>OW285241.1:103414177-104020044 GCA_935421215.2 Melolontha melolontha
TTTAACATTAAGAGCATATTGATAGGCTGTGCCATCTTGTTGGAACTAAACACTTAGAGGTAATTCCCTATCTTCTTCAATATTAGGAACAATTTCATCGCGCAAAAGATCTAAATATCTCTATCCAGTTAGTGTATCATGAATGAAAGAAGGACCAATAATACGGTTCCTGAAAATACCAGTCCAAAAGTTTAATTTCTGCGGAAGTTGTGTATGCGCTTCTAGCATCCAATGATGGTTATCTATTAACCAATAGCGAAAATTATGGTGATTAATAGCACCATTCAATCAAAACGTAGCCTCGTCGGAAAACAGCAAATTGCATGTAAAATATTGGTAATTTTTGCAAATCTCTATTACTCTTTCGTAAATTCAATTCTACGATCATAATCCCCATCCAATAATTCTTGTGCTATATGTGGCTTATACGGATGATGTTTTTCCTGCTTCAATATTCTGGTTACTGATCGATAACATCTCATAGTTTAGTGCGAGGGATGCAGTAGAAGTTTGTGGTAATTCTTTTAATGCTACAGCAATATCTTGAGCAACAACTTCATTAGTTGCGACTTTTGGTTGTCAGCTTTTCGGTTAATTTTTAACATTTCCAGCCAAGTTATACATTCTCAAAGTTTCGCCAACGACAGTTCGTGATAGTGGATGCCGATCTTGATGAAAATTGTTAAATAAATGGCATACTTTTTCATGAGTTCTGACGCGGTCACCAAAACTAATGTTCATCAGAATTTCAATACGATCTTTTTCATTTAATTCAATCATTATTAATATATGGACGTCTACAAAGTTAATTCTGACAGTTTAAGTCAATTACTGAATTTTAATTTCATGAGTTACTAAGCATTAAATATCTTCCTTGTTGTTGAACAAAAGGGTGCTAAACCTTATTATTGCTGAACTCCTAGAGCAGAGCTCTTTTGAAATTCGTAAAAATATTTAGGGTATTTCATTTAAAATAAAAAAGTCAACATCATTTCCAGCTAAACCGGTAGTCTGATTCGGATAAATATACTCGTCAAGTCCCGGATTTGCATTTAATTACTTAGAGAAAGTCTTAATAAAATCTAAGTTCTATATCATAGATATTCGAATGGATCCATACATTTACCTAACCCTGTAGATTTCCTACAATTTAACTTTATGAAACAACAGAAAAGCTCTTTCTGTCTGAAAAGAATAAGTGTTGCTCGCATATTGTGTTGATGACAGTTAAAGTTGTCTTGAATTATAGAAAAATCAAACCTTTTAAATCACGATCGCCCAAATTAAGAGACTGCTTAATTTGAAGCATATTTTTTGGTTTTAAAGTTTTTGTTATTTTAGCTCTGCAGGAATGGAAAAACATGTTAAAGATTACAACAAAGAAATTATTACTTACCATTAATATATTGAGCACAAAATTTGTCATTTCCAAAATACATTTTCCGAAAATCTTCAGGTAAGTTTTTCCAACATGTATTCTTTTGCCAATACCGAACAGTCGCAGCTTCGCAAGGTACCACTTCGTCTTTGTCGTATCCTAATCCAACAACCTTTCCAAATGAAAAATGTTTTATCTATTTGCTATTGTAGCTTATATAACTTATTAACTTTCTTTCTTAACAATTAAACAATAGAACTAATATTTAACATTGAATTTAAATAAACTTACAAAATTTGATTTGACAATAATATACTGTCTTCCATTGGCAGCGCTTTAATTATTCATTCCAATTAGGCATTCGCCCTCAGGACTTTACTACTCTATTTTCCGAGATAGTTTTCAATATTATGTTGGGTTATGCCCGCTTTTAATTTAAGTTTGTTAGCTAGTAATAAATTTTATTCAACGCCCTGCCCTGTCTGATTGGACAATTAGCTTAAATTTCACCAAATTTAAAGTATCATCTGCTTAAAGACTTCAGATACACAGCAGGGTATTTAATTTGGAATATGATCATATATATCAGATATTTGGTCACTTACTGATCATCATCGTAACTGATTAAATGCTTAGCGTTGTTGTAGGCGGCATTTAATAATTGTTATAATGATAATAAGTTATATTTAGATCCCGAACATCTGGCATCATTAAAATATGCACCTACCGCTTCAATTGATGTTGAAAGAACGTTCTCAACATATAAAAAATATTTTAAGCTATAGAAGACAACATTTTAGTGTCGAAAATCTAGAGAAGTGCTTAATTATTAATTGGTACAATTATAAGTTAAGTAGGTCCCATTGCGAAAGTGAATAGCTCTTAATAATAACTATACATATCATTCTATGGATGTTACTTAGTAACATAATAACTTATTATGTAATTAAGTAACATCCATAGAATTATATGTATATAGCTATTAATTGTAATCTTTTACCGTATTATTATGCAATGTTCTTATCATCTATTATGTAATAATAATTATTTTTTATGTATAAATGTAATTTATACAACTTTTTGTTGTTTTACTACTTCTTGATTTCCGGTAAGCGAAATACATAAAAAATAAGTACATAAAAAAGCATAAATGGTGAAAATAAAGCATATATTTGACATATTTTTGGGAAGGGTGTGACATATTTATGCACATATTTAAAACATTTTTTGCGTATTAAATAACACAAGTTTATAAATTTAAATTTGCTTTTAGTGCAAGATGTAAAATCAACTGTGTTTAGTTTATTTTGTGATGCTTAATTCAAATCTGCCACTAGAGAAATTCCAGCGCGTCTAGTCTTATAGTTCTAGCAAGTTGGCGCCACTCAGGTTTAATTGTGATTCAACGTTTAGCATTTTTGTTTATCTTTGAAAGTATCGTGCAGACGTGTTGATTTCATTCATAGTACCGCATAAAAATGTCGAGACCAATGGCCATCGCACTTATTTTGCAATAGTTGCAGAGCCATTTTACACAGATGGGCAAGTGGAGAAAAAGTTTATGTGCCTTATAGCAGTGATGCACATACCGCGTCCAGCGGGCCGCATGTGGCCCACTGTCGAAATTTATGCGGCTCGCCAACGAATTTTAAAAATTCTTCGAAAAACTACAAAAGTAGGTAAAAATCCATTCAAATCAATATTTCTTAACTTTTTATTTTATTCTAACTTTTCTAATGGTTAGAAAGATATGTATTTTTAAGTACCTACTACTTTCTTGTTCAGGTTTACTACGTAGGACAGGTATGCTCCTCGTTGTTCCAAGCATATTGTTACGAGACTAGAAATCTGTCGAACCAACTAGATTACTCGAATATTCGCGAAACACGTCGGTATTAGCCCCGAACAATGTGGTAGGTTCTCGATGTTAGGTAACTCGTATAAATACAACGCATCGCCCGCTATCGGGGCAGTTAAGTTTTAACTACGGACAAGCGAACGTTATATTGTTTGAATTGTAATCTGTGAAGAATAAATATTTCGTCGTTCGAACTTGGCATCTGCCTACGTAACAATATAATATCAATTTTGATATGGATAAACCAGGCCCCAGTAAAAGCGTAGTCATAAGGTTGAAGATGAAAATTGACAGTTTCAAGATATTTGGACCGAAAAATACTTTTTTATTTCATCGCATAACAAAAGTGGTCTGTTTAAGATGCAAGAGTAGTGTTTCTATTGCGAAGGAATATAATGTGAAAAGGCATTAAGAAACCCAGCATCATACTTTTACGAAATTAACCGCCGAAATCTAACGCAAAAAATTTCCACTTTATAAAGGGAACTCGTAGGCCAGCAAGCTATGTTTACAAAGCCAATTCAAGATGCTGAAACAACTAGTGAAGTTAGTTGGCCTTTTAAAGATGGTGAGTTTGTTAAGCAGTGTTTAGATATCGCCGCAAAAAAAACGTGTCCGAAAGATGGCAAAGAGATTTGAGAAAATTCAACTAAATCGGATGACTGTTCAAAGAAGACTTACCACATTAGCAGCTAATATAGAAGAGTAATTAGCTACGAAGTCGAAAAGTTTTGAGTATTTTTCAATAGCACTCGACGAATCTACAGATATAAGTTCCACTTCTCAACTCTTAATATTTTTACGAGGTGTAACGCAAAATTCTTAAGTGAGTGAAGAACTGATTGGTATGAATTCTTTGACAAGTCAAACCATGGGGAGTGACATGCTCAAAGCTCTTCTGGAAAAATGTTCTATAATGGATTTCGATTTAACGAAATTATCTGGAATTACGACTGACAGAGCACCTTCAATGTTTGGAAGTAAATCTGGGATAATAACTATGTTAAAAGAGTATTTACAAACTAAAAACATGGATATCAAGGAATTAATGCAGTTCCATTGCATTATACATCAAGAGGCCGTCTGTTCAGAATTATTGGGATTTGAAAATGTGATGAAAGTTGTAGTACCTACTGTAAACTTTATAAAATCACGAGGTCTCAATCACCGACAATTCACACAATTTCTCGAGGATATTGAAAGCGAATATGGTGATCTCTTGTTTTACACTGAAGTAAGGTGGCTAAGTCGTGGGTTGTCACTAGAGCGGTTTCTTAACTTGATTGAAGAAATCAAAATAATTCTGGCGGAAAAGAAAAAGGACGTCTCCGAACTCGACAACCCTGATTGGCTGTATGACTTAGCGTTTCTGGTAGACATCACAAATCACTTGAATGTCTTAAATACGCGATTCCAAGGCAAAGATCAATTGATTTCGCAGTTATACTCCCAAGTTTCGTCCTTTCAACGCAAATTGAGTCTTTTCAGGACACAAATCAATTCAGCCAATTATAGCCATTTTCCGAACTACAAAAAAATTATGGAGAAATTCAATAAAACTGATGTCAATTTCACTTATGTTTAAAAAAATTGATATTTTAATACAAGCTTTTCATGATCGTTTTCTAGAATTCAAAAAAATTAAACCTCTATTAGACATTTTCAGCAATCCTTTCAACATTTTACCCGAAAATGCACCGGAATCAATACAGCTGGAATTGATAGACATGCAAAATGATGATAATTTACGAAACAAGTTTAAGGAAGGTAATTTACTCAACTTTTATCGTTGCGTTGACAAAACCGCTTATAAAGAGTTGCGAATAAATGCATTGAAATGCGCAAGCTTATTTGGATCGACGTGTATTTGTGAGCACACGTTTTCAGTGATGAAACTTAACAAAACAAAAATTCGAAACCGTCTGGCAAATGAAAATCTGGAAGCAATTTTACGTGTGGCGACAAATAATGTGGAGCCAAACATAAACAAAATTGTTAGGTCAATGCAATGTAATGCATCAAAATAATAAAACATGAAATATTACATTGTAATGATTAGATTACATTACGATTACATAATTACAACAAACATTTTTGAATGTTCTTTTATTTTTATCATTTGTAGTAATTCATAAGTCTGTGCATCTCTGGTAGTATACCAATGCTTTGGAGGGCGCCTGCTAACCACGATGACGATTGCTACTTTTGCGTGACAAATGTCAATGAAATTAATGCAAAATACAAATCCTTCATAAAATACGCCGATGTTGTATCGATAACAAAACAAGATTAGATGGTGAACTTACCAACATGTTCTGGTTACGTGGATTGTACACTTGTGCTCATCAAAATTGCATACAATACTTATAGCCGATTTTTGTAACATTTTAGTTATGTAATTCCGGTTGTTTGAAAGAAACATCAGTGGTACGTTAAAAAGTAATTTAAGGTAGGTTTCCTATATTAGTCCCATATCCTATTGTTTGTTGTACTCAATTACAAGAAAATAGTAAAAAAAAAAATAGTATATTTATCTAATAATGCAAGAAATATGATTTTTAAATTGGAGCATTAAAGAAAACGATAACAATATAAAATATAAAGATATAATAACAAAGAAAAACATTCACACCTAGTCATATTGCCGTCTTGTGTTATTACTAGAGAACGTACACGCTTACCACCCAGAGCAGTACTGGCGAAAGGCTGTTTTTCTAAAATATTTAATTTTATTTATATAATTGGAAAACGAACGGGTGGTGATCTATAAAATTACTAAATACATATTTATTTGTTGAAAAGTTGTATTTATAAAGTTTTTAATTTTATTTATATAATTGGAAAACAAACGGGTGGTGATCTATAAAATTACGAAATACATATGTATTTGTTGAAAAGTTGTATTTTTAAAGTTTTTAATTTTATTTCTATAATTGGAACATTTTTATTTGTTCATTTTGTCGTTCAAGTTGAGTAAAGGAGTATTAATATTGACTAGCAATAGTTTCTCAAGGTTTTCTTCTATCAATTTTGTTCTCTTTGAATTAAGTACATCCTTATAAATAGAAAACGTCCTTTCTACATCGCAACTGGTTATAGGTGCATACTGGAAATATTCTTTTATTTCTTCATATTTAGCCGTTAGATTTTGTGGAATTGTCTCCATACATAATTGCTGTAATGTAATTAAATCTGGATTTCCATTAATTGCTTCAAACTTTTGCCGAAGGCCACATCCGAAGTCACTTGGAATACTTTTCAAATTATTAACAGCCACATCTAATGTGGTTAATCCGTCATTTAATTTGAGATTTCGATTTTCAAAATAAGTGATTAGTTTTGGCAATTTTCTAAAATGTTCGTGAAGAAAGTACAACTGATTTTTTAAATTTGGGATTTGTGTGAGCTCCTTGCACTCACCAATACTTCTAGCATCCTCCTTTAGCAGTGTTACGAAATGTTTTAGACTATCGAAATTCTCAGCATAATAACTAGTAGCTTCCAGCCATGTTCCCCATCTAGTTATTACTGGAGTGGGAGGCAGTGACAGAGATGGAAATTTTTCCCTGAAAAGAGCTACTCTCAATTGTGCTTTTCTGAAAACTTTTTTAAAAGCTGACGCAAGTCTATCAACTTCCGGAAAAGTGTCTCTGATATATTCACAGATTCTGTGGAGAGCATGTGCTACACAAGTAATATGCAGCATATTAGGATATGTTTTCTTCAATAGTCTGCCTGTTTTTAACATATACGCAGCACTAGCTCTGACAAATAAAAGTATTTTTTCTTTGTACGTGGCGTCCGAATGAAGCATTTTTTGCATATTCTCCTTAATGGTTTCAGCAACTGTTACCGCATCAACTCTATTTATATCACTTGTTGCTATTACATATGAGTTATAGGAAATAGTTGGAGTACACCAGCTACAACATTTACCACACAGCGTCCTAACATATCCACCGTTTCTTCGGCGCTTATCCATATGTATTGATTTAAAAGATGGCTTCTAATGCGTTCTACTGTTCTCGTATAGCACCTAGAAACATAATATTTGCTTAAAGTTGATTCATCAGGAACATTTCGACCAGTATATTTTTGAAGACATATTTTTAAAGTGGGATTGCTAAGTTTATTTAATGGAAGGAATATTAGCCGCCATAAAGGTTTTACAGAGTTCAGATGTGTTTGCGATCCTAAGTGACGAATTTTTGACGATATTTTACGGATTTTGTAATAAATTTCGGAATCACTGACAATGGACATACAATCAGTATGACCGTCAATCCAACTCGCCAGTGTTTTACAATGCCGTTCTCGACATTCTTCTATATCATGTCTGAAAAAGTAACTTAAACAATGCTCTAGATCTAAATAAATGAACACTAAAATTTGTGTGCGTAAGTTATTGAAACTGGACGAAGTTCAATGCACACTTTTATGTCGAAATAATTGGTAGAAATAGATTCAATCAAACGATATTAAACAGGATCTATCACAAAAATTACGATGTAATTAACAGTTAAAACTATGAAAACAAGAAACTTACTCACAGCACTTTGTTTATCTTACGAAATATAAACTAATAAATAAAATACATGATAAAAACCCCGCTTCTATCTACGCTCATGAAAACACTTTAAAAAGCACTATATTCTTGGAATACAATAGCTGGCTTGTCCATTGTTATCGCGGCGAGACCAGGTGTCCGAGTAAGTCAAACAAATACTTCATTGAATTACGCCGGGATGTACTGAGCGACGTTATACACAATTCCAATTGCCGATTGCGTTTTATGGAAATTGCGTCCGTTCTCTAGTTATTACATCATCTAAACGACTTAATTAACTGTTGTGCTAGATTTCCTTCTGACAGTTCTTCTCAGGTATTGTTAATTGCTTCCCATAATTCGTCTGAATTGTGTGATCGAAAATTTCTTTTATACAATAATTTTGAAATAGTGCCCCAAACATTCTCAATGGGATTTAAATCTGCACTATTTGTAGGCCACGGTAAAATTTCGATATTATTTTCTCGAAACCAATTTCTAACATTATTAGAGGTATGAGCAGATGTCTTGTTGATAGATGTAGTTGTTATTCGAATATAGCTGTTTTACCGAAGGCAACATTATATTTTCTAAAATTCTGATATAATTTTGCGAATTAAACTGGCCTTCAATTTTCCTACAGGTTCACATTCCATTACAACTAATTCAGCCTCCAACGCTGAATCTTCCAGAATGTTGACTTCCTGTTACATATCGTTCATCAAATCTTGAATTTTGTGGTCTATATACCCGAATATGTCCATAATTGTAAGACTTAAATATTTTCTCTTCCGTAAATATTATCCGTTGCAAAAATTCCAAATCTCTGTGAATATAATTTAACGCGCATAAGATTCTTGATTGTTTGTTTTCCTCCGTCAAGAGTGGTTTTCCAGCTGCGGCCCTGTTCTTCAGTTATGAGGCATTAACCCTTCTGGAAACTGTTTGCTGGGAACCGGGAAAGTTTGATTCTAATTTATTTATAATAATATTTACAAAAGGGTTTTCCCTTAAATATTGCATAAGAGCCTGGTTTTCTTCTTGGTTAGAGATTTTAGGTCGGGAAAATCCTGGTCTTTTACTGAGAGTTTGGTCTTCTTGCCAGCGCTTCTTAATTCTGAATACCGTGCTACTATTAACATTTAGAAGACAAGCAACTCGCCTTATTGACCAATGGTCTTCTAATTTGGTGATAATACGCATTTTTTCGATTTCAGTCATATGCCGCGGCTTTTCTGATAAATTTATTATGAGTGACAGGTAAAATTGGCTATTATTGTTTTGAATGAGTATTTGATCTTGACACATGTCATGACAACTTTAGCGAAAGTTCTTAATTATCAACGTTATATTTGTGAACGGTCTAAAACCGCATTTGCGCAGTCCAATAGTAAATGTATGCAATTTTTATGGGCACCAGTGTACTTATGAATCGGCGAGCGATTTCAGAACAGTAGCAGTGAATACATGGCCGATACAAATGGACATTTAGTAACTCGACCAGAGTTAAGTGATTTAATTCGAGAATCTATCAAAACTACATGCACAGCTTTTAGCGCCACGTCTACAGCAGTAGAACCGTCTAGTTAAGGAAACCAAGGCGACCAGCTATAGTAACAGGAATACGCTATTTGCTAAGTATTTTGAAAAAAGGTAATCTATTTGTTTTTGTAAACACATATCGGGTTTATTTGGTGAAATGAAGCGCAATCATACGATGCAAATTAGTGGCGCTTGTTCATTGATAGTAGCAAATATAGTTTAAAGACCGTTCTCTTCCATATTGGAAATGAAAAGCCATCGATTCCAATTGGTCATGCTGTCAAGCAAAAGAAACATATATTTCGATGAGTGCATTGCTTAAAGTTATCAACTATGAACAGCACAAGTGAAAGGTGTGCGGTGATCTGAAGGTGATTGGCTTATTGACTGGTTTACAAGGTGGTTTCATCAAATATTGTTGTTTTTTTGTATCTATGTGATAGTCGTGCGACTGGATATCATTACATAAGGAAAACGTGGCCTGCTAGACAGATCTATTCACCGGGTATAGAAAAGTTAAAAATCAAGTATTAGTCGATTCTAAAAGTGTGTTTCTTTCTCCACTTCATATCAAGCTTGGCCCTATGAAAAATTTCGCCAAAGCCTTGGTTGTGCATTTAAATATTTGACGACCACATTTCCACAACTTTCGTATGCGAAAATTAAAGAAACAATATTTGTGTACTCTAAAATTAGAAACTTACTTAATAACAGAGAGTTTGACAAGTTTCTATTACGAATAGAACTTGCATCATTTCGACGTATTGTTGACGGTTTTCTAGGTAATAAAAAAGTGACAATTTTAAAGAAATTGCTGCGGAATTGCTGACAACTTATAAAACGCTGGGTGCACGTATGTCCTTAAAAATACACTTCTTACATTTCCACTTCGATTTCTTTCCTGAGAACTAGGGTGCAACAAACGACGAGCAAGGTGCACGCTTTAATCAAGATTTACTGTAAATTGATAAGCGTTACCAAGGATATTGGGATGAAAATATGCTCGGGGATTATTGCTGGACATTAATACGTGAAACCGACCCAAAGTCATACAAAAGCAAAAGTTCAATGTTCAACATTTCTAAATTGTATTTAATATATTCAAGAAAACACGTGTAATAGAGTAACAAATGTATTTTAGTCAATTTCAGTTATCTGACGTGATACAAATTTTTTAATGGCAGATTCTTGTTTAGCATTGAAAATTACGTTAACAACAGAGTTCAAATGCTTTTGCACAAAATTTTATAAGCTAGTATAATTAGGTGTATGCCAAAAATATCAGATGGAAGAATACTTACAATTCCTTCATTGCCATTCTTGAAATCTTCGTCTTCGTAAAACGAATGCCAGTCTATACAAGCTGGTCGAACGTCATCTAAGAATTCGAATTCTTTGTCAACTTCAATAAGTAGTATATCTTTCCCACTGGTGGTCATAAATTTACTAAAATCTTCATGTATTACTATTCCTTTTACCTAAAATGTGTATAAAATTGTACAATAATTGAGTTTATTTAATATTCAAAATTCTGAATTGAAGGTGAGTAACGAGAGATTACTATTATCGGGGTGATAGAAGCCATGTGCAAGAATAATGGAATTTTTGGGATGATAATGAGGAATCAAGAGAATTCCCAGCCGATGTAGGAGATAAAGTAGGATGCGCTTTGAATTCGCTTTTAGTTTGCAATAATAATTGACAAAGCCAGCAAAAATTGAGAAAGCTGAAAGTTGGATATTTGAAATTACAATCCAATGCGAATTATAAATACGAACTAAATAAAACCAAGTAGAAGCGATAATATAAGATATTAAAGGCAAACCATAGAAATTAGCATTACACTTTGAAGATATAGTTTTCAGGAAAACGTGAAATTTGAAGAAAAAGTAAGCAGCAATAAAGAAAATAACTTCAGCAGAAATATTATATAGTGATATGGATTCAAAGATCAACTGACATCAAGTAATAATAGAAACAATATTTTTAAGAAAATTAAAGGCAAAAGAAACACATTAAATTAGAAACGAGGCACATAGATAACAATTAAATATTAAAGACAAAATATGGCATTAGATTAAAGCGATCCTCAAGAGGACAATAAGAGGCTGTCCTCAAGCAGTACTGTTACCACTACTGTGGAGTCTAGTAGTCGATAATCTCATCAGTACATTAACCGATCAGGGAATATGGACGCGGGTTTGCTTATGACATTGGCGTCCTAGGCGAAATTTCCGGGGACAACCGCGAGCATCATGTGAAATGCTCTATAAACTGGGGAAGGATGGTGGCTTGATTAGGGACTGACCGTTAAGCCACAAAACACAAAATTTGTAGCTTTTACCAACATGAGAAAATTAAATGGTCTGGCTAGCATAAGACTATTCAAACAAGAATAAATACTAACCAATGAAGCGACATATTTAGGCACAACACTTGATGCGAAACTGAATTGAAACAGACACCTAGTCAAAGTGACGATATAGAACAGTTGTTGGCAAGATCTGGGGATTGAAATCAAGAGTGATACATTGGTTGTACGCAGAGGTAGTAAGACCAATGATTACCTATGGGGCAGTTGCCTGGTGGACGAGAACGGAGCTGACATCGGCGGTGGGGCTCATGATGACTTAAGAACGACGGGCTTCATTGGGAATGACGGGACCTCTTAATAGTAGGGTGCCCCTCCATAGAAGAGGCCATTGTGGTGTCCGCGGAGGTCTTCCGCGATCTTCCTTCATAGGAACTACTTGTAAAAGCTGAAGCAATGACTGCGATTCTGAGGCTAAAAGTTTATTACATAGATAGACTATGGTCTCCTGATAAAGTAGTTGGAGGGCATACAGATATCACGGGAACTGTGGTGGAGGAGCCGATATTTAAATGCTGGCAGACAGTATGGCAGCTGAAATTATGTTTACAGATAAGATGAATATATCTATACCAACCAGGGAACAGGCAAAGTGTCGCTGGAGCATTTAGGCTGCTGGCGTATAGTTCACGGATGGATCACGATGCAATCATGGCACAGGTGCTAGTATCTGTGGAATGTGGCCTAGAAGGAAGACGTAATTGACCCTGGGAAAATACGCAACAGTCTTCCTGTCTGAATTGTTTGCAGTCGCAGCATACGTCCAGGAAGTTCTGAAAGCCGGCTGCATAAAAAAAGAAATTAACATAATGACTGATAGAGTCAGACATTTATTATGAATCCAGTTGCCAGGTCTAAACTGGTGAAACATTATAAGCAAGTCCTCAACAGACGGGCACCAGACAATCCTGTGTAACTGATATGGGTACCAGGGCATTAGAAATATTAAAGGCAATGGGGTGGCCGATGAACTGGCTAGGAAGGGGTCAAAAGTAAAATTTATAGAATCAGAACCTGTTATGTGGAATCGCTAACGATTCCGCTAGAAGAGAGATCTGATTTTGGTTAGAAATGGAACATAAAGATAAATAGAGGTCAACTACTAGAAGAGCAGGATGCTAGGCTTTGAGCCAACCTAATTATAAGCAATAAAAGATAAAATCAAAACTATCGCCGGCTTGATAATCGGCCGTTGTCCTTTAAGGAAGCATCTGGTATGCATGTGCTTGGTTAGCGCGCCTTGGTGTAGAAGATGCGAAAAATAAGAGGAACTTAGCCTTAATGTAATATGTACTTGTGAGAAACTGAGAGGACTTAGACGGAAACATTTCGGAAGAGACTTATTAGATTCTACGAGGGTACCCAAATTTCCCCTGATGAGGATAATGGCTTTTATCAAGGACACAGGCCCACCGGAGTTGAATTGAGAGGTCTATTAGGGATGGTACAAAGATAATTGTGTTCAAGTGCCAGGACTTACTGGCGTCCTATCTTAAAGAATTAGCATTAGGTCATTCGGTCATTCGATGGTGAAAGCGTGTACCGCGTGAAGAAAGATAGACTTACAAGAATAATTGCAAATTAAAAGCACAAGGAAAGAATATAAAAGGTAAGTTAAGATAAACATCATATGAAGTAATAAGAGAAGACGTTGAAAAAGAGGAATAATAAGAAATGTATATAAAAAATTAGGAAAACGATATTCATGACATCGCAAAAAATAGGAAAAATTATTTGAACTTCACCCAATATTTATGATAAAATATAACCAAGAATATGAGATTGCGTTAGCAGCTATATTATTTCAGACAATATAAATATGTACATACCGTCCTATTCTGCTGCGAACTATTTTTTAAGTTTATGTTACCAGCAATAACTTTGAATTTTGTATGGTCTACGGAAATAGTGTTATTTTTGCGTATGATGTCGTTCTGGATACACTGGGCAACTAAAATTTTTGTTGGAGTAATTTATTTTGTCGTTGAATATCTAATAAAATGTATTTGTATATAGGAAACATTAACGATTTGCAATGTAAGTTAATGTTCGTATCATAGTTAATCGAAGGTTTTTTTAATAGCGTAATATAGATTTTCCCAGTAATTTCTGAACCAACTGTCAAAAAACATGACAGCTGCAAAGAATATGTCTGCAGACTATCTAAGAAACATAAAATTTAGCAAACGACTTCATTGTTTGTCGTCTTTGATATAAATACAGTTTCGCATACGCACAAATCAACTTGCTACGCATTTTTAACTTCTGAAGCTAACACTTTGGAAGCCAGTGTTCAGAATACTTCAACAGGCGCTATTTTTGATGTTTGAAAACAAATGGAAATCACAAGATGATGAGTCAGGTGAATACGAACAATTGTTGACTGAAAAATCAATGGTTTGACGTGCTGAGTCAAAGCTGGCGATGTCATTCGTCGCTTTCTGTAATTTTTTCTTATTTCGTCTTTGACTTTCGGTAAACAAATTGTGGTGAACCTATCAGTGTTTCAAGGTTATTCGATTATTTGAAATTAAGGTCGCCACATGTTCGATAAAAGGGAAGAACAATCAATAATTTGGTTGTCTGTTCTCAGGATCGTACGCATAAACCCTAATTTCGTTTCGTTAATAATGTAGGCTCAATTTGAACGATATTGGTTGAATTCTTCAGTATTCTTTTGCACCATCTCACACGCCCTTGTTTCTCAGCCTGCGTCAAATGTGTGGCATAAAACGGCTGTAAAGCTTCCCTTTGTGCAATATCGTGTGTATTGCTTTCATTACAATGTTCAAGAATACTTTAATCTCACGGCACGTGGCATGCCAAACTTGAAATTAGAGAATATGGATAAACGATCATCTGCAGATTTGATGTATACTGTTGAGTTGAGTACAATTTTAACCGTTCAAGGCATTGAAGGTAGTGAAGAAATATTTAAATGTGCTTACCTTCCTCTACTGATGTCCGGATATTGATGAATCATTAGTATCTAGGTGTTATGCTCTTCTCAACAATTATATATGAAACTGTGGACTAATGTATATACATACAAGGTATCTCGATAAAATTTGGTGAATGATCTAATATATCGGTATTCAACCCTTGAAGCAAGGTCGCTTGTATAAGTAAACTTGCATAAACGTGTCTGGACGTGTCCTCTGTCGGGAATTGCGCGAGGGTGGCAAAGCAGTACTATTGCATTTACTTCAACAGAGTGTTCTAAGCAGTACGCGTTGAAAAGCCATGTAGCAACGACACAATATAAAATTATGTTTCAAATTGGGTAAAATAGCGACGCAAACTCTATGAAATGTTGGTGCAAGTTTACGGGCAGGATGCTGTGAGTAGAAAATGTGTGTATATATTGGTTTGCGCGCTTTCGCGCTGGCAAGGAATCGGTGGAGGACGAACTGCATTCGGGCTGGTCAACCACAAGCAGGACACCGGAAAACAACCAACGTGTGCGTGTGTGGCTGGCAAAAGATCGGCGATTGACTCTGTGATTAATAGCAGAAGTAGTGGGTATTAGCAAAGACACAGCGGGAGCCATTATCCATGAAGTTTTGGGTAAGCACAAGATTTGTTTACGATTTACAAAGTTGTGGAACAAGTCAACATTCCGTTAAACGATTTTCGGTTATTAGTAATTGAAGACTTGTTGAAGTTCGAAGGTCAATGTAATGTTGCGCGGCCTTGTCTATTAAGAAACTAAATCTCAAAACACATCAATTTGCAAAAATGGACTGTAAAGCTCGCAAAAAACCGTAGATTTTGCATAGGTTGCTATTAGAAAAAGGTGCATGGCATCATAGAAAAAAATAATGTGAAAAAAGTCACCACTTACTGCAATATTGCAAAGGAATCCAAGATATTGTCTCGAGTGCTTCAACGCACATCATAATAAATAATAAAAAAAAGTATATATGTGATGTTTGTTATTTGAATAAAAGTATTGCATATATTCGTTCAAAGTACCATTATTTGATAACCTATGTTTTCTAAACAAATTCTGTTATAAACAACTTGGTACTTGCGTGCAATTATGCAGGGCCACAGCTGACACACTGCTTTGTTAAATATCATAAATATTATCAAGATAAAATAAAACAAATTTTAATGAATTTCACTACCTTTTACTTCACAAAGTAACGATCGTTTCGCTTCTCAGGAGCATCGTCAGACATATAACTAACTTATGGACATATCTTTACATAAATGTACCCTAACAAACACATGTTTTGAATAGTTGAAGGAATGGGTAGTTTTTATTACTTAAATGTCTATGAACAAAAACTTTCACAAAAATATTGAACTACGGTTTATACAATACTGTTCATAAAGTGATAAAATAAGGGTCTACATTATATTAAGGGGAGGTAGAGCAGAGCTATTGAAAAATAAAATATATAACAGTCTGAATAATCAAATAAATAAATTAAGTGAATTATTAATTTCTAATTGATCATTGAGGACCTTATAATTTCAAGTGACTAATAAATTAAGCTTTTTGCCCTTATTTTCTATGTGTAGTATTTTAAATTCTTTGTTAAAGTTGTGGTTTGTTAAATTAATATGAAACGCGTATGAAGAGTCACTTTTATTATTTTTTATTATTATTATCTTTTTGGTTCAACGGAGTATTGATTAATCTATGTATAAGAATGTGATAAGCCGCCATTTTGTGTTGTATCGGATGGCAAGAAGTAATGTGAATAGTTATATCTGTATTTGACAGTTTGCTGTAAATTGCAAAGTTACATTTGTTATTAATTCGAGTAATGGTTAAATTGAGAAAGTTAATACTATTATTTGTTTCGTGTTCCATTGTAAACTTAATACTGTGATGCAATGTATTAATATAATCAAATAATAAATTTAATTATCTCTTTGTTCCTGTGAAACCTAGTAATATATCGTCAACGTATCTGTACCAAAATATATTTTGAAAAAGAGGATTTTTTGAAATAGAATTTTCAAAATGATCCATAAAAATCTCAGCTAATAACGGACTTAGGGGATTACCCATAATTAAACTTTCTTTGCAAGTGTATATGTCTTCATTAAATTAAAAGTAATTTTGTTCTATACACATGTTCAATAAATTAAGAATTTCATTAGACATCTAAGTAACAAAAACTATCCATTCCTTCAACTATTCAAAACATGTGTTTGTTACGGTACATTTATGTAAAGATATGTCCATAAGTTAGTTATATGTCTGACGAAGTCCCTGTGGAACGAAACGATCGTTATTTTGTAAAGTGAAAAGTAGTGAAATTCATTAAAATTTGTTTTATTTTATCCCGATAATAGTTATAATGGAATTTCATAAAGTAAAGACGGAAACACGATTCTATGAATATCAAAAAGGCGCGTTCGCGTTGATAAATGTTAAAATGCTGAACGGACACTGGTGCCCGCCATGACCATGAGAGATGAACAAATAGCGGACACCAGTATCTTTATTAATAAATAATAATAAGATTATATAGAATAAAAACAGAAAAAGAATTTCAACAAACCTGTCACGATATGATAAGGAGATATGATTGCTCCAGTACAGATCAGCCTTTCGTCTGATATGTTATAGAGTCCGGCAATCCATGGATACCTATTGTTCAATGTAGTTTGTCCACAATCTGAAAGAGCGTACCATGTGATTTAAATTAAATTAAGCTGTTTAACTAAATTAGACAAATGATTATTGATTTTTTTTGTATTTAAAACTTATAATTCAGGGTCATTCAGAAATTAAGAAACGCTTTTTTTTTCCAATATTCATTAGTTGAGACAATAGAACAAAATATCTTTTACCCTTACTATTTTATATTTACACAATTTCCTTACATAGTCCTAGTGCAGGTTCAAGCAGTTATTATAAAGTTTCTAAATGCCTTCGCACTCTACTGCGGTTATGTTGAACTAGTTGTACCAATTGGTAACGGTCCCTTTTAGTTCGTCATCATTCGTGAAATGACCACCGCCTGTGTAAGAGATGAAGATCTCTAAGCGGTAAGTCTAGACCAGTGATTGTCAACCTTCTTAGCGCCGCGACCCCACAAATAGTAAATTTAAATAAAATTAATAATTCGCATCCCCCCCCCCCCCCAAGAAATAATAACAGTAAATCTTACTATTACTAATTTAATTTTGACTGAAATTATAAATGTAAAACATTATTTAATATTATATAATTACTAATAAACTTCACAATCACACCTTCAAAACATTTCTCCAATAATATACTGGTCGAAATGTTCCTGATGAATCCACCCTACCAAATATTATGTTTCTAAGTGTTACACGAAAGCAGTAGAACGCATTAGAAACCATCTTTCAAATCAGTGCCTATGGATAAGGGTCGACGAAACTGTCGATATATTAGGACGCTGTGTGGTAATTGTTGTAGCTGGTGTACTACATCTAACTATTCCATATAACTAATATATATATATATATATAATAGCAACAAAACTTATAAATACAGTTGACGCGGAAACAGTAGCTAAAACCATTTAGGAGAATGTGCACCAAATGCTTCATTCGGCCGACAGGTACAAAGAAAAATACTTTTATTTGTCAGTGACAGTGCTGCAAGTATGTTAAAAACAGGCAGACAATTAAAGGAAACATATCCTAATATGCTGCATATTACTTGTGTAGTACATGCTGTTTCGCTACGCATATAAAAATATTTTAATCTATTTTAATCCTATATTTCTTCTTTAAATATCCAAATATTTAACTTAGACATTTTTCTGTGTATTCGTGTCCAAAGAGAAAGTTTTTCTTTTGTTATATATCTTCACCGACTGACCCTTCGTTTACTACCTGACTCAGCAACCCTAACGTTACTGTGGAATTTCTTTCTATTTACATTTCATTAATTTGTTTTAATTGAATTATACATCTTCCTTTATATATGGTGTCTCATATTATTAGAAAGCTTAAGTCACAAGCGTTATTTTAATAATATGTATGCCATCGGTAAAACACATATTCAGGTCCCGCTTCTTAATAATTAGAATTCAAGAATTCAAGATATCGACCCCTCTCTTCGACAGATCATAAAACAGACCGTTTTCAAAACCAGTTCTATCGACAAAACTATCAGTCCGATATTTTCTTTCGAACCTTCGTGAGTAAACAACTCCTCGTGCTGTTCAAGTACACAATGCAACTCACCACGCCGTCCGGCCTCTTTCGCTTCTAAGGTAATTTTGTATTGTTCTATATATATTATTCTTTTAAGCGAATCCATATTAATTTAACTAATTAATTTCTTGTTCCTCCGGCCAAACATCGCTCTGCATATCTGTCCAGGTATACGACGCACCACGTGGCCACCCATCGCCGCATATCAAAGGGTAACTCTGTATTGTTCGATACAGAGATTATTTTATATTAATCGTATTAATTAACCCTTAATTTACTGCTCAATTAAACGTTCGTTTCAGAGTATTTTTGTGTTAATTTTCAGTTACTTAATTACCGCTCCTCGTGTATATATTACTTTGATTAATTACTTTTAAATATATAAATTTCAATTTCTTCTTATGTAAATATAAATACAAGCTTTAAGGACAACATGTGTTTTATTTATTTAGTAAGTAAGTTGTAGTATATTTATTTTAATTAACCAACATCACACACGTCCTGGACCTTTGAAGGAACTTCACCAGCACCATCTAATTATTTTATTACCAAATAATTTCATTATTGTTAGCGCGGCCCATCTACATCCCGATATCCACCACGAGCCGCCGGTTGTAATAATGCTCTTCACAGAATCTGTAAATATATCAAAGACACCTTTCCGGAAGTTGATAGACTTGCATACGTTTTTAAAAAAGTTTTCAGAAAAGCACCATTGAGAGTATCTCTTTACAGGGAAAAGCTTCCATCTTTGTCACTGCCTGCTTCTTCAGTAATAACTAGATGGGTATCATGGTTGGAATCTACTAGTTTTTATGCATAGAATTTCGATAGTTTACAAAATTTTGTTAAATGTTTAAATGACGTTGTCCGAAGTATTTCTGAGTGCAAGGAGCTAATACAAATTCCATATTTAAAAAATCAGTTGTACTTTCTTCAAGAACACTTTGGAAATTTGCCAAAACTAATCACTTATTTTGAAAATCAAAATCTCAAATTAAATGATGGATTAACCACGTTAGATGCGGCTATTAATAATTTGAAAAAAATATTCCAAGTGACTTCGGATGTGGCTTTCGGCAAAAGTTTGACGCAGTTTTTAATAGAAATCCGGATTTAATAACATTGCGGCAATTGTGTATGGGGACAATGACTCAAAATCTAACTGCTAAATACGCTGAAATAAAAGAATATTTCCAGTATGCACCTATAACAAGTTGCGATGTAGAGAGGACGTTTTCTATATACGAGGATGTATATTAATACTCCTTTACTCAATTTGAACTACAAAATGAACAAATAAAAATGTATTTCGTATTTTATAGATCGCCACCCGTTTGTTTTCCAATTATATAAATAAAATTAAAAGCTCTTAAAAATACAAATTTTCAATAGCATGCCCATGAGCGATGAGTCATGGGCCTCTGTGTCCGGTCCCTAATAATCACATTGCACTAATTTCACACATTGAGAAAATATCGACAGTATAAAAATGTAATATTTAATGTTGGGAAAATCTAGTACTCTGGTAAGTGAGAGGCAAAGGGTCTTATATAAATGAAGCACCCTGATACGTGAGGTTAATCAAGCACCCTAAGGTGGTACGACGTACACGTTGTTGTTGTTGGGTTACGTTAAAAGACATTTATTCACCAACAATTTACATTTCTACTGGTGACATTTTCCCAGATATTCGAAATTTCTAAAATTAATAAAGTTTTTCTAAGATTTATTTTAACTATTTACAAAGAAAACTTTTTTTATTGCACAAGAATTGCAGAATCGTATGCATAGATTTTCAGTGCAAGAAATAGAAAAAAAATTAATTTCATTGGTAACAACGCCATCTATCAGGAATTGAAAAAAGGTTTCAGACTCGAGCCTTTTTACAGTAAAATTCGAATTTGTATTGAAATATACGGGTTCCTATTTCATATTTTAATCTCCGCCACACAATCTAGCACTAATTTATTTCCTCCATTGATTATTATTAAATTTTAAATATGAACATTTTTTCGTGAACTGCTTATTTTTCGAGATATTTGAAAGTTTCAAGTTAAAAGATACGCTCGGTATAGAGTGAAATATCTTATGTTATTACAAACGATATTCTATTTTTAAAGACCCTTCATAACTTACAATAAAACACTATTTAAACTACATTTTCAAAAGAATATAATTATTACTAACCTGACAGACAGGGATCATAGGACGGCTTCCATTCAGAAAATTCTTCGCACACGTAAGTTACATTTTCTTGTCCATTTGCGTTATATGGAGACCGACATCTTTTCACGATTTTTGTATAAGGTGTGAAATTATTTTGGCATGTCACGGGTACGCCTCTTACGTAACATTCGTCTTCTTCAGACACAGTTGCCTTCAAGGCTCCGCATGGATCTGAAAAGGATTTCATTTTGTAAGTCTTATAGCAAAGGTGTTCTGTAACATAAGTAAAGAAAAAATATTCTTGATGAAGTACTATATACGAGTATGATTTGAGAGGTAGTGAGACTTGAAATGAAACAAAGGAGTTAGAACAATAAGTTTTTTATTATTTTTCATAATATTTCATTGCAACTTCAATTCGCATAGATTAATGATGCTGATGTGTTACCGTGGCATCTTTGTAATGATATTTCTTAGGATTCTCAAAACACTGCTCCGCTGCGGCAACGAAGTCTGTATCTGGCCGAAACTATTTCACAACAAAGAATATTTTAGTTTTGGCGATAAGTGTAAGTTACTTGGAGCTAAATCTGGCGAACAGAGTGGATGAGGCGGAACCGGAAGTTTCAAATTATTCAATTTGTCGGGAACATTTTGACTGATATGAGGTGGTGTTCGTAATAAAAGAGAACTTTTATGAGCAATTCCTGGGACATTTTGCTGGTATTCTGTCTTACTTCTATTCCATACGTCATTATCGGCCATACGCATTTCTTGTATATTTTTAATCTTACTCTCTCTTCACATATACGGGTTGACCCATACAGTTTATCTTAGACAACCCGGTATTATAGCTGATTTGTTAATCTGGCTCCTTAAGCCCTTTGCCCGATTATGACCACTAGACAAGTCTATGCCGAGGTATGTAAATTACCATAACTTGCTCTACCGGCTTGTTTTCTATTATTAGCTTGCATCTGAGTGGTTCCCTTGCGATGGTCATACTTTTCGTATTTTCGATGGGTATGTCCATATTGACTTGCTGGCTGATTTAGTAGAATCTAAATAACTGTCTCGACAGGTCGTTCTCATTTTCTGCAAGTATCACTACATTATCAGCAATACCACGCTGATTGCCTTTTTATTAATCCTATATCCCACGTTAAAAGATGTTACTTCTGCTATTATTTTATCTATTATGTGTAGATATAAGAATGTTTTAATTTAATTTTAAATTATATATCTTCACAAATATATTTAGAATTTAAAATATTAATTCAAACTTAGACATTTTCTGTATTCATTCGTTGGCTGATCATTTTGGTCAGTTGACCGTTACAATAAATCTACCTGATTGAACGTTCAACTATATTATCTAACGTTCGTTTACAAATATTTTAAATTTCGTTTTTAAACTTAAGCTATTTAGTTAATTATGAACGTCTTCTCTTATATATCATGTCGCATATCATTTTAAAACTTTTTTACAAAGGATAGTTTAATGATATTTGTTTCATCGATATCGCAGCTTTTTAGCTGTGATTTTAATTAGTTCTTAATTTACTACATCGCCAGCTTCATCCCTCTCTCAACTGTAGACCATAAAACAAACCTACCCGTTTACACACCAGTGTTCTCTTCTACACAAATTCTTTCTTCTGTTCAAAACCTTCGTAAGAAAAACATCCTACTCCACGTGATATTTCAGCATACAACGCGTTGTCCTGCGTTCTTTGTTTCAACGACATGTCCGGCTGCGACATGTTTTCAAGGCAAATCTGTACTGTTCAGTAGAGATTGTTTTATTTATCTCGTTCACATTATTTTAATTAATTAATAGAGCAGACCAATTTTCGTGCGCGCCATGTGCGCCGATGTGAGGATGACTGTATTGCATCAGAACTAATAAAAAGCATTCAGTATGTGTTTGGTACCTGCTTAGACTGCATGTAAGTGTAAGCATATGTAATAAAGTGTCTTCGACACATAAATCGAGAAAACGATCGTTGTCAGACGAAGTGAATAAGTTTATTATGGATTTCCCGGACTTAATATACGATTAATCAAAAATTAAATGTTTAGTGTGCAATACATATCTAATGTGTTGGTCAAAAACACATTGTAAAGAACACGTAAGCAGTTCGAAGCACAATAATGACAAAATTAATCGACAACAGTTTATACATGAACTATGTGTAACTATGATTGTGTGTACACTGCCGTTTACCTTGTTAAGTAATGACTCATTTATTTCATTTTGGAATAAATACGCGAATCAAACATTACCGAGCACGACAACGTTACGAAGGAATTTACCATCGGTGCGTAAACAGGTTGAAAATAAAATCAAAGCCGAACTGAAAAATAAAAAACTGTGGTTATGTGTGGACGAAACAACTGACAGCAAAAAACAATCTGTAGTTAATGTGATGGGGCGTAATATGGAACCACATCAACCAACGTCTTCAATTTTATTAGCATCCAGACGACTAGAACAATGTAATGCCGAAAAAATTTCAGAGGTGCTATTAGATACTTTGGAAAAATTTAAACTTTCGAAAGACCAAGTATTAATGTTTATGACCGATGGTGCCACAACCATGTGTTCTGTAGGCCGGTCTTTTAGAAAATATAGTTCTAACTTGTTACATATTACTCGTAAACTCCATGCTCTACACCTTGTGGCAGAACAGGTTCGTTGATATTATCCAGAGGTAGATGCTTTAATATCGAGTACAAAGGCAGTATTCCTGAAATCTCCAAAACGTATTCGGAAATTTCACGAATTGTGTCCCCATACTCCAGAGCCACCACAGCCGATTCTGACAAGTTGGAGTACATGGTTACGGGCGGGGTTTTACTATCATGAACATTTTGAATAAATTAAGGACGTGGTTTTATCATTTGATCCGAAAGAAAGTGCAGATACACTTAAACTTATAGCAATGAACTAGCCTAATTGAAAAAGAAAAAATCCTCGAAATATTTTTTGGCAGTAGTGCTCATAATGTAGATAGGTGAACGCTGCAACACATTGGTCCTCGCCGTAGGTACATGAGCGATGGAGTTGAAACGTGAATGAAGCCTTAGCACGTGTAGAGAAATTCTTGACAGAAGGAAGGGGCGATCTTATTATTTAAAAGTTTCAATATGAATGTAGCATATACAAAAAGATTTTAAGTATATCTATACGTTTATGCACGTATAACGCTTTTGTTACAATTGAAACAGACATGTAAAATACATGTCTGTAACTGTACACATGGACAATACACCTCGTATTTTCAGCATTTACTTCTGCTTAAGACACGTGTTTCTGCCATTACTATTAGGCGTCATCAGTTAAGCTAGTGAAGCAATGTAATACAAATGATACAAATCTTTATGAATAGATTTGTATCTCTATATAACATTAAGCCGAAATCGCCTACCAGATAAATCAAATTTCATCCTGTAAGGTGGCACTTATTTAATAAGTGACATCTGATGGACGAAAGAGACTTTGCCGAAAAAGGCGACCTTTTCGTTCGACCAGCTATGCTGATACGAAGAACGAAAAAAATACGGGTAGTCCATTAACAACGAGCCAGATGGCAGTAAATATACAAAAAGGTTTTAAGTATATCTATACGTTTATGCACGTATAACGCTTTTGTTACAATTGAAACAGACATGTAAAATGCACGTCTGTAACTGTACACATGGACAAAACAAATGCTGAAAATACGAGGTGTATTGTCCATGTGTACAGTTACAGACATGTATTTTACATGTCTGTTTCAATTGTAATGAATGTAGCACACTGGCGATCCCTTCTGTCCAAGAGCGAAGGCATATTGTGTCACTGCAGCAAGTCTCGCTGACTTATTCCAGTTGATGGATATACTCTATCGATTTTAAAGGAGATAAATTTAAAAAATCGTCAGTGTATTCTATCCATAATTGGTCTATGGGAGTATTAGTCTATGTATGTGTATTAGTCTATGAATATTAGTCTATGGGGACATAAATGAGTAAAGGCATCCTAAAATTTTGAATAAATATCGTGTGTCCATAATATTGAATGGCAGTGTATAATACTAATTTTTTTTTCCATCCGATATTTGTAATTATATAGTTAAGAAAATGTAACTTGATTATATAAAATCATAGGTCTTCATAATTGTAAGTCATACACTTGCTTCGCCACTACCGTTCCAGAAATACCAATAAAATAAAGTCTGTTTCAATAATACGGTTTTTTTTTCATACACAGCTTTAAACACTTGATTAAATAATAAGTTGCAAAGTATTCGGTTGGAAATACTTTATATGAACGAAAAGATGCTCTGATTGAAATGCAAACTCGATATAATGACGCGCACACAAGTAAAGCGACTGTAGCGCGTACCGATGAAAACACACAAACACACACGCAAAAGTGTCGAACGCCTAGTGTATAGCTTGCAGTGATAGTGGAGAGCGGGGGCGCCAGCCTACACACAGGTTATACCATTCACCGATATCCACGCACACACAGTATACGCGTTGTAGAGAGAGGGGAGCGTCAGATGTATGGCGAAGAGAGGGGAGCGCTGACTGAGCGGTCGTCGCGTGATGGCATTCAAGAGCCGAGTTTATCCCCGTGGCGCGTCTTTAGATGTTTCACATCAAAAATTAAACCTAAATTTTTAATCTTTTTTCATTATTTTTCATGCCACAACAGTCGTATGCCATGGCGAAAGTCGCTCTAATCACGACCTGTGACAAAATAAATACGAATATTTTGTTGATTACTAAGCGGTCGTTAGCAAATAAAAAAATAACAAGCGGTCGAATTCGACCGCCGTGACAGTCAACTTAATTTAGTAACTTACCTTCTATTTCTTCGAAACCCCCAGCTGCTTCCGAAAACGAAAGGAAATTGTCTGGAAATATACACAAAGATGCATATGAGATGTTGAATCATTTATTTTATTTTATTTTACCCGATAGAATATTACAATTAAATGACAGGGTATTAACATAAGTATTTACATGGGAAAAGAAAGAGAAAAAGAATAAAAATAAAAATTTAAGTCATACACATAACAACAAGTAAAATTAAATGAGCATTGATATATGGATAATAATATACATAATTGAATTGATTCGGCTTTTACTTGCCGAAGATCCATAATTTTAAATAGAAATAAAACTAATTGTTAAAATATTTTTTAATACGTAATCGTAAAACGACGACAATTGTTTCGCCAGAACAGTGGCTTCATCAGGTACTTACAGCTAAAGAGCACATTAGAGATACGAATTAGTTTGTAACGTGCTCTTTAGTTGTAAGTGCCTGATGAAGCCACTGCGCTGGCGAAACAATTATCGCCGTTTTACGATTACGTATTAAAAAAGTGAAGATTTTTAACCATTAGTTTTATTTCTATTTTAAATTATATACATACTATATCTAAAATTATAAATGCTCATATCGCACTAAATTCTCCTAAACATAAAAGGCAAAAAACAGTAAACAAGATTTAGATAATTAATATTCATGGAAATAAGCAAAATATAAAAGGAAAGGGTTAGGATGTCAACCAATTAATTAATTTAATTAAACTACAACGAATATTTATGGTAGCTATCATAAACAAGTCGTTTGAAAATAAAGAAATTATTGAAGTGTATATCAATATCCGAAGAAACCTAATTGTAGTTGCAGCCTATAACCTGCTTGACCTACTCCTTGATCACTACCGACTTGATCAACCCATTGGTTCGAGGAAATGGAAGATAAGAAGTACAGGAAGTGCGTGTGAAGAATGGTAGAATAAGAAAATTACAGAAAGATAATAGCGTTGGATAGTCAACTTCATTGTGAAGAAGCGCATAAAGGAAGTTGAGGCTGGTTTCAAAATGTTTAAAGGCGAGGGAAGGCACGTCAAAGCGAGAAGGGAGTAGGGCGCGATCAAAGCCCCTAGGGGCTAAACATCGTCCACCTTAAACCATGTGCTTCAAGAATCGTTGTTGAACTTGCTCAGGTAGAGCTTTCTGTGCGTGATAAAATCGATACTATAACATGCTAGCATATTTCAAGCAGGATCTCACCAATGTATTATATAAGAAATTCAATACGCTCACGTTAGAAAACTGATCAAAGTTAATGAATGGAGATAATAAATCCCAGAGTTTGTGTAGCTTGCTTAGATATATTGCTGATGTTAAATGTGAGTTTCGTATTAAAGATAACGCCCAGGTCTTTAATTGTTTCAACACGTGTTACATTCGTATCCTCAAGTTGGGAATTCAAATTTATAATAATAAATCCTTTCGTGAATGATAATATTTTACATTCATCGAAGTTCAAATGTAAATTGTTATTTATGCACCAACTCTGTATGTTAACCATATCGGTTTGTAGATGAAGATAATCGCTCCATCGGCAAGGAAAATTTTATTAGATTCGATTTTATCTGCAAGATCATTAATAAAGGTAATGAAAAAAGTCGTTCTTAGTTTGAGCCTTGCGGAACTTCAAGTGACAGTATGAGGTACTGAAAATATCTGTTTTAGAACATACATTGAGGTCTATTATATAGGTACGAATTAAAAAGTCAATTCATCAATTTAGCTGGAGTCCATTTCAAGGATCCACTCGATCCACTCGATCAAATGCCTTGACAAAGTCGGTATACATGACGTCAACTTATGTTCCGTCATCCAGTGCGTCAGCAACGTATGAGTTAATAGTAGTATGGGAAAATATCGTAAGGCTAGAGACAGTATATCTTTTCTCCATGAAGCCATACTGATTTGGTGACCTTGCAGTTTTAATAAAAGAGTGTAATTTTAAGGTCCAGAGAAATTTCAAAAATTTTGCGAAGTTCGATAAGATAGCAATAGGGCGATAGTTGGTGATATTCGAAGAATCACAAGTCTTCAAACGGGAGCAATTTTAATACTTTTCTAAACAACGGGAAACGTAAAGGTAGCCAGAGCCAAATTAAATATCATTTATGGGCAGTACACCAAGGACGTGCTGTACGTACGATGATAGCTTAAATGTGAGTTTAACAAAACCAGGCTTAACATTTAAGTACAGCTTAAACAGAAATGCGTTGTAGAAACATAGTTTAAGCGGAGTTTAAGTAAACCAGACATATCGAAGGTTGGCAACGTAGAAGTAAGGGTTTCCGTGCAAAATTTTTGTTTGATGTTGGTAATCGACTGTTTTTAAGCGACCAGTTTGCCAATCAGTGGAGATCTCAATAAAACTACAACTTCTAAGGGACACAAGTATTTAAAATAGCTGATATACATATATGAAGGGTACAGGGAAAGAATGATGAATGTCACAAAATATAACTTTTGAGAAAAATGACTTTAGATATTTGAAGCTCCACACATGTATTGAATTACATTATTTCTGCTTCAGATTTTTCAGCAATACGTATATATTGATATAAGCTACCTTTTGCATAAAAACTTCACTCTATCTTCTTTGCACAGGCGTAAATAAAAATATATAAAGCTAGGTACAATATGTCGGGAGAGAAGAGGGATGAATGTCATATGGCGTACCACCATGTTTAAGTTTATGACGGTAGTTAGAATGTCGACCACGTTTGTCTGATTCTACGTGTCCAACAGTGACTAAGTGACGCTGGATATTCTGAAGACGTTTCGTATATATGCCGTGTAAAGTAAGCATTGCTTTAGAGCATATTGGTACTTCAACTGAGCCAGTATTCCGCTCAACTCGAACTCTGTAGCTATAGGAAAATCGATACCGCGGCCCCTCTTTCGTAATGCGGACTTTATTAATTATGAATCTATCGGCATTGTCATTTCTGCGTAGGTTCCGTCGCAGCCACACAGACCTCACCTCGCACGAGCATATAACAAGTGTTCATTTGAAAAGTCAATCTAGTAGCATGTGATTTACTGAGAACATTTTGAAGTATGACGTAAATTAAAATTTACTACTTAACCTACGAAGTCGTATACTTTGACAGTTTCATACATACAAATAAATAACAAATAATAGGTATTTATTGAAAACTATAACAAATGCTGAAAATGTCCTTCAAGATCAATGCACTTTAAAATCCTCCGTTCAAAATTTCTGATGATATTCTGCAACATTACTGGATTGTTATTAATTTCCATGCATTTCTGTTCGATTCTCTGTAGCATATCATTCAAATTCAATATAGGTGTTCGAAATATGTTATTTTTTAAATAAGGCCACAAAAAGAAGTCGCAAGGTGTTAAATCGCATGAACGTGCAGGCCAGGCAATTTCAGTATTTCGACTAATTATACGCTCATCAAAAAATTCTCTTAAATAATCCAAAGATTCTGCAGTACAGTGACAAGTTGCTCCGTCTTGTTGGAAATATGCATTTTGTAGTTCATCATCATGCAACTGATTGATTGACAAATGGTTGTACAATTTCCGTACGGTACCTTTGAGCAGTTAACGTTCCCTGAAAAAATATTGGTCCAATGATTCGCCTTTGCGATTCTTCATTAATTACATGTGGATTTTCACTACTCCAAATTCTTGTATTTTGTGAATTTAGGTATCCCGTTTTATAAAACCATGCTTCATCAGTAAAGACGACTCTTTGCGAAAGTTCTCCATTATTGTTCATATTTACAAATCAATTACAAAACTGTAGTCTACGTGGGTAATCAATTTCTAACAATTCTTGTTCTGCTGTGACACGGTATGGATAAAGTTGCATATCTTTTTTTTAATAACTTGTGAGTTGTACCAACAGAAAGGTTTATTTGTTGACTCAAATGTCGAACAGATGTTTGTGGTTCATTTTCCATTATTTCTTCAACATGATTGAGAACTTGAGGTGTATGTTTCTTAACTGCTCCGCTGCCTGATTTTCTTAAGAGACTACTAGTTTCAGAAAAATGTTCCATCCAAAGTATTCTTAAGTTGTATATAATCTATTACAAAATGTGGAAACTCAACTTGAAATTCTACCATGCAATCTTGAACTGAATAAACCCATATACCATCAATTTTATTACCACTTCGAAAATAAGCCTGGACTAAAAAAATTTAATGTTCTAAAGTGAAAGCCATTTTAAAACTGAGAACCAATTTATTTAAACCAGAATCGACGCACGATTATTTAGTGCACTAACTGATATTTGTGACATTATCAAATTTCATTTGTATTTACGTTTACGGAACAACAAACACATACTAATATATTTGCGTCTTATTCTATCAAAATTTCAGAGTAAGCTAGATTGACTTTTCAAATGAACACTTGTTACAAGTAGGGACAGCACGCATCAGGCCGAAATTATGATGGACCATATAAATAGTCTATAACATCGCTAAGTACAACAAGCAGTTATTGAATAGCACTATTCATTCGGTTAACTGCACATCTGTTTTCTGTCGTTGAATTGTGACGCAATTACTTCAATATTATAGTTAAATTCCTTTTTTCATGGCAGATAGAAGCGTGAGGAGTTTTTACAATTTATTTTATTTATTAGTTTACATTTCATAAGATAAATAAGTTAGTTACTTTTCTTCATTGCTTTAACTGTTAATTACATACTTCGTAATTTTTGTAGTAGATCCTGTGTAATATCGTTTCATCGAATCTACTTCCCCTAATTATTTTGACGTAAGTATCAAGTGAATTTAGTTAAGTTTCAATAACTTACGCATACATTTTTAATCTTCATTTATTTAGATCTAGAACATTGTTTACGTTACTTTTCCAGATATGATAAGGAACAACATCGAGAATGGCATCGTGAAACAATGGCGAGTTGGATTAGGGGCCATACTGATTGTATGTCCATTGCCAGTGATACCGAAATTTATTGTAAAGTCCGTAAAATATCGTTAAAAAATTCCAAGAAATCGCACGCAAAACGTCACTTAGCATCGCAAACACATACGCAGAAATTAGACCCATTGGAATCTGACAATTTTAACCAAGAACTCTGTGAAACTTCAATGGCGGCAAATATTCCATTAACAATCCTACCTTCAAAACATTTCTCCAAAATTATACTGTTCGAAATGTTCCTGATAAATCCACCTTAAGCAAATATAATGTTTCTAAGTGCTGCACGAAACCAGTAAAACGTATTAGAAGCAATATTTCATATCAGTACTTATGGATAAGTGCCGACGCTGTTTGGTAAATATTGTAGCTGGTGGACTACATCCAACTATTCCATATAACGCATATGTAATTGCAATAAAAGTTATAAATACAGTTAATGTGGAAATAGTAGCTAAAACTATTTACGAGAATTTGCACCGAATGCTTCATTCGGACGAGAGGTACAAAGAAAAAATACTTGTACAGATTATTAAAGGAAACATATCCTAATATGCTGCATATTACTTGCTCTCCATTGCTCTGTGAATATGTAAGAGACACCTTTCCGGAAGTTGATGGACTTGTATCCGTTTTTAAAAAAGTTTTCAGAAAAGCACCGTTGAGTGTAGCTCTTTATAGGGAAAAACTCCCATCTTTGTTACTGCCTCCCTCTCCAGTAATAACTAGATGGGGAACAAGTTTGGAAGTTACTAGTTTTTATACAGAGAATTTCGTTAGTTTACAAAATTTCGTTACATGTTTAAATGAGGATGCTCGAAGTATTTCTGAGTGCAAGGAACTAGTGATGTGTCGATCCGGACGGATTCGTTCCAAAGGAACGAATCCATCCGTGGAACGAATTGGAACGAATCCGAAAATGTAACTGTATGTCGTTCCTTTATATTTCGTTCCATCGAGATCATTCAATCTATAACCACGATAGAATGGCACGTCGTCAAGCATTTGTCGGTCTTTTCACTTCATACTTGCTTACTAAGATATAAATTATAAATATATATATATATTGTTAATGTATTTTTTCATAATGTATACAAATCATTAATACATGAGTCTTTCTATTTATGTTTATTTTAACTTTTGGCTCTTATCTACTCCATCAATTATCGCTTGTTTCATAATATATATATATATATATATATATATATAATAAAAAATTAATTTAAATTCGAGAAAATGTGTGAAAGTCGTATCCACCCTGGAATGTGCAGACGCCAGCGTTTCATGGTTTTACCAATCATCGGTGCACCTACATTTTTTCATTTTCCCGTACAACTCGGTCAGTTGGCGCCGCGACGTGTTGCAACTACATTCTTAGGCAAATGTGATTTTGTCGGGTGTAGAAATTAATGCAACGAATTAGAGCGGCATTGGCAGTAATGTGAGAATTTATTGATTATTAATTCTCATTAACATTACGTTTATCACAATTAGTATATATACACTTCGTATAGAAATGAAAGTCGTGTCTATTCCTGGATGTAGGTGCACCGATGATTGGTAAAACCATGAAACGCTGGCGTCTGCACATTCCAGGGTGGATACGACTTTCACACATTTTTTCATTTTCCCGTACAACTCGGTCAGTTGGCGCCGCGACGTGTTGCAACTACATTCTTCTTCTTCACATTCTCAAATGTGATTTTGTCGGGTGTAAAAATTAATGCAACGAATTAGAGCGGCATTGGCAGTAATGTGAGAATTTATTGATTATTAATTCTCATTAACATTACGTTTATCACAACTAGTATATATACACTTCGTATAGAAATGAAAGTCGTGTCTATTCCAGGATGTAGGTGCACTGATGATTGGTAAAACCATGAAACGCTGGCGTCTGCACATTCCAGGGTGGATACGACTTTCACACATTTTTTCATATATATATATATATATATATATATATAGTAAACCTAATCAGTAGGCGATTAAAGGTCTGTATATTATTTCAAAATATATGTATTTAAAAAACTCTACATGTTTCGGCTGTATACGCCTTTTTCAAGAGAATACAAAATATGAATCTCTTGAAAAAGGCGTATACAGCCGAAACATGTAGAGTTTTTTAAATACATATATTTTGAAGTAATATACAGACCTTTAATCGCCTACTGATTAGGTTTACCATATCATACCAAGGTCACGAAGTTATTTATTATATATATATATATATATATATATATATATATATATATATAATAACTTCGTGACCTTGGTATGATATGGTAAACCTAATCAGTAGGCGATTAAAGGTCTGTATATTACTTCACAATATATGTATTTAAAAAACTCTACATGTTTCGGCTGTATACGCCTTTTTCAAGAGAATACAAAATATAATATTTTGTATTCTCTTGAAAAAGGCGTATACAGCCGAAACATGTAGAGTTTTTTAAATACATATATTGTGAAGTAATATACAGACCTTTAATCGCCTACTGATTAGGTTTACTATATATATATATATATATATATATATATATATATATATATATATATATATGCATTCGATGTTAATTAGAATCTAAGGTTTCTTATTTATTTTATTGGCCGTATAAGAGCCGCCTTAATTGAAAAGAAAAATGCAAACCGCAGTGAGCCTATTGCAATAGAAAAAGTGTTAAAAACAACATTAAACCCTACTGCAGAAGCAATTAGTGAAATTGATAAATATGTTCATGAATCCTTATTAACTAGGAATCAAAATCCTCTTAAATGGTGGGAAGACAGGAAAAATGTTTATATAAATTTATATACCTTTATGAAAAAATAATACTTTTAAATTATAATCATAACTTGTATTAATGTAATTTTTGTACACCAGTACTATAAGTTTATATTTATTGTAAGATTCACATGAAAACATGTCAGTGTACAAGTAAATATAAAATATAAAATGATTACTTATACATTCTTTTCCTACATAAATATTATACATATAGAAGCTGCATGAGTATGCAGCTCTTAAATAAATAAATAAAACAAACAGGCAATCACTCCGATACAATAAAGCTAGATCGAAATGAATGTGTCACTTGTCGGACTTTACAACTCCGATCGGCATTTAACATCGAGGTTGTTATAATCATTTCAAGGAACGAATCCTCTGGACTCGTTCCATCTGCAGAATGGAACGAGAAGAAACGAGTCCACAAAAGGAACGATTTCGGCAATCTCTACAAGGAACTAATGCAAATTTCGAATTTAAAAAATCAGTTGTACTTTCTTCAGGAACAGTTTGCAAATTTGCCTAAACTAATCACTTATCTTGAAAATCAAAATCTCAAATTAAATGATGGATTAACCACATTAGATGCGGCTATTAATAATTTGAAAAATATTCCAATTAACTTCGGATGTGGCCTTTTTAATAGAAATCGAGATTTAATAACATTGCAGCAATTGTGTATGGGAACAATAACTAGTTGCGATGTAGAAAGGACGTTTTATACCTACAAGGATGTATTTCATTCAAAAAGAACAAATTTTACAGAAGAGAACCTTGAGAAAATATTGTTAGGAAACAGAAAATGAACATCCGCGAATTATTACAAAGAATTTAACCACAAATTTAATAGTAATTGTAAAACGTTACATATACAAAAGCAAATGCAAAAAACTTGAAAATGTACCTTGAAGTTTAAAAATAAATAAACGTTTATCTAAGTTCAATTTTAATTGAATATTAAATTGTAATTTACTCCCACCATGGTTTCCTATAATTGAACGCTATGCACTATTCAAAAATTTCTATTTCATATTTTAGTTTACATCCATTTGATTAAGCAACAGCATTGTGTAAAATAAAATAAATAGTACTTACAAAATGCTAAAATGTACATGCAGATTCTGGTACACATTCTTAAAACTTTACTTTTATATACAAATTTAATTGCCAAAATAAGTCCACTGGAATCAATCCTATTGACATGAGACTATATAAGAATAAATATGGATGTAAAAGTAATTTATCAAAACTGGTTTACCTTTTTAATGTACGCGATACTTGAGAGAAAATAGTTTTCGTAGTATTCTAAAGGTTACCGGTATTCTTTCATCATATACTGAATATTCGTGTAGCTGGGAGAATATTTTATTAATAATTAACCACATGTTAATTCCATAATTTATAAAACTAATAGTATGACGCATTCGTATATTAATATTTAGTTTCTAAGAGGAACTTTCCCATACAATTAATGGGTTAAATATAGACACTGAAATACCAGAGAATTATTAATCATTATGGGAAAAAGTTTAGAATGTTAGTTCTTTGTTCTTTTAATTGCAATGATAGACAATTTTCGCTCTTGAACCATTATTTTTAAAATATTACCCATAAATATTACAATAAATGTTATTAAGTAAATTAAGATATGTTTATATTCGAAAACAAATTTATACAGTAAAACAAAAATGTGAAAAAGCAAATCAGTATATATATATATATATATATATATATATATATATATTATCAAAAATTAATTAAAATTCGGGTAAGCGAACCGCTTACCCGAATTTGAATTAATTTTTGATAATATATCACGGTCGATAATTTCTTTTCAATTATATATATATATATATATATATATATATATATATACATATACATAAGTGTTTAGATAATTTCTTAGCCGTTTATTAAATATATCAATTGATAAATTATTGGAGTTTTTCGGCTTTTATATGAAATATTTACAAATATCAAATTAGTATGTAATTGCGAAGTAAATGGGGATGTAAACATTGCTGTCTACAAATTACAAAGAAATCATACACCGACAGACACCGCCAGACCCTGACAGACACCGACAAACACTGACAGCACCGACAGACAATATTTTTCAATTAAAAATTTCTAATGATTTGCATTGTAATTTGTAGATTAATTAATCAATTGATACATATATATATATATATATATATATATATATATATATAAATATAATATTTTCGTGACCTTGGTATGATATGGTAAACTTAATAAGTCGGCGATTAAAGGTCTTAAGTAAATTAAGATATGTTTATATTCGAAAACAAATTTATACAGTAAAACAAAAATGTCAAAAAGCAAATCAGTATATATATATATATATAAAAATAATAGATTTTTTATTGGTTTTAACGACCTTTTATTGAATTTTGATGTTTTTACGACGTTTCGACTTTTAATTCAGTCTTTTTCAAGTAACTGGAAACAAGAATTATTACAATGAAAACATGAGAACTGTGTTGGTTTCGTGTGATAGATATAACAATTAAATTAACAATTTTAAATTTTAAATTAGATTATAAAATGAATTACAAATTAAGTTAACATTTAACGTTGAAAATTAAATAAAATAAAAATAAAAATAGCTTAAATGAATCTATTTTATTCTCCAGTTTCGTTATTTTTTTGGTTCTCGTGTACGTTTCTTGTCCGAGGTGGTTTTTTATTTTGTAACTCCATTCTTCTTGTTTCATTACCATATTCTCAACCATGGTTTTCAATATTTAGTGTTTATAAGAATTTTCTTTTTCTTTTTTATTTTATTGGCCGTGAAGAATGGAGTTACACCAAAATAAAAAAACCACCTCGGACAAGAAATGTACACGAGAACCAAAAAAATAACGAAACTAGAGAATAAAATAGATTTTTGTAATTCATTTTTTAATCTAATTTAAAATTTAAAATTGTTAATTTAATTGTTATATCTATCACACGAAACCAACACAGTTCTAATGTTTTCATTGTAATAATTCTTGTTTCCAGTTACTTGAAAAAGACTGAATTAAAAGTCGAAACGTCGTAAAAACATCAAAATTCAATAAAAGGTCGCTAAAACCAATAATATATATATATATATATATATATATATATATATATATATATATATATATATATATATATATGGTATATTAAATTAGTTGGCGATTTAAGGTCTGGTTATACTTAAAAATGTGTATATTTAAAACATCTTACATGTGTATGTGTCGTAATGATAAAATCATTGGCTTTTGGTCATCACTTTTGGAATCGATTTTGCCGCGACCTTTCGGTACCCTAATATATATATATATATATATATATATATATATACATATATATATATATATATATATATATATATATATATGAACTTCATGTGTATGAGAATTAATAATTATTAAATCTCATTTTACATGCGATTGTCGCTATAATTTGTTGCATTAAATTCTACAATTCGGCAAATCACTTTTGCCCTAGATTGTAGACGCAACAAGCAGCGACGTCAACTGTACTGACAACTTGTACAGTTGACGTCGCGGCTTGTTGCGTCTACAATCTAGGGCAAAAGTGATTTGCCGAATTGTAGAATTTAATGCAACAAATTATAGCGACAATCGCATGTAAAATGAGATTTAATAATTATTAATTCTCATACACATGAAGTTCATTACAGTTCGTATATATACACGTAGTATAGAAGTGAATATCATGTCTGTCTTCGGATAAGGTGCACTGTTGATCTGTAAAAACAGTGAAATGTCGATATTTGCACATTCCGCACAGATAAGTTTTTCACAAATTTTTCATATCTATATATATATATATTATTATGTTTCCGGGCTGCGTTGATGTAATAAAAAAATTGTTAATCATTGATTAACATAAAATAATCTGAATATTGACGTACGAATTTTATTGCCCCAAAAGTTGGGCTCCATATATTATGTTACTTAGTTGCCCCAAAAGTTGGGCTGACATATAATACGTTTCCTAGTATGTTATATATTAATGTATGTTTGTAAATGTAATATTTATGAACGCCCCAGGACGTTGGTCGCTATGTATTATTTTTCGTAGTTTAATATATTGAATAAAATGTTTATAAATAAAATTGTGTGTTACGTACGGTGAAATAAAATGAATAAATGTCATAAACACGTGTAAAATTCAAATCGGGCTCGTCTATACTTATCTGTTTTGGTGTCTTCGGCTAGCTTCTCTCTCTCTCTTCAGGGCTAAGGTAGGTTCACTTCTTTCCACTGTTACTTTCTTTACGTAATTTATTAAGTTAGGAACGGAACAATATCTCAAGTATATTACAAAAAAAGACAAAGTAAAATATTGACAATTAACTTTATTAGGGATAAACGAATTTTCCAAGTTTGAGAAATTTATATTAATATTTTCGTGACACACAAGTAATCTTAAGCGAGACACTCTCGACGGTTGGTATTCGTACAGTTTAATAAGATGGTGTAAGACAGGTGCAATAATGTTTTGTCTTAATACAATAGTTTATAACAGTGACATGGCATCAAGTTTTACAAATACAAATAGTAGATGCCAATATTTAAATAATTTGACTAAAGATTGCAGTAATAAAATATAAGTGAAAGTAATATAAATAGTTAGTTATGGAATAACACGTAAAGTTCTAGAAATGTACATGCGCAAGTAAAAATGGCGCGGGAGCGTTTGTTAAAATTAGCAAAAACCTGAATCTTCGTATATGGTCTCCGTTGCTTCTTGTGCCTGTGTTCTGGAAACGTCTTCACAACGGGAAACGGGAGAATGTTTCTGCGATGGTCCCTCGGGATAACTTGAAATTTGTTGAAGTTTTCCAAGTCCGACGGCGTCTAGAGAGTATGACCGATTTCGATCATCAACGGCGGTGTTCAAGCTACGGTGAGTTTTGTTATGGCGGTAAAAATCTTTAAAAATTCATAAGTCTCGGACTGTTTGGTCGGCGGCTGTTAAATTTCGTCCACAGGTGGTTGGTATGCAGGTGTAACGTTTGGTGATATTTAAAAACTCTTGCACTTGATAATTTTTCTTAATTTTGTTAATTGTTACGGAGCACAAAAAAACGTGACCTTTCACTGCGACAACTAATAACCGACGCTTGTTTTGTTCACTTGTTTTTAATTGCATAACTTTCCGCTAAATCGCCCCATTCTTCACTTGCATTAAATTAGTTAATATTATAAAATTAGACAATTTTACTGTGTAAAATAGTAAAATAAATTACAATTCGATTTATAAGATAATTTTAGTTGCATAACATATGTTTTCTGTGTTTACAAATACTCCGTCAATATTGGTTTTTTTCGGGTTGTTGCACCGTTGACATTGTGGGCGGGGCTTTATCGTTTAAATGCATTTGAAAATAAATACGTTACATTTGTTTGAATAAACACGCGTTAAATATGAATTTGAAAGAAAATGAATATAAACATGATAATAAAAAGAATTAGAAAAATAAGTTAATTATTTCAAGGTGAATTGGTCGTCAAAATAACGTATTTATTCTTTAAATCGATCTTTCCCCTTCTTAATATTAACGTACAAAGTAGATATAAATATTCTGGGATAAACATTATGGTTACATATTTTCTTTGTTTCTTTCAGAGAGCGACTCCTTCTTGCAATGCCTCAATTTCCCCCTTGATTAAAAGATAGAGACTTATTGAGAGCTTTTAATCAACCTTAATTAGGAGTACGGCAGCAATATATAAATGCAGTATAGTGATCAGTGAAAATTTAATGCATGTGTGTGTTCACGTTAAAAATATTTCAAATTTTATAAGTAGTTTTTTTTTTTTTTTTTGTATTATTCTAGTTACTAATTCCCTATTCAGTAATTGTCATTAAATGGTTAAAGTTAATTGTTTTATTTTGTTTGTTCGGGTTCTTTTGTTTGAAAACCCCCTTTTAATATTAAGTAGTCAATTTCTTCTTTCCCTTTTTTTTTTTCTTATTTCTTATTTAATAATAATATGATTAATTTAATTAGCCTAGTCTAAATGTAAACTTGTGATTAATATAGATTATATAATACAGTGATATAATACTTGTTATTGTTTTACGGACTATAACATGCTTGGCGAGTTTGTTCTGGAAGTTGTTTCGGTTTGTTATTTACATATATTTATATAAAAAAAATTCCTTATTATTTTAAGGGTGGTAGTCTTGTAACATAGTTATGTGGTATCTACCTTTAATATAATTTGTTTCGGGTTCAAAAAGTTCGTAGGTGTTGTTTCCAATGATTCTCTTAATCGTATAGGGACCTTGGTAAGCTTTCAGTAGCTTTCCCATTATCTTGTGTTTTAAATCTGTTACTCTTAATCTCTTAACTATGACTTGGTCTCCTACATTGTAAGTTTTATACTTTTTAGTTGCCGTATTTCTCTTTTCCTCCCATTTTCGCTTTCTAAGTGACAATCTTTCTCTGACTTCTTGTAAACGGTTACGTAAATTTATATGCTCAGAATCAGTCCATGGTCGTTGTGGTGGTTGTCCTGTGAATAACGTTATCGGACAGTGATTATGCACTGTGCTAGGCGTATTGTTTATAGTAAATTCTATCTGTGGTAACAGTCTGGCCCATTTTCTGTGATTTTCGTCCAGTAATATACGTAAATATTTTATCGTTTCGCGTATATATCGCTCGGTAGGATTTCCTTGTGGGTAGCGGATTGATGTATAGACGGTGTGGATGTCGTGTGAATGTAAGAACTCCTTGTAGCGATCGTTAGTAAAATAGGTAGCGTTGTCCGAAAGTATTGTTTGTGGTTTTCCATACTGTGCGAAGTAGTCCACTAAAGCTTGTAAAACGGTGTTGGTATCGCATTTCTGCGTAGGTATGAGTTTGATGAACTTAGAAAATATATCACATATTACTAAAATGTGGCGATAACCTTTGGTGCTAGGAATAAGGTTGGATAGAAAATCAATCGATATTAACTCTAGTCTATCATATGCAGTTATATTGTGGCTTATGTTGGTGTTAGTGAAAGTTTTATCTTTGGTTATTTCGCAGAGTCGACATTGTTTTACCACGCTGTTTATTATCCGTTCGTCATTAATACAGTAGAAAGCTTCTCTGTAGAGTAACCAGCATTTTCGTGCACCTATGTGTGTGTATTTTCGGTGGATATAGTCGGTTATTTCTCTGGTGTGTTGTTCGTTTGTGACGTATACAGTGGTTCTTCCTATTTGTTTTACTATGAATCGGTCCCTGATTGATATACCTTTGTATTCACCTACAGTTCTTAAATGTTGCCTTATTTCATCGAAGTCTGGGCTGGATTGTATTTGTAAGATTTTTGTTTTCGAGAATATGCCTCTCCTTTGCAGATTTATTAAGTTGATGCAAATGTTCTGTCTCTTTACGTCCCCCTCCTGTCTCGTGAGTGCATCGGCCGTTACCATTTCTTTTCCAGGTTTATATTTTATTATAAACTCGTACTGTTGTATTAACAAAGTCCAACGATAAATGCGACTGTTATTAAGTTTGCAGCTCATGATGTTGACTAATGCTTTGTGATCTGTTTCTAATACGAATGACTTTCCTATCAAATAATATCTGAGTTTCGTTAACGCAAACACGATAGCAAGCATTTCCTTCTCGGAAATCGTGTATCGAATCTCGCATGTTTTCAACGTGCGTGATATAAAATAAATAGGGATTTCTTGATCGTCTTTCATTTGTACTAGCTCAGCTGCAATGGTCTTGTGTGAAGCATCCGTTCGCACAACAAATGGTAGAGTAAAATCTGGGTGATGTAAACGAAGATTTTCTACAAAGTTCTCTTTTAAAGTTGTGAAGCATAATTCGCATTCAGCGGTCCAATTCCATTTCTTCCCCTTTTTGATAAGTTCCAACAAGGGTAACGTTTTCTCGCTATAGTTTGAGACAAATTTCCTATAATAATTTAACACTCCTAAAAAACTTCTTAACGTTTTTAAATTCTTCGGTCTCGCATATTCCTGAATGATATCTAACCGTGTCGGGTCTAATAAAATGTTATTCTGATTAATCACATATCCTAGATAGTTAATTTCATGTCTAAAGAATTGACATTTCGCTAAGTTAAGTTTCATTCCATGCGTTTTTAAAGTGTTAAGGATAATGTTAATATGTTGTAGGTGTTGTTCCACAGTTTCGGAAAATATAATAATGTCGTCTAGGTAATGCAAAGCGAATTCATCATATCGGTCTAGTATACGATGCAGAAAACGTATCAGAGCGGCTGGTGATGTCTTTAAACCAAATGGACATACTCTAAACTGATATACTATTCCATTCACTAAGAAACCACAGTATTTTCTGGATTCCGGTTCTAAGTTTATTAACCAAAAAGCATTCTTTAAGCCTAATTTACTATAAATTCGTTTACTTCCGCATTTCGTTAATAAGATGTCTATATTTTGCGGCATTTCGAATTCTGGCTTAATTCGTTTATTCAGAGCCCTCGCGTCTAAGCATATTCTTAATGATAGGTCCTTCTTTTGAACTATTACAATGGGATTAATAAAATATGTGTTCGATCTCTCAATAATTCCGGATTGTTCTAATCTCTCTAATTCTAAACTAACTTTCTGTTGGTAGTAGTACGGGATCGGGTAATTCTTACTTACTAATGGGCAGTCATTGTCAATATTAATTGGATGTTCATATCCTTTTGCGAAAACAATATCGTTATTTATTAAAGTGATGTTTTCGTCTAGAATGTTAATTAATTGCGGTACGACGGTTGTATAAGGTATTTCTTGTGTATCAATTATATTCGTTATATCATTTTTATTATTTATAATGTCAGTTGTCTGTAAATCCTCCTTAACCTTTACTTCTCCTTCGCCCTCGTAACTATCTCTCGTTCCTAACAAATCTGGCCTATTATTCACTCCTATATATTCATTATCTATAATATTATCATTTCCAACTCTATCAATAAACCTTTCTTCAGCTCTTCTATAGTACGGTACATTATATTCTAGTAAATTATTTATTACAACTGCTAAAACTTCTTTCTTATACGTATTATATTCTTGCACTTCCTCTACGGACAAATGTTTGTTAAATGTTAAATTATTCTTTCCAATTGATAAAATACCTTTTTCAAAATTCAATATCATTTTCAACCTGTTGATATTATCTATACCCAATATACAGTCATATTGTAACTTCTCTATTACGTAACAGTGAATTAAATAACTGATTTCGTTTATTCTTATTTCAGTATTGAGTTGCTTGGTGACAGTTCCCATTTTTCGTCCGTTCGCAGTAACTATGTCGGTACCCTTGGTTTGAACAACGTGTTGTTCGTATCCCTTTATTTGTTTTGCGAGATCTTCTCTAACTAATGTAATCTCGGCTCCGGTGTCGATTAAACAATTTAACTTTATGTTGCTGAATTGTAAAATAATAATGGGTAGAGAATATACTTCATTTACGGCGTCCCCTGTGTCTTCTATGTCTAAGAATTCCTCCGGTGATTGGTAGAATTTTATGTTTTGTAACTTCCAGAGCATGTTATAGTCGTTGTCATTATTTAGTTTTGTTGGATTGACGGTCCGGGTGTTGGGTTCAGATAGGGATCGTCTTGTAAAATTGACGTTTTTTTTTGTGGCCCCTCTATGTTCGTTCGGTCAGGTGATAACGATCGATATCGCCGGTAAGCATTATTACCTCGACCTCTTCCTCTGCTTGTGTAATGATTTATTCCGCGTCTCGATTGGTGAGTTTGTGTGCGCTGCGTGTTATAAGTATCGTTATTGTCGGGTCGGTTGTTGTTATAGTTATTATTTGCCGAGTTATTCTGATAATTGTTCGGATAAGGTCGGTTGTACGTATGTTGTGTATTCGGTCGATTCGGATTGTTATAATTATTATGAGGACGATTGTTGTAATTGTTATTAGGAATATTATTCGGGTTGTATGGTCGAGAGGTTGCTGGTTGATAGCGATTGTCTTGAGCATAATTATTTGTGTGGTTATTGTTCGAATAGTTGTTAAAACGTGGTATGGGGTTGGGAATGTGGTTCGGTGCTTGTGGGTTCCTAGTGTTGTTCGTCCGATTATTAGGCTGCTGGTGTTGGTTGGTTTCGGCGAAGTCGTCCAGTCTTCGGAGTATCTCGATGAGGGAGTCCATGTCAGTGACCTTCTGGCAGATAATCGCCTGAGTATCCGTGAAAATAAAATGGTTTAATAATAGGCGCGCGATCATTGATTCACTCATGTCGCTGATGTGTTTGCACTGGTTGTATACGCGAGACGCATACATTTCCCTCGTCGCTTGTCCCAATCTAAATTTTCCTGTTAATAAACGAACTTTGGCCCGGTTCTGCTGGTTTTCGTCCCAGTAGTTCCTCGTAAATAACACAACAAATTGATCTAAAGTATGGCAATGTTCCTCTATCCTTTGGAACCATTCTTGTGCGCTATTCCGCAATGTTGCTCGCACTACTTCGATCCGGTGTTTCTCGTCCATCACGTCCTCTAAATATCGCAGTATCCCATTTAAATACGCCATGGGGTGTACTTTGGTCATATCTCCGTCAAAATGTTGTAAGTTTTCGATTTTTATTATCGAATTACCTGTATTTATGTTATGTATAGGTACTGTGTACGTTCTAAGTTTGTTTTCTAATTGGTGTAAGTTGTGCTGCGTTTCATTATAATTTTCGGTTTGTACGGTTTTCATATTATCTAGATTTAAGTTCACCGCCTGTATTTCTTGATTATATATTTCTTTATTTTCATTAATCTGTGTATTAAGTTCGCGTCTTAACAGTTGGGTCTGTTCTTCATTTATTTGATTATATGTTGTTAATTTTGTATCTAATGTGCAATTATTTTCTAGTATTATTTTATTTAAGTCTTTGTGAAGTTCTTTGTTTGCTGTATTAATTTTCGATTCGGTTATTTCGTAAATTTGCGTGGTTGAAGTTTCGAGTTGTTGTGCCCACTGTAAATTTTGCGCTTTAACGGTCTCATCTAGTTTTAGGAGATACTTCAATTCATTTTGTTCCATGGCCTTTTGTGTTGCGGTGATTTCTGCAATTTGTACGTCGATGTCCCCCTTAAATGTATTAAGTTTCGTTTCTATGTTTGCGTTGTTTAATTCTATTTTTTCATTTATGTTAATTAGGTTAACTTCTAATCTCGTCGTAAGTTCGTTATTTAAATTCGTTAGGTCTTGCTTTAGTTCGCGATTATTAGTATCTAGTTTGTTATTCAGGTCTTTATTTGCAGTATTCATGTCTTGATTATTAGTATCTAATTTGGTATTTAAATCTTTATTTGAATTGTTTATATCTTGTTTTAATTCTTGGTTATTAGTATCTAATTTGTTATTTAATTCTTTATTTGAATTGTTTATATCTTGTTTTAATTCTTGGTTGTTGGTGTCTAATTTGTTATTTATATCTTGTTTTAATTCTTGGTTATTAGTATCTAATTTGTTATTTAAATCTTTGTTGTTGGTGTCCAATTTGGTATTTAATTCTTGCATTTGTGCCATTAACATATTAAACATGTCCATGAATTTACTGTCAGGCGAAATACTGGCTTCCCCTGAAATGGATGGTTGCGGTACTGTAATGTCCCCCTGGTCACTCCGGTCTTCTTCCACTGCGTCTTTCGGGGTCTTAGCTCTGTGTCTAGTATCCATTTTAAAGTATATTTAATTAGTTTGTAAATTATATTAGTATTAGTGCAGGTAGATGTAATTATATTGTAAATATGTTGGTTGTAAAATGTTGTTGTTTATAGTGTTGTTAGATTTAATGTACACACGTAAATGCAATGACAAATGACAAAAATATATGTATATAAAAGAAATATGAATCTGCACTTTAATATTTCCCTGTAACAACCTTTTGAATATCTTACCGATGGTCTCGAATACAGCAATCCCCTGAAATGCAAAACTGTGTTCTCTCTCTGAAGTTCCACAAAGACAAAACAACAAATACATAAACAAATAGTATAATATGGTAAATGCGAATACAACGGTTCTCCTTGTTTTTGTTTTTATTTTTATGGTTTATTTATTTATTCCTTGTGCCACGAAACTTTGCTACTTGAGAAAATGTTCCTTCTTACTAATTTTGACAATAGAGTGACTTTTTAATGAAGTGTGGAGTAGAAGAACGCCCCAAACGTTAGGGTGCCATTTATTATGTTTCCGGGCTGCGTTGATGTAATAAAAAAATTGTTAATCATTGATTAACATAAAATAATCTGAATATTGACGTACGAATTTTATTGCCCCAAAAGTCGGGCTCCATATATTATGTTACTTAGTTGCCCCAAAAGTTGGGCTGACATATAATACGTTTCCTAGTATGTTATATATTAATGTATGTTTGTAAATGTAATATTTATGAACGCCCCAGAACGTTGGTCGCTATGTATTATTTTTCGTAGTTTAATATATTGAATAAAATGTTGATAAATAAAATTGTGTGTTACGTACGGTGAAATAAAATGAATAAATGTCATAAACACGTGTAAAATTCAAATCGGGCTCGTCTATACTTATCTGTTTTGGTGTCTTCGGCTAGCTTCTCTCTCTCTCTTCAGGGCTAAGGTAGGTTCACTTCTTTCCACTGTTACTTTCTTTACGTAATTCATTAAGTTAGGAACGGAACAATATCTCAATTATATTACAAAAAAAGACAAAGTAAAATATTGACAATTAACTTTATTAGGGATAAACGAATTTTCCAAGTTTGAGAAATTTATATTAATATTTTCGTGACACACAAGTAATCTTAAGCGAGACACTCTCGACGGTTGGTATTCGTACAGTTTAATAAGATGGTGTAAGACAGGTGCAATAATGTTTTGTCTTAATACAATAGTTTATAACAGTGACATGGCATCAAGTTTTACAAATACAAATAGTAGATGCCAATATTTAAATAATTTGACTAAAGATTGCAGTAATAAAATATAAGTGAAAGTAATATAAATAGTTAGTTATGGAATAACACGTAAAGTTCTAGAAATGTACATGCGCAAGTAAAAATGGCGCAGGAGCGTTTGTTAAAATTAGCAAAAACCTGAATCTTCGTATATGGTCTCCGTTGCTTCTTGTGCCTGTGTTCTGGAAACGTCTTCACAACGGGAAACGGGAGAATGTTTCTGCGATGGTCCCTCGGGATAACTTGAAATTTGTTGAAGTTTTCCAAGTCCGACGGCGTCTAGAGAGTATGACCGATTTCGATCATCAACGGCGGTGTTCAAGCTACGGTGAGTTTTGTTATGGCGGTAAAAATCTTTAAAAATTCATAAGTCTCGGACTGTTTGGTCGGCGGCTGTTAAATTTCGTCCACAGGTGGTTGGTATGCAGGTGTAACGTTTGGTGATATTTAAAAACTCTTGCACTTGATAATTTTTCTTAATTTTGTTAATTGTTACGGAGCACAAAAAAACGTGACCTTTCACTGCGACAACTAATAACCGACGCTTGTTTTGTTCACTTGTTTTTAATTGCATAACTTTCCGCTAAATCGCCCCATTCTTCACTTGCATTAAATTAGTTAATATTATAAAATTAGACAATTTTACTGTGTAAAATAGTAAAATAAATTACAATTCGATTTATAAGATAATTTTAGTTGCATAACATATGTTTTCTGTGTTTACAAATACTCCGTCAATATTGGTTTTTTTCGGGTTGTTGCACCGTTGACATTGTGGGCGGGGCTTTATCGTTTAAATGCATTTGAAAATAAATACGTTACATTTGTTTGAATAAACACGCGTTAAATATGAATTTGAAAGAAAATGAATATAAACATGATAATAAAAAGAATTAGAAAAATAAGTTAATTATTTCAAGGTGAATTGGTCGTCAAAATAACGTATTTATTCTTTAAATCGATCTTTCCCCTTCTTAATATTAACGTACAAAGTAGATATAAATATTCTGGGATAAACATTATGGTTACATATTTTCTTTGTTTCTTTCAGAGAGCGACTCCTTCTTGCAATGCCTCAATATATATATATATATATATATATATATATATATATATATATGTATATATATATATATATATATATATATATAATAATTGTTTGAGTGGAACTATTAGACAAATTAACAATATCAGAAACTCTATAATTCGATATGTCAATCCGACGATCATTTTGGATCAAGTCATTAGTTTCTGCAAATTTTGAATCAATCCGTGTAGTTGGTGGCCCGCGTAGAGGTTCATCTTCACTGATTCACAACTGTCTTTGCATTACTTATACCACTCAAACATTCTACATCGTGATAAACTATCATCTAGGTGTGCATCTTTAATCATTCCAAAAGTTTCAGTTGAAGTCTTACCCAAAAGAACACATAATTTTTTCGCATATCTTTGCTCAATTTTTTCGATGGGTACGTCAAACACTGACAATTCAGTAATTAATTTGTAATAAACGCCAAAAGTAAAATCAAAGCCTATTTGGTAAGTACATTAGAGATGGGGGTTTCATGTTGTATTCTATTTTTGTTATAAAATTCTAGTCGTGAAAGAAGTCTCATTGTATTTTGATATAGCCTCGTATAAAGATTTATTTTACAACATTTTTGTTTTACTGTATTATGTATGTGACGTTAGTTAAACGTTGATGTGGTATGTTTTACATCGATAGAAATTTTTGTTTGGGAAAAGTTCCTTGATTTTTCTTGAAAGGTAGAACAAAATATAAGCTTTTAAAAATGTGTATTTACAACGAGTGATAGGAATGGCGGTAAGGAACCGAATAAGAATCCCAAATATAAGAAAAATAAAAGACGAGCACTTCTACTGCAGCACAGGTAACCTTGTTATGTTTAGCGTATATTTAAGAATCTCTTTGTAACGATCATAATGAAATTGTTTTCATTTCATACAGATTGAGTTTAAATATCTTCTAGTAAATTTCTTAAGGCAAAACAACCTTCACAGTGCCACGAATATTTCCAAAGAAAAATTTATCCGTTAACATGTGTTGGGCTATAAAGTGAAACATTTCCCAAGAGCTTAAAAAAATATAAAACCCCTTACCACTATTAATATTCGTACCCTAAATACGTTTTTCCACAACTAAGTTGTCACTCTCAGTAGGTAAAATTAATAATCACAGGTGTTGAATATGAAGCATATTAAAGATAACATACAGTCTATAATTCACTAGTTCTCCGATTACTTCTAGTATATGTATTTTACATACTCAAATTCAATTCTAAATGTCTTTAAACTCTATTATGACAGTATAAACCTTCATTTTATAAGTTCTAATGATGTAGTTAGCTTTATATTTAAAATGAGATATAAAATGATAGCGGATGATGTCTAGGTATTGAGCTAGGTTAAAAGCTACAGAGATGCATTAGCCTACCTTTTATCCAAACTCTTTAATATTACATTCTTTACGTCTGCACTCCCCAGCTGGAAGATTTCGCGGATTTCTTACGTACTGAAAAATAGAGATCCTGCTGATATTAGGAATTACAGACTTGTAGATTTTCTATCTTTTTTTACCAAAATTCTTAAAGTCTCCATATACAGGATGTTACGGTATAGTTGATTTATTTTTTAGAGAAGTGACAGTCAACCCTTCCAGTTATTGTAACATAATAGAGCGATTGCGGGAAGCAATTCTCAGAGAACGACCTCTAGCGCGACCACGCCTGACCAAATTGTTCAAGGTTATGATAAATACATTTTGCATTATCGACTATTACCAATTGAATATCTGTCACAGTTTCTGATAGGATGGCTTGGTTGCTGATGTCTCCAAGATAGGTGTATTTGTTCATTCTTGGCATTTACTGTATGGTATTGTAACTAATGTTAAATAAAAGCGATATATTTTTTTAAATAAGTTACTATGTTACTATATGAATGACACAAGAATGCATGGGTGGGTGCATTGTCTAACAGAAGTTCTTGTAATGATAAAGAATATTTGGTTCAAGAAATTTGTGAGACAGATAAGGTAAAACGTTGTTATTTATAATGTTCCTGAACCTAATGCAAGCAGTGAACTCTCTTCTCGAATATCCAAAATGTTCCAGTTCTACTAAAAAAGGTATTTAACTAGGTGGTAAGAGTGCACCTTAACGAAGACTAATTAATGTGGTTTTAGGTGACAATCACGAGAAATATCTCAAGATCTTCTAAGAAGTTGAAATGGTTGTATTTATGTAGGAACGTTTTATTAGTGCTTCACTTCGCATATATTAAGACTGTTTTTAATTCAATTTTTGAATTATATCAATCACAAATGTATTAAATTTAAAATATCATGTTCTCAAGAGAAAAACCTAATTACAAAATTACTAATACTGGTCGTGAATAACAGCCTTCCGAGAAATTATCTACCGAACGGTAAACCCAGGCATTTCCTGTTAGAATTTCTATTATATCATTTTGCTTTAGTATTTAATTACATACTTCTATTCTAATTATTTCTTAAATAGTAATTTTATTTATTGTTGAGCTATTTTTTCCACATGTCGAAATTATATAGACTTCGCATTGAAATTTATAAAAGTATACCCACATTTAAATCACTATTGTAAACTTTATCTAAACCATATCGTTTTAACGTATTTTTCGAAAGGAATATTTTAATGATATTAATTTCATTGACATGATAACTTTCACCTCTTAGCTCGTGTCTTTAATTAATTTTTAAATCCTAGGCATCGCTATTTGCAATATGATTGGTTACCCTTAAATTAGATCATGAAACCACCATTTTTAAGTACGGGTTCTTTCTGACAGAAAACGCTATCTCCAATCTTCATAAGGTGAACATCTTGTTACAAGTTTTTGGGCAAATTGCTTCGCCAGTCTTTGTATGTATATTCCCCTATAATATAACATATTGCTACGTCACCGGTTTTAGAGGAAGGATTTTGTATGTAATGCGCGCGACGATTTACGGTTACATCCGTTGTAGATCTTTTGGAGTTTAGGTGTGTTTTTTATGTGTGCTGCTAGAGTTTTAGTAGCTTGAATATGTTACACTGACTTTGGTGGATTATTATCAGGATGCTGAGCTGGTTTTACAGTAATTTTTATGTTGCGTTTTCCTCGGCCATAGATTCATTGTACCCTTCGATTATCTGAGGGTTAGTAATTTTTCCGCTAAATTCTTTTTGAGACTTTCTGTGCCTCCATCTTCGTCTGCGTTATTTTTAATCCCAAATTACCGTCTACAGGATTTTTGTCTCGAGTTTTGTCTTTAAATACCTGCTACAAATCGTTACTTGAATTGTTGAAACTCCAGAAGTGGAGAAACCGTCTGGAGCCACATGTACAAAAAACATGTTAGCTAAGAGACCTCGGGTATCGGGGTATTGTGCGACAAGAAAAAATAACAGCCAGCTGTAATTAATTCCAGATAAGTAGATTTTGTAGATTTAAAGCTTAGTTACGTCGTTGGAACTGATTTATTAACCCTCTAAAAACTTGGCTCTGACCATAAGAAAATTTAGCTACAATAAAGGAACAATTGGTTAGTTTTGAAGGTCCAATAATTTCGGTAAACAGTTTAATTATAGCTTTAGTATTTAGTTACCGTTTTGCAGAGAATTAAATGTATTTAATTTGGGCAATGTTTTCATTTAATTTAAAATTAATCAGAAATTTGTGGAATTGAGTTGTTTAAGAATTTCGTGCATAAGAATGAAATTCCTTGGTTTTTGCTATATTTTAATCGAATTATCAAACATCAGTCTTAAGTTTATGTAAATAAGCGGAAAAAATAATGTGTGAACGATTATATAAGATCTTGTGTATACGTATGCCGCTTCTTGTATATTCCTTTCGTGCCTCTGTGTTTGTTTAATGCTTATAATAAAAATATTTATGTACACTAACTTACAAGATTTTAAACTCTAGAATTTTGTACTTAATTTTTATAATTAGAAATTAAGTTGAAGATGTGTTCGATAAGAAGTTTATTTAAACTATGTACTTATTCATTTAATTATTATATACAGGGCTGCACCCATTATTAATTTATTGGAAATATTACATTTTCTTTACTATATATTTTGTATGTAGATTTTTTTCACTAGAATAACGTTCTTAATGTGAAACGCTTTCTTTTATTTGCAATATTACCTCTTGTTTTTCCGTAATTAGTCTAGTCCATCTGTAGTGGGCTCGTTAGCACGAATATGAACTTCGCGTGGCGTATAATCTCTACGACAAGTACTTCACTGAGTTTTACGTCGTTCACACTGGCTGGCTGTTTTGTCAATTTAAGATCTTCCCACCTACGGAAGGTAAGTCCGTGGAGGGTGTTTGTATTGAGCAACTCTTAATAAGCCAGTTTTCGTGGATTTTTATTGCTTGCACCTTTTGTAGGTAGCAATCTCTCACGACAAGTGCTTGTTCAAGCATATACAGTGAAACTTATGTCGGATTGAGACATAATTCAAAGGTAATCTCTGTATTGTATTACATTCACAAAGCTACTAATTTACGAAATAACTAATATACTTTTCAGTGTGTATTAAGTATGCGTTATATTTCAAATATTTATTAGTCACTACTTGTATATATAGCTTTCGATGAATTACTTCGATGCCTTTCGATCCCATGAGGATAACAAAAAGGTGCCCTCAAGGAGGAATATTTTCTCCGCTAGTATGGAGTCTCATCAGAATATTAAATGAACTAACCAATAAAGTGTAGTATCTAGGAATGATACTTGATGCGAAACTGAATTGGAGCAGGCGCCTAGTCAAAGTGGCAAACAGAGTGACGCAGTTCTTCTGTAGATGCAGAAGAGGCATTGGTAAGGCCTTGGGACTAAAACCAAGTGTGGTACATTGGTTACACACAGTAGTAGTAAGACCTATGATTACCTATGGGGCAGTTGTCTAGTAGAGGACGCTGCCATTCGCGGTGGGGCTCCTTACGACATTTCAACGACAGACTCTGGTAAGAATCACGGGAACTACGAACAACACGAGAACCGCCTCAATGGAGGCCATTGTGGGCCCCCCTCCCTTGGAGCTATTTGTGAAAGCGGAGGCTATGGCTGCGATGCTATGGCTATGGTGTCCTAATGAAATTGTAGAGCCCCGTTCAGATACCACAGGAACTATGCTGGGAGAGCCGACATTATAAATGCTGGCGGACAGTATAGCATCTGAGATTCTGTTCATAGCTAAGCTGAACATATCTATACCGACCAAGGAACAGGCAAAAAGTTGCTTGAGCGATTGTGGTGCCGGCATCTGGTACACAGATGAGTCGCAATCTAATCGGAATACAAGTGCAGGTATATGCAGAATGTTCCCCAGAAGGAAGATATCGTTAAATCTGGGGAAACATTCAACAGTTTTCATACTGAATTGATTGCAGTCGCAGCATACGGCGAGAAAATTCGGGAAACGTGATGCGCGAACAAAAAGAATCAGCATAATGATTGATAGTCGGCAGCTATTAACGTGATTATGAATTCATTTACCAGGTTTAAACTGGCGAAACATTGTAAACAAGTCCTCAATAGACTGGCACGAGACAATACTGCGTGTACCAGACCAGGTATTAGAGACCAATTAGTAGAAAGCAGGTTTTCCACGAGTAATCTTGAAATATCTGTGCTGTATAAATTAAACGTTCAATAATAGGCGTGAAAACAGTAAAATGCATATACATTTTGAAGCGTACTATTCTGAAGGAACTTGAGTTCCACTTAAATAGGCGCTCAATAGCACACTCGAATTGAAAACAAATGTCAGTAGAAGCCAGAAATCCACAATTCTAAGTAGAAGTATAGTTTGAGTTCTAAGGTTAACATTAGGAGGAAAAATACTCCATTTTGTAAGTGAAATACTTAAACGTGATTATTTGAAGGATTCAATTGAAGCCAAAACCTAAGACTATACGAAAATTATACGAGTGTCGTTCATAAATAATATTTGTACAAAAATTTCGTTGATAAATTAAGTATGTAAGCTAAGAATCAGATATTTTAAGTTAAAGCAAAATGAGATGTGAATATACAAACAGACAATAAAAGAATTATTAACAATTTATCTCTTGTTGTATTATTTCTTTACATTTACTTTGGACGCTAGGCCTGGTTACGTAGAATCCAAAAGGATCGCTCTGAGGTTCGCTTGAGCAACTGCCCACATAATCATTTATTTTATATTAAATCAGATCAAAGGCGAAACTCACAGCAATATGTCGTTAGCTTCAAACAATAACGGACACCCGATTAAGAGTATAGGCCTTTGGCTCGAGATATTGTACACTTGTTTATCTTTTACATTATTTTATTTCACTTATTCATTACACTTGTTTCTTACACTATTCTTAGAAATACAAATATCTACATATATTAAGATAGTTATATTTAAATTAATGTATCGACTTAGGTGTATGTAGTTTAGACTTCGACTCCATTCAAAGTGTATGTCTTTGTGTGTATCGCAACAAAAGGTAACAGAAGGTACATGATATGCACTATGTTTTTGTGTTTCAAGTGGTAACGTTACGGACAAGTTTGGTCTACGCAATAAATTTAAAGTCGTGGGAATATTGAATATTGAAAGGAAAGGATAACAAATACGGTGAATAGAAAATGTATGTTTTTTATGTGTTCTAATTTATGACAACTATTTAGTAGGTGCCGTCTGTACGATGTGTGGGTAAATGATAATTATAATTCATGACTAATTTCTAATACAATTCTAATTCTAAGTAAATATAATAATAAAAATATATATGTAAGAATAGCAATAATTGTACATTACAATTCTAAATTAATTAAATTATGTCAAAGGTTCATATAACGTTTTATTTTTTATTTTAAAATCAATTATTTATTGACAAAAAGCGTACTAATACAAACGAAGTCTACCACAAGTCTATTTGTACGTTGTTTTGTATCTATGATGACTGAGTGATTTGTTTATTTAATGAAAAAAAATTGCGAAGTGTGTTACAAGGTATGTGATGGAAGAATAAGTTCCGGAAGTAATACTCAAACGAGCATTAAAAGCTGATGGCGAGTTACTCCCCAAAAAATCACGACCACTTTATGAGGAAGGACACCAAAAATTTGACGATTAGAGAATCAAAAATTCTGTCAAAATTGTCAATGAAACAGTTCTAATGGGATATTTTCATGAACTGGTACGTACTACTACTCTTTAGGTCAGTTTCTTGCATTTCCTGAATACTTTATTACTAAGATTATTATGTGCTGATGGTTTTCTATTTCTTTTATAGTCTGAATTTTAGTCCAAGTTCATTATAGTCAAAGTATCCCATGTTGAAGGCAACTATATCATGTTGATAGAGGAGCAGTTGTACTGATAAACATTGAAAAGACGAAGACTGGCGGCGGTGCAAAAATTTTTACTATATTGGAGGAAAATTTGAATGCCCTGCAGTTGTATAAAAAATATGCAGCATTGCTTCCGAAAGGACTAAAGGAGCGGCGCCTTTTTTGTGTTATCGAAATAGGCGATATACGGCACAACGAATTGGTAAAAACACATTTCGAGGCAAATTTTCTGGGTTATCCTAATGCTAGTAAGTACACGGGACATTGTCTACGTCGTACATCAGCAACTCTATTAGTGGATGCTGGTGCTGATACGTTGACATTGAAAAGACATGGAAAGTGGAATTGCGATACACATTGCACAAGGATATATTGAAGACAGTATGGCGTCTAAAAACAAGATATCGCGAATGATTGCTGGAGGTGACAAATGTGAAGTAAATAAGGTCATTTAGTTTCATTTAGTGAAAACGTAAATTTAGGAAATTTGTCACATCAAGGAGGTGATGTTAAATTTAGTGGAACATTTTATAAATGTGTTTTTAATTTTAAAGATTTGACATAATAAATCAAAGCATACATATTAATTTAGCATTAAAATTTTCAGATTGTTGTATTTTTTACTTTTTTGCTTTAACGCCCGCTTATTATGCCTTAGGGCGAAATCAATGGAATTATATATCGAGTATCACAGATATAAACAACCAATTACAGACAAGTGAAAAAAAACGCATTTAGTACTGCCATGTTAATTATATTGAAGAAAAACGTCATAGACCATCGCCTACTTTGCCTCATACATGTGTACGTGGATACCATTTGACCTGTTGTTTTGTTGTAGTACGAGATAATTTCGTGCTTCTTTTTAGTGGCGTCATTGACAACTGTGTCGTGATGCATAGTGCTAAGTAAAGTAAAATTACGCATTTGTCCTTTTGAGGTTCCTTACTTACAACACCTGCGTTATTTTTGACGCAAAATAGAGAAGATGTAACTAAATGCTTTTTTGACGGTTTATCTCCTTTGGAATATTTCGCTTATTTTGACGTGGTGTACCAACAAGAGAAAATTTTTTTTCAAAAAGGTACTCCAATGGTACTGCTAATAGAATACTCATAAAAAATTGTTAATTATCAGATTCAGACCAGAATTATGAATACTGTTTGCTAAAGTTCGCACTATTTCGAATTCCAGATGCATATGTGCAGGTTCCCCAGGTTTGGCGATCAACATAAACTAAACCATCAAGGGCCATATTTTCGCTCGAACATCCAAAAAATTTTCATGCTATACCTTACCGACTTATTAGGGACATACTGAACGATTCGGAATCTGCTTCTGAAGCTAACAAGCTGCTCATCAATTATTACGTTGGTAATGGTGCACGTTTTGCATTGTTGAATAAATAGATCTCAGATGTAAGATACCAGGTATTAATTAATTGATTTCTAAAAGTGTTTTTCAAGTACTTTTATCATTAAATCTAATAAATCTTCGTATTTCTACAAATCGAAATATGGATATCGTGAAAGAAACATCATAGTCTGTGCACTCCAGCCCAAATAAATTATAAACAAAATACATAGATTTCACCAACAGTTACATCGGTTCACGTTTATGATTCCCTATTGTAAAAAGGTCTGACTTCTAAGTTGGTAGAGTGCACAATTTCCTGCGCATTAACTTCATTCAAAAATAACTGAAAAGCTTCTCTTGGTGCAGCAGACATATGTTTTTGCACCAAGGCGGTGGTTCTATTCTCTACTCCAGGTTGCTTGGAGAAATATAAAGACCTGCAGATGTAATATTAGGGTACGGATTTTCACGGTCACTAATAATTTCTGCATTACTGTTATCACCATCGTTATCGGTACTGGATCCAGAGACCTCGTTACAATTTGCGTCGCAATCGCTGTCCATTATTTTCTACTTCTGAAACATCACTTTCTCTCTAGCAGGTGGATCATCATACTCATTTGCTGATTGCAATAAAGTTTCCGCGAACTTTACACTATGTACCTACTTTTTCCATGCCATTATTGTTTTTATACTAAAATTTTATTTATAGCAGCTTGCGATTCAACTGAACGACAAAGTATGCTGCGCGGATATTTATACATCTTGTAATACAAGCTCCAACTTGCGCAAATATAGAAATTCGTTTACCTCAAATTGTCTGACAACACACACCAGCAATAACAAGCTGAGAGGTATTAATATAAAAAAAAATTGTTTGTGGGTCGTGCAAGCCCGGTTTATGTAAATGCATGATAATGATGAAAAAAAAATTTAATTAAAAAAAAAATAAATAAAAATTATTTGACCTGTGAAATAGTTGAATAAATACCTGTTTAGACTATACCAAAACGTTGGATTAATTTAAGAGTAGTTAATACAAATTATAAGCGATCAAATATTACTACAGGCCCGATACTCCCGGCAAAGCAGTTTTTGAGTTTTCGAATGTATTTTTTGCCTCGACCTTCGGTCTTGACAAAAAACTCAACATTCTCAAACTCAAAAAACCTATGCTTTGCCCACTTGATATAAAAATAACTATATTGTTGAAGCATATTTACGAAGTGAACAATTTCTTAACGGAGAATGGCAATATTCCTACGCGGAATGTAAGCGACAGTTTGTGCCGGTACACTTTTTCCATGTGTAACAGGTCGGGGAATTACCTTTTAGCGTGAACCAAACTGCACCGTTCAGCAGATCGGACAAATTCCGATTTGTTCCAGATAATTAAACGTAGTGGAATTTATCTAAATTTGTAAAGTTGGGCGCCAAGGTCTTAAAACCTAAGTATTAATTATAATACTAGGACTGGACTTGAATTCTTTATTTTATATCAGACTCGTTGTTCAAAAGGTGCAAGTATAAAATCCCCTATTCTTTCTCTCAATATTTACATGAATTATTTAAGAGTCTTACTGATAACTAAAGGTTATTATTATTTTGTAAATAAAATACAAACTTATTTTATTACAAACTACGTATAATGAATATTTAACAATCTTATTGGCAAAATTATAATACTAACAAAACTATACAATAACAAAAGTTACACAAATAATATTGTTCCCCACAAGAGTTTGTTTGTTATTTAATGCAATGAATATGCATATTCGCTTTTTTAAATGTACAAATGATATACATATATGAACTAACTTTTTGTTGGTTTACACTTGCCGGGTCGGCTTCGCACACACGCACACACCTATTATTATTATTATTATTATATATATAAAGATAATTATTCCGTGACTTTTGTATGTATGGTAAATTCAATTTGTTGGCGATTTAAGGTCTGGTTTTACTTCAAAATGTATATATTTAAAACAATGGATTGTTTTAAATATGTACATTTTGAAGTAAAACCAGACCTTAAATCGCCAACAAATTGAATTTACCATACTGATACTGATTTTGTATCTGCCGAGCAGGTTTCATTACGTCACGCAATAATTTGGACGTAACAGTTTTGTGTGTGTAACGATGTTGATTATGTACTTCATCAGTATCTCTATAGTGGCGCCATAAATGACTTATGACGCTTTATCTAACTTGAAATTCAGCTGTAACTTCAGTTTGACGCCGCCCAGCTTGTAACATGTCAATAGCACGTAACATTTCTTCCCGCGGTAAATGACGCCTTTCCATTAATAAAACTACTCAAATTATACACAAAATTTAATGTTTTTAAACTGTGCAGCAAGAAATGACATTACAATGTAGTTAAACGGAAAGTGACAAATAATGCCGTTATGACAACTAATAAATAGATGTTGCAAACAAAACGCAATCGCTCCATTGTTAGCAAGATAATATGATAAACCTTTGCGCATAATATTTTTGTTCAAAATATTTATATACAATACGATATTCTGTTTTTATATCTTATTTTTAAGAAAATCCCTGTACGATTTTGAGCAGTGTATATATTGAGGCATTGCAAGAAGGGTTTTTTTCTCTGAAAGAAACAAAGAATACATGTAACCATAATATTTATATCTACTATGTACTTTAATACCAAGAAGGGGAAAGATTGATTCAAAGAATGAATACGTTATTTTGACGACAAATTTGCTTTGAAATAATTAACTTATTTTTCTATTTTTTTTATTACTATGTTTATATTCATTTTTAATTCAAATTAATATTTAACGCGTTGTTATTCAAACAAATGTAACGTATTTATTTTCAAATGCATTTGAACGATTAAGCCCCGCCCACAATTTTAACGGTGCAATAACCCGAAAATAAACCGATATTGACAGAGTGTTTGTAAACACATAAACATATGATGTCCAACTAAAGTTATTTTATAAATCAAATTGTAATTTTTTTAACTGTTTTACTCTGTAAAAATGTCTAAATGAATAATATTCAAAAAGATAATGCAAGTAAAGAATGGAGCGATTTGCGGCAAGTTATGCAATTAAAAACAAGTGAAAAAAGTAATCGTCGGTAATTAGTCGTTACAGTGAGAGGTCACGTTTTTTTGTGCTCCGAAGTAATTAAAATAAATTGGCGAAATTACTAAGTGCTGGAGATTTTTAAGTCTACAAAACGTTACACATACCTACGAGCAACCTGTAGACCAAGTTTAACATCTGCCGACCAAATAGTTCAAGAATTACGAATTTTTAAAGTTTTCAATACGTAAACTACCCGCCATAAATTTCACCGTGCAACGACCAACATCTTTGAACGCTCGAGACCGGTCATCCGATCAAGCCGCATTCGGACTTGGAGATTTTTGGAAAGTTCAAGTCATCCCGAGGGACCGTAGCAGAAATATTCTCCAGTTTCCCGTTGTGAAAACCAGCAGAACACAGGCGCAGGAAGCAACGGAGGTTATATCCGAAGATTCAGGTTTTTGCTAACTTTAACAATATTTTACGCGCCATTTTTACTTGCTCATGTACATTTCTAGAACTTTCTTTGTTTATTCCATAACCAACTATTTACTTTGCTTTCACCGATATTATACCACTGTAATTTTTATTCAACTTATTTAAATATTAGTATCCACTGTTTGTAATTTTAAAACTGGATTCTATGTCACTTTTATAAACTATTTTAATAAAACAACACCTAATTGCACTTGTCTTACACCATATTGTTATACTATAAGAATACCAACCGTTGAGTGTGTCTCCCTTATTGTTATATGTGTGTCACGAAATTGTCAATATAAATTCTCAAACTTTGCTAGATATTTTATCCTTAATAAAGTTAATTGTCAATATTTTACTTTGGTTTTTTTTGTAATACACTTGAGATATTGTTCCGATCCCTACTAAATAAACTACGTAAATAAAGTCAAAGTGGAGAGAGGTGAACCTACCTTAACCCTGAAGAAATCAAAGAAGCTAGCCGACGATAATAACAAAAAACAGATAAGTATTGAACGAGCCCGATTTGAATTTTATATAACTTTTATGACATTCACTTTACATTTATCTATATATTAACATTTGTATATTAACATTCACGTATATATTAATATTCATTGAAAGATAACATTTAGAGCCCAACGTGAAATTCAGTAATATAACATTTAGAGCCCAACGTTTTGGGGCATTTATAACTAGAATAAACATTTTTATATATTAGCGTCCTTTGACATAGAACATTTTGCATCCCAACTTAGTGGGGCAATTTAGAAGTATAACAATATATATATATATATATATGGTAAATTCAATCAGTCGGCGATTAAAGGTCTGGTTTACTTCAAAGTATATATATTTAAAACAATCCTACATGTTTCGGCAATGATGCCTTTATCAAGGATATAATAATTTATATTTTATATCCTTGATAAATGCATCATTGCCGAAACATGTAGGGTTGTTTTAAATATATATACTTTGAAGTAAACCAGACCTATAATCGCCGACTGATTGAATTTACCATATATATAAATATATATATATATATATATATATATATATATACACTGCTCAAAATCGTACAGGGATATTCTTAAAAATAAGATATAAAAACAGAATATCCTATTGTATATAAATATTTTGAACAAAAATATTATGCGCAAAGGTTTATCATATTATCTTGCTAACAATGGAGCGATTGCGTTTTGCTTGCAACATCTATTTATTAGTTGTCATAACGGCATTATTTGTCACTTTCCGTTTAACTACATTGTAATGTCATCTCTTGCTGCAGAGTTTAAAAACATTAAATTTTGTGTATAATTTGAGTAGTTTTATTAATGGAAAGGCGTCATTTACCGCGGGAAGAAATATTACGTGCTATTGACATGTTACAAGCTGGGCGGCGTCAAACTGAAGTTACAGCTGAATTTCAAGTTAGATAAAGCGTCATAAGTCATTTATGGCGCCACTATAGGGATACTGATGAAGTACATAATCAACATCGTTACACACACAAAACCGTTACGTCCAAATTATTGCGCGACGTAATCAAACCTGCACTGCTCGGCAGATACAAAATCAGTTTAACCAAACATATGGCGTACTGATTAGTGACAAAACTCTTCGCAATAGGCTACATGAGGTACATTTAAGATCTAGACGACTCTTAAGAGTTCCATCTCTATCAGGGGGTAATCGCGGAGAACGTCTTTTATGGGCACAGGATCATCGAAGTTGGACAAACGAACAATGATCATATGTAGCGTTCTCTGATGAGTCTAGATTTGGTATGTACAATGATTCAAGAAGAATTCGAGTTTGAAGGTAGCCAGGGCGCGTAAATCGTTTGAATGCAGTCCAAGAAGTTCATTCTTTCAGAGGTGGTACAATCATGATATGGTCTGGCATAACTATTGGTGGAAGAACAGATTTCGTTTTGATTGAACGTAAAATGACCGCTCAAGTTTATGTGGAACAGGTCATTTTACCTGTTGTTGTACCATATACATCAGCATTAGCAGAAAATTTCAATTTAATGCAAGATAATGCGCCTCCACATGTGGCTCGAATTGTAATGAATGTGTTAGAACAGCAACATATTTCGTTGTTAGAGCCAGCTCAGTCTCCGGATATGAATCCGTTAGCGCATCTATGGGATACGTTACAAAAGAGGGTTACAAATTCAAATGATCACATTAATGGTCCCCGAGACCTTTTTAGAGTTCTTTAAAGAGAATGGAGAGCAATACCACAGGAAGAGATTGACAATTTAATTTTAACAATACGTAACCGTATTAGGAGTAATAAACAATCGTGGAGGTCATACTAATTACCTGGCTAAGTTGCTTTTGATGATATGTTTAGGATTGTTTTCTAAATTTAAACATCTTTAAGATTTAAGATGACATCCTTGTAAACAAAATTCTTATTTGCAAACTCAAGTTTATTAAAACTTCTTGAATTTACTTTTACTTTTATACTTCTTTTGTTGAATTACGCTGTGAATATAAAAATATGGTCAATAAAGTTGCTTAACAATATATAATAATTTTTTTCTCTTAATTCTGTAAATATCCCTGTACGGTTTTGAGCAGTGTATATACATACAGGGTTAGTTAAAAGTATGGAGACGGCGATTTATTGTCATTAATATTCATTTTAGGGAATTATGTTCAATATAAAAGTTTGTTAAGATATTTTGATCTTCATTTGAGAATATTTGAATTATTTCTTTCTTCAATTGTTTTTTAGTTACGCCTATATGCGCAGTTTTTTTTAAATGGGAACTAGTAAATTTTACTCTACCATTCGATAGAGAATTTTTTTCTCTTTACAAAAATATTTTTGTTTTTTTTAAATTAATTTTAATAACTTTTTTACAAGAAAAACTAAACAAATTAATCACAAAGTATATTAAAGTAAGTGTCCAAATTGTCGTCCATTAGTAATTTGACAATGACCCAATCGATTTACAAAACCCCGAACAGAGTTCTGTAAAAAATCTCGGGGAATTTCTTGAATCGTTCTGGTAATTCGGATTTGTAAATCTTCGACGTTATCGGGCTTATCTTTGTAAACTTTGTTTTTTACGTATCCCCAAAGAAAAAAATCTAAAGGACTTAAATCTGGCGAACGGGCTGGCCATTCAATGATTCCTCGTCTTCCAATCCATCTGTGGGGAAAAACGTTGTCCAGATATTGACGAACATTTACACCATAATGTGGTGGGGCGCCATTTTGCTGGAACCAGATACTGTCATTGGGCAGGTGTTCATTGTTTTCATGAGGATAGAGCGTAGCACTAGCAGGTATTATTTCTTTTTGCAATAACTGCAAATACAGAGCCGAAGTTAAATTGCCATTGATGAAAAAGGGACCGATAATATGACCGCCTAGAATGCCAACCCAAACATTAACCTTTTGGGGGTACTGCGTATGGTGCTCCAAAAACCAAGAGGGATTTTCCGATGACCAGTATCTGCAGTTATGTCTGTTTACTTCACCGGTAAGGCAAAAAGAAGCTTCGTCAGAGAAAAGAATATTGTTGACAAAATTTTCATTATTATTGCAAATATTTAACAATTCTTCAGAAAATTTTAGTCTCCTATCAAAATCTTCTTCTGTTAACTCGTGTACAAGGTGTACCTTATAAGGTTTATATTTTTTACTTTTTAAAAATGACACGATCGATGACTGAAATATTTAAATTGGCTGCTAATTGATTGGTTGCTAAATGGGGATATTCAGATACAGCCAATAAAATATCCAGTTTGTTATCATTGCTTTTTGCTGTTCTAGGTCTACCACTCCTTGGCAAATCTTTAACGCTACCCGTTTGTTCAAAGCGTCTTAAAGTTTTACCAACAACGGATTTAGAAATTGGATTTCTATTTGGATGCGTATCATTAAATAAATTACTAACGTCTTGTAAACTTCTGCGTCTATCTCCATAACCCAACATCATAAGTATTTCAATTCGTTCATGTTCACTTAAACTCACCATTGTTAATATTAACAGCAACAAATGAATTATTTCTGACAAAGATTTGACGTACACAATGACCACTGATAAAATTATGTCCCTCAAGTTTGTTTATCGCTACGCCTCTGTCTATCTGCGATGTAACGAACATCTGTTAAACACATGAACCGGCTTTTTCTTATAAAAAAGTTATTAAAATGAATTTAAAAAAAACAAAAATATTTTTGTAAAGAGAAAAAAATTCTCTATCGAATGGTAGAGTAAAATTTACTAGTTCCAATTTAAAAAGCCACGCGGACAGGCGTAACTAAAAAAACAATTGAAGAAAAAAAAAATTCAAATATTCTCAAATGTAGATCAAAATATCCTAACAAACTTTTATATTGAACATAATTCCCTAAAATGAATATTAACGACAATAAATCGCCGTCTCCATACTTTTAACTAACCCTGTATATATGTATATTTGGCACAGTTTAACAGTGCGTGTCACCTTTGGTAGTCGAAGGCCGACTTCTTTCTGCTTTTTGTTTTTTTTTCATTCACTCTCATGTTACAACCGAGAGCTTCCTATGTTTTTTCTCACGATCCGTCGGGGAAATCTTACACTATCGTCTATTATTATTCTTTATTATTAACATTGTTTGTCACCGTTCGGTGTTTATATATACAATTATAAAACAATATCCTGATATTGTGATGTCATTTGCTACTGACGCAAATTAAGGGTATTGTATTTTAGATTTACACACTTATTGAATTAAAATAAATATTATTTTACACAAAAAAAATGTACCATTACAAGTTTCACTTGCAGTTTCCTAATAGACTTGTGGATAATACCGCTTTACGTCATCACATTCTTCTAGTCGTGGAGAAGTTTCGGGCTACAGGATTTGTGTTAAAAGGCAAAAGAAAACCTTGTTGGAGAAAACCCACATACATCAGTTCGTCGTTTCTCAGTTCAAACGAACGTATCTTCTAGTACCGTTCATAGAATTTTGAAGTGTCGTTTACATATTGCTACGAATAGTGGGTTCGTAGTTGGATGTACCACTATTCACACCAACTCTGTTTACTTCTTCCCCAGAATTGGTTCGTGAACCTGGCTTCGAATTCCTCCATCGTGTGTACCTCGTCCGACACCATCTCCCACCATATCATTGCATCATCCTTCAGACAGTTTCCGATTTTCTGCAACTTTTTCTCGTCCTTTGGCACATCCTCAAAACTAGCTTTGATTTTCTTATGGAAACACATCGGATTTGTAACATCCCATAAAATTTTGGTAGCACTTCACTTTTTACCGGAGCAGGAATATATGCAGGTACATTCACTTCATTTTTCTCTCTTCTTACTTGCTCTATTTCTTTTTTTAACTGTTTCTCTATACCATGTGGCCGGGTGCGTCTGTACTATAGCGATACCTGTAGTGTAGGCAAAACACACAGAGGTGTCCGTGTGTTAGAACGGTAAAGAAGTAGACGCAATGTTCCAATGGATTACAAGAGAGCCTAGTATTTCGCATATCCCTATGATGCACTCGTATTTGTCCAATAAATTCACATTTCTACGGTGTAGTCGCGCAAGCGCATTAGCTGTCGCTCCCGCATATGGGTGTTAGTTGCAATGTTTATATCGTCAGGAGAACTACTCGCCCACTATATTTAATAAACCGCGTTGTTGGTGTACGTAACGGTCATTTAAAAAATGGAGTATTATACACCTGAGCAAAAACTCTTTATGATTAAACAATTTTACGGTGGTAATTCCGCGGAAGTAACTCGAGCTTTATTTGCAGCTAATTACCCTGAAAGTCAAATTCCCAATGCAAGCACCATTCGTAGGACAGTTAATCGGTTCGAAACTACATTTTCTATAGTAACTAATAAAAATAAAGTTGTTCCGGATAAGAATATAAGTGATATAGAAATTCGAGTATGTGCTTTAGTCGTAAATCCCACTATGTCGTCTCGATGAATTGCCCACGAATTGGGTATCAGCAAAACAACGGCTCAAAATATTTTACGTACTAATAAATATCGTTCATACAAATTTACAAGTTCACAAGTACCTTTTCCCGATGATTATTATCGCCGTATGCAATTTTGCGAAAGAATGATAAATAAATATCACGAAAATGAATTCTTATAATACGCCCGCTGTCGGTGTGGCATTTCAAGTTGGCACGCCCATTATAGTCGACCAGTAGTTACTAATACATGTATCGCGCTATCGATGGCGGCCACACGGTATATATCATTCGTTGTTCCGCAAATTCCCTTTTTTCGATCTCTTCGGATAATTTACCACTTAATCCCATGATATTTTCTTCTAAGTTTTGTTCTTTAGATAATTGAAACGAATCCATTATTATATCTTTTTCTTGATTGGTATTGCTTAATGCCATTATTTTTTCCATCATAATATCCATTTTTTCTTCCATTTTCCTTTCTCTTACCATCATTAACTCCATATTTTCCTGCATTTTCCTTAACATATCCAGGATAATCGTATCCTTGTTAACTCCTTCGTGCCCTTCTTCATGTATGGTTATCATAGGACTTATTCTCTTTTTCGCTGCTTCAACCAGTTGCTTAGTTCTTTGTTGTACTCCAGAGATACCTTACATTTTTATGTGCTGCTTTAATTTTCCAAAACTGCTTTAATTATTTCTACTTTTCTGTTCGCTTGACTCCGCCAAAATATGCTATGAATGCTAATATACTATTCACACCAACTCTGTCCAGCTTAGATACTCAATCGGTTACTTTCTTTACATGTGATTGCGCATGTGTTAGAGATTTGCTTCGGTCTGTCAGTACTGGTTGTTTACCTTTTGAAGTTGTTTATTAGGGGTGAAATTTAAAAAACATCTTTACAATTTATTAGATTTAATTTAGTTCGGGTGTTATCAGAGGACGTTTGTATTTGTTTTGCGGTCATTTTCAACAAATTCTTTTACCTCTAAGTGTAAGTTTGTATTACACAATTCTTTATACTTTATAAAGAATTTTTTTCTTTTTTATTTTTTTTAATTAAAGATTCATTTGAGTAAAGATGCGTATATCTTATTAATTATCTTTCGACTTGTGTGCTTAACAGTAACTTCAGTAAAACTAACAATATTCACAAATAAATTGTGTGGCGCTTGATTGTGGTATTAACTCAATTATTTTTCCACGTTTTCCATTGGAAACCCGGAGAGGAAAGCAGTCCCATTTAAAGAAAGTAACCGACTGAGTATCTAAGCTGGACAGAGTTGGTGTGAATAGTGGTACATCCAACTACGAACCCACTATTCATAGCAATATGTAACCATACAAAGTATCGATTGTTCGAACAGATCTTACCTAGAGATCAGGCTAGTGGGCTTAACTATTGCAACTTCTTTCAAGAAAATTTAAATAATGACGAAATTAAGTTTTTTTACTGATGAAGCATGATTTCATTTAAACGGGTTTGTAAATAAACAACATTACAGAACATGGTCTATAAACAATCCAAACAATAACATCGAAGTTCCTTTATATTCTATTAAAGTTGGAGTATGATTAGCTGTATCTCGTCGTAGAAAAATAGGACCAATATTTTTTCACAATAAAATTAATAGCCACCGAAACCGAGAACAGTTATTAACACCATTTTTAATTCAAGTGCAACGAGGCGAATTCTATGGGGATTACGTCCAGCAAGATAGGGCTACTGCACATACAACTCGTGAAAATTTAGCGCTTTTAGAATATTACTTCCCTCCTCGAGTTATAAGCAGAGGTATTTGGCCGTTAGATTTTTCTTTTTTTTTTATGTAAGACAAGAATTAATAACTGAAGTGACTTGATAATTACAATTATAATTATGTGTAATATAATGAAATAACACCAAATATATTGCAGAATATTTTTGACAACATGAAAGGTTGTGTTACATTATGCATTCAACAGAATGGTGACCATTTTAAACACTTGTTATAAATTATAATAATTAAAATTTCTACAAATTAGTTACTTACCTTGGTTGTTTGATTAATATCCCATCTTTAAAGTTTTCTTATTAAATAAATTAATAACACAGGCCTGCATTTTTCAACTCTTTGAATGTTGATTTAAAAATTTTAACTGTATTCTAGTAATTGGGTAGCGCTGATTTTAAATCTGCTTTTATTTTTTTTTGTAACACGTAAGGTTATTTTTTAAACCAGTAAAATCAAAAAATATAGAAAAAACACGATTTATTTCATTTATTAGCTAGTTCTATATTATATTAAAAAAAATACAAAAATATACACATAGAAACTATGTATTAGAAATAGTTATTTATTCTTTATGCTTCTTAAAAAAAGTTTTCGTTTTTCAGAAAAGCTTCGTTTGGTTGTTTTTCTGTCATATTCAGCTAAAGGAAGATCTGAAGGTAGTTTCTGGGGCAAGCAAATTTTTTTGTTTCAACCTAGACCCCAGTACTTCAGAAAGATCTTTTGAAAGTACCAAATCTCTTACTAAATCATTCAGTTCGGCTTGTGAAAATAGCTGAGGTTGGTTTTGACATGAGGTTGATGGTTCAAAATCACTATCCAACTGTACGGAGCCGGAAGTTGAAGAGGTTTCAATATCTTCTTGCAGTATTTTGGGGGGTATAGGTATAGGTACATGATCACTGTGAGGAACTGGTCTGATAGCTGATTTAACATTATTTAGGTCCAAAATATGTTTCAAAGTTTTTCTATTATGCACCTTAATATCACAAAGACAAAAGTAGCAATCTTCATGATGATTTTGCGGTTCTCTCCAAACCATCGGTATTCCAAAAGGAAGGCTTTTTCTATTCCCTTTGGTCCAATGTCTTAAACCTTCTTCACATACCTTACAAATAACGTGCGGTGCCCAATCTTTATCTTGATCTCCTAATTTGATTTTGAAATAAGCATAATATTCATTTTTCACAAAGTCACCAATTCGTCTCTTAAAATTTTCAAGACGAAATATCCACAAATATAACAGAAATCATCTGGTTTGTTTTTGCAACAGCGGCTAGACATATTTTTAAGCAATGTTTATTTATCAAATACCACGCACAACACTAAAGGCAAATTAATTTTACTTGTTCGATCGACACTCAGAGCTCTAATGAAGTAAATGACATTAAAATATACATTTTGTTTGGAGTGATAAACTTGAAATTCTTCTTCGCAGTACTAATAAAGTGAAAGCATAATAAATAGGATTTAGCAGGTAAAAATTCTCGGAAATCTTGTCCAAAATTAATACATGTAATAAAAGATCTACATGAGGTAATGAGAGCCTATTTAACAAATTTCTTTAAAACCACAACAGAAAATCATTTTTGGGTTAATACCTAGAATTTGAAGTAGTACATTCATTTTAAAATGTATTAAAACGCCCATTATAAGATTTTTTTTATATTTTTCTCTTTTCTTTTTGTGCAAAAAAAAAATCTGTGGGTGGTAGAGACCAACTGTATTGTAATTAGTTATTGCTATATAAAAACTGAGCTTAACAAACAAAAATCACGTCATCACAAATTTTATGCAGGCCTGTGTAATCTAATTGAACTTGTTATTAATTTCATCACCATATCTCTCGATGATAAATTTTGATAGTGACAGATAATCTTCATACTATTTAATATATATCCGCATTTCAAAAATACAGAACGTCATAATTTATAGGAGAAATTCATGTATAACTAGATGTAATTCCTTTTGAAACACGTTTTATTTAGGCTTGTAAGAGTATAAAATTATCTTGAGATAATATATTACATAATTAAAAGTAGAATTTCATTATAATTCATTGAAAAAGTCTTGAATTAAAGTCCATTTATATTCACGAATAAAATGCGTACAAGAACTGACACATCAAAAGCAAAATTATTTATTTTCTCTAAGAATTAGACAATGTTTAAAAAGCAAACTACAATTTTATATTTTAAGAGTATTTTTTTTATTCGATATATTTCGCCAAAGATATATTAAAATATGCTAAATATTGTTTGTTTGCGTTTTTATCCACGGGATATATTTGGCAACATCCATAAAGAAAGGGTAATAATTTGGATCGCATCTATTATTACTACCATGTGAACAAGTCGAAGCCAATCCTCTCAGATACCAAATATCTTCCCCATTATCATTTTTTTCTTTAACTACTAAGCTACTTCCTGCATCGCCACTAAATGCACTGGAACCTATATTTTGCGAGAGATAAGAATATTCAAAAGATTTAATTATTAATTACCTTGATGTGTAGCGGTACAAAAGCCCCTTGCGTGAACAAACGGCCTGAAGGTTTCACGGCTAGCGTAAACACAGCTTATGTTATCAATTATAACCAATTGGTATTGCGCTATGTTTGTTGATAAGCCGCCGGCTGGATCAGTTGACCAAGATATTGCGTTACCTGCACATTAAACCTTTATTAAAAATAAGAAACTATTAAAATAAATAATTGAATTGATTCGGCTTTTACTGGATGAACATTCATAATTTAAAATAGAAATAAAACTAACGACGACAATTGTTTCGCCAGCACAGTACCTGATGAAGCCACTGTGCTAAGTTAAAATTGTAGGTATAATTTTTGAATATTCAATATAGAGGGTTGTGCGAAATTGGTCGACATCTGTTATTTTTTATGATACAAAAAAAGCTAAAAGCAAGTTGCATTCTTTTTGAGGGACATGCACAATGAAAAATACAGAGAAATGTACAGCGCGCTTCACTTTTGCCCCGCCAGTATTAACTTAACTTTTTAGACGGAGCTCTAAGTATATCAACCGATTTCGCACCATTTGGATACTCGGGGCGCTTTCGCTTAATATCTTGAACTTATTTGTTAGGAATCGAGATCTAAATATTGATATTATTGCTTTTGAATTTTGGTATTTTGGCAACTGAAAACGAACTAATTTTTTAGTTTAAAGCTTGTTCTACTGGCGATGGCAACTTAGTTGCCGAAATGCGTAATTAGAATTTATTTATATATATTGTGGTTAGCGTTTTTTTCTTGTTTCTCTCTATTTCAAATTGAAATTATTATATTTAATGTTTTATTTTTATATAAAGTACGGAGTTGGTCATATTGATTCTTGACAATTTTGAATTCGAATATTGCTATCTGCAAAATATTATTTATTAACTTTTGTTAATATTACTTGCTATTTAATTTTTTTTTTATTTAAAAATATAAACATAAGTGACAGAAATTAATAGATCTTGCACTCCACCATAATTACGCACTTAAATACGAGGGATGTTTCCAGAGTTTTGAGAATTGTGCTCTAACTAAATTACGCAGAACTTATAAGCAGATTGGTGATAGATAAGTCTTGACATGTTTATGCAGCTATCCAGTGCAATATTGTTCAGTCTGATTAATGTGTTCGACCGATATAGACGCATTTTCGTAGCACTGGATAGAGCAATAATTTTCTTTTTTGTAAAAAAAGTTCAGAAATTATTAAATGTTTGCAAGGAGTGTTTGGTGGGTCTGCATAATCTAAAAGTATTGTATGTCGGTGGATCGGTCGTTTTAAAAGTGATAGAACATCATTAGAAGACGATCCACGCAGTGATCGCTTGAGTACGTTGGTAAATGAAAGAAACATTAATGCCGTGGAGAATCTACTGAAAGAGGACAGACGGATGACTATTTCTCAAATTAGTGTATGTCTAGGAATAGGTACACGACAAGTTCATAAGATCTTACATGATTGTTTGGGCGCAATCAAGGCTTCAGCCCGCTGGGTGCTAAAGCAGTTGAGATCGGAACAGAAACTCAAAAGGTCTGACGCTTGGTTTTAACTTCATGAATTTTGGCAACGGATAATAACCATTGACGAAACGTGGATTCCTTATTCCAATCCTGAGACCTAAAGTCAATCCAAAGAATGGCGTAAACCCAAAAAAAGGCCTCCACTTAAGGCGCGGGCGGTTCCGCCTCTTGGAAAGGTAATGCTTACTGTATTCTGGAATTGCGAAGCGACTATTTTTATGGATTATCTGGCCAAAGCTACTACAATTAACTCAGAATATTATTTGAACATATTATTCGGACCACTGGGGCAGGCATTTATCAGAAAACGACTTGGGATTTGCATAAGCGTCCGTTATTGCTACTGGATAATGCAAGGCCGCACACTGCGAGAAACCCCAAGGATCTTTTGAACGATTTACGTTAGGAATTGCTTTCGCATCACCGATATTCATCGGATCTCGCACCGAGTGATTTTCATTTATACCCAGATTTGAAAAAATCTTTACTCACGATCGGTTAGTAAACTAAACATTTCTAACCTTCAAACCGGTTAGAAAACGCGCTATTACATATCGAAGTGGGTAATAACACTTTACTGGCTAGCTTATGTCACTTTACTGGCTAGGTAATGTCATTTCAGTATTTATGAAACGTTAGTGCAATGAATGGCATGAAATTTAAAACTATTATATTTTTGAAATTTAGTGATTTAATAGTTTATATAATAATGCATTACTAACCGATAGTGAGTAAAATAGTATACAAACCTCGGCGGAAACATTCATTCCCGTCTCGAGATTGACGCTTCGTGTCTCGGTGAACTTTCTAATCTCTTGACGGTAATGAACCACTTTCCACCTCGGTATGTAATATATTATTAGGTCGTGTTCAATTTGAGTGTTTAACTGACGTAAAACGTGCCATAAATAGGTGAATTGAGGAGACACCGAAAAAGTTCTTTGAGGACGGCTTAAAGAAATTAATTTATCGTTGGGATAAATGTATTTAATTAAATAGTGATTATGTTGAAGAACTACATTGTAATATTTATGAAAATTGACAACATTAAAAAATATATTTTGGAAACATTCTTCCTACCTAAAATCAAATGCTAGAGCAATACGATATTTATTTCTGTGTTCGAATTAGTGCCGGCGATAAAATTCGAATTTCCGAATTTCAAAGTTCTCCAAATTGAAAATATTGAATTCTTGCTGCAAAGGTATTTAACTATCAATGGACAATGAACTGCACTATTTTACTTCCAGAGTTAAATCTGTTTTGAAATCCTTTGAAATCGCAACAGCAGCGTTATGCAGCGCCAAGAACATAACTATGGTGCGTCCACTTGTTCAGTCACTAATAAATAACTTTTTGAAGATAAGAGAAACAGATTGCGTATTAATCCAAGAGTTTACAACTAACATGTCAATTGATTTGGGAGGGAGAAAATGAGGGACAAATTATGGCGACACAAATTTCAGAATATTTAGATTTTCGTGATAAGTTCTTTAATACTGAAGACGATTATTATAAGCTAAACATAATTGATAAAGTAAATTACATTTACTATACGCTTAAGAATTCTGAAACAAATACATATCCCCAAATATATATCCCAAAATAGGAATATATCAGAATTTCAAATGCATAAACAAGAAACATAAATCTTGAAAAAACAGAATCCGTTTGAATGGTGGCAATCAAATCCCAGCAAGTATCTGACAACCAGAGCATATCTTACGATTCCAGCTACGTCGACATCATCAGAAAGGGTATTTTCCGCCGCCGGAAATATTACGTCAGCTAAGAGAAGTTGCCTATTACCTGATTCAGAAAAAAACATTTTCTTGCACTAAGAATATTGAAGCGATCATAAATATTTATCACCTAATAACATGCCAGTTAGATACTTACAAATGACACTTGAACTATGAAACAAATTTAAATTGCAGATTATTTCAAATAAAGGTACGTACTTCTTTACTTTTTTACTTTACGACATTAACGGCCTTGCAAATAAACGTTAACATATATTAAAATTTTTAAATTGTTTTTTTTTTAAATAAAATTGACGAGATCATCTTGACATTGAGCGCTGCCATATCCCTGCAACGGAAGTCTCTATCTTTACAGCTGGTAATTTCTATTAACAGGTTAGCGTATATTATAATATAAATGTGAAATAACATTATGCCAGTTTTTATTACACGGTACAGTTTATCTAATAATATAGTCATAAGCAGATGCTGTATTAAATTTGGGAAAAATAGTGAATAAATAATAAATTACCTATTTTTTCATAGAGCTTACTAATGTTATTATCTCCAGTCCATAAACAAACAGGTTTCACGAAATAGGTATACTCTACAGGCCTTTTTGTTTTCAATATGGCAATATTATTATCATAATTTACTGTTGTATACTGTCGATGTACTACGATTTGAGAAATTGTGGCTACCTGAAGACCAGCTGAAAAATCCTTCAACGTGGTCGTACCTATAAGAAACACATAATGAAACATAATATTTATTAATAGATTATGGTAATTATACTAAAATTTGCCCAAAATCAGCAATTGTTAGGCCCTTTAAAAGTCTCAGAAATAAGCTTCAATTTCAATTAGCTGTAACCGAGTATTGGATTAATAATATTTCACCTCACATTAGATAATTTCAATATGGGCTAGTAAGAGAACTGTCAGAGAACATAATGGCTCTTGTATTTTTGTAACACATTTTATATAGCAAAATGTCGACAGCGTAATTGAATGAAATCCTACCACTAAAGCTGAAATCAAGATCACGTTCCTTAAGAACATTAGTAGCACATGCAAACAAGTAATTACCATTTCAATGAAAAAAAATGAGTAGTTTTTGCAATGCAATAATTCTTTGAGAAAATGGGCGGAAATACACCACCACAATTGGTTAACATATGGAAGGCGATAATAGGAGATTGCAAATTATCATCATGTGAACTACATAAATCCGTAAAGCGGGAGTATTTCCTAAGTTAAACGTTGGAGCGTTGGATACGTATAGAGCTGACCATGATGTGAGATATACCCAAAGGTTTGGTTAAAACCTACGGTTATATTTACATATAAGTTTGGTAAAGAAACATGTGACCATCTTAAATTCACTTAGATCAATTACTTTCACATATTTTATATTAAAGACAATGGAAAATATATTTATAAATATTATCAAATTAGTATGTAATTGTGAAGTACATGTGAATGTAAACATTGCTGTCTACAAATTACAACGTAAGTCATACAAAATTTAATTGAATGTAGACAAAATTTTTCAGTTAAATTTCGTATGACTTGCGTTGTAATTTGTATACAGCAATGTTTATATTCACAATTACATACTAATTTGATAATATTTATAAATATTTCATATAAAAGCCGAAAAACACCAGGAATTTATCAATTATATATATATAATTAGACCAGTAGTCTTTGCCGTTAGAACACGTATGGAAAAGATAATTGCTTTTTGGGGAAACTAGCAAAATTAAACTCTATTACTTAAGTCAGTTCTTTATTTTTTTATCCCAACATTTCGCACCAAATTCGTGTGCTTCCTCAGGGGGTCAAAATGTGAACTGTTTTTTCCATGGAGAAATTACTCGTCTCAATATTCATAACGCCCGCAATATTTTAAATTAATACAACCAACATCAACGGCGTACACATAGTTTACTCCTAAATTACATTTTCCTGAGGAAGCATACGAACTTGGTGCGAAATGTTGGGATAAAAATAATAAAGAACTCACTTAAGTAATACAGTTTAATTTTACTGGATTCCCCAAAAAACAATTATCCTTTCCATATATATATATATATATATATATATATATATATATATATATAGACTTTTTATTGGTTTGGCGACCTTTTATTGAATTTTGTTGTTTTATTCTACGACGTTTCGACTTTTATTATTATTCAGTCTTTTTCAGTAACTAGAAACAAGAATTAATACAATGAAAACATGAGAACTGTGTTTGCTTTTGTGAGATTGAATTAACAATTAAATTAACAATTGAAATTAAACTTAGATTAAAGACTGAATTACCAATTAGATTAACAATTAAAGTTAAAATTTAAATTAGATTAATAATGAGTAAGGACAATTAAAGTGATTACATCTGTATAAATGAATTGAAGATTTTAATTAAAATACAATACAGTAAGGTAACTAGAAAAAGAATTACTACAATGAAAACGTGAGAGCTGTGTTTGCTTTTGTGAGACTTAATTAACAATTAAATTAACCATTAGAATTAAAATTGGATTAAAGACTGAATTAACAATTATATTAACAATTAAAGTTAAAATTTAAACTTAGATTAATAATGAGTAAGGAAAAATTAAAAGTGGTTAAATCTGTATAAATTGTAGTTAATTGTAGTTTAATTCAAATTTTCAATTCATTTATACAGATTTAACCACTTTTAATTTTTAATTACTCATTATTAATCTAAGTTTAAATTTTAACTTTAATTGTTAATATAATTGGTAATTCAGTCTTTAATCCAATTTTAATTCTAATGGTTAATTTAATTGTTAATTCAGTCTCACAAAAGCAAACACAGCTCTCACGTTTTCATTGTAGTAATTCTTGTTTCTAGTTACCTTACTGTATTGTATTTTAATTCAAATCTTCAATTAATTTATACAGATGTAATCACTTTAATTGTCCTTACTCATTATTAATCTAATTTAAATTTTAACTTTAATTGTTAATCTAATTGGTAATTCAGTCTTTAATATAAGTTTAATTTTAATTGTTAATTTAATTGTTAATTCAATCTCACAAAAGCAAACACAGTTCTCATGTTTTCATTGTATTAATTCTTGTTTCTAGTTACTTGAAAAAGACTGAATAATAATAAAAGTCGAAACGTCGTAGAACAAAACAACAAAATTCAATAAAAGGTCGCTAAACAAATAAAAAGTCTATTATTTTTAATATATATATATATATATATATATATATATATGTATATATAACAATTGATAAATTATTGGAGTTTTTCGGCTTTTATATGAAATATTTACAAATATCAAGTTAGTATGTATGTAACTGCAAAGTAAGGGGGGAAGTAAATATTGCTGTCTACAAATTACAAAGGAAATCATACGAAATTTTTTAATTGAAAAATATTGTCTATGTTGGGACTCGAACCCAAGTCTACAGTTTGCCGGACTGGCGGTTTTACCACTCACCCACAATAGACCTAGGTTCAAGCTATTTAGAAATGCATTATAAAGTAACAGTGTTAATGAATCAGATGTCAGTTATTGAATGTAGATGTCAAGTTGAAAGCAGAAGTCAGTTTTGAAAGTTGATGTCAGTTTTGATAGCAGATGTCAGTTAGTGAAAGCAAATGTCAGTAATTGAAAGCAGATGTCTGTTTTGAAAGCAGGTGTCAGTTATTGAAAGCAGATGTCAGTATTTTGAGAGCAGATGTCTCAAAATACTGACATCTGCTTTCAGTAACTGACATTTAATTTCAAAATAGGCATCTGCTTTCAAATCTGACATTTGCATTCATAACTGACACCTGCTTTCAAAACACACATCTGCTTTCAATTACTGACATTTGCTTTCACTAACTGAAATCTGCTATCAAAACTGAGATCAACTTTCAAAACTGACTTCTGCTTTCAACTCGACATCTAGATTCAATAACTGACATCTGATTCATTAACACTGTTACTTTATAATGCATTTCTAAATAGCTTGAACCTAGGTCTATTGTAGGTGAGTGGTAAAACCGCCAGTCCGGCGAACTGTAGACTTGGGTTCGAGTCCCAACATAGACAATATTTTTCAATTAAAAAATTTCGTATGATTTGCTTTGTAATTTGTAGACAACAATGTTTACATCCCTCCTTACTTTGCAATTACATACATACTAACTTGATATTTGTAAGTATTTCATATAAAAGCCGAAAAACTCCAATAATTTATCAATTGTTATATTTAATAAACGACTAAGAAATTATCTAAACACTCATGTATATATGTCTATATATATATATATATATAAATATAGTATTTTCGTGACCTTGGTATGATAAGGTAAACTTAATTAGTCGGCGACTAAAGGTCTGGTTATTACTTCAAAGTGTATATATTTCAAACAATCCTACATGTTTCGGCAATGATGCCTTTGTCAAGGATATAAAAAATATAAAATATAAAATATATTTTTTATATCCTTGACAAAGGCATCATTGCTGAAATATGTAGGATTGACCTTTAATCGCCGACTAATTAAGTTTACCTTATATATATATATATATATATTTAGTGTTTATAAGAATTTTATTTTTCTTATTTATTTTATTGGCCGTGTCTTAATATTAAAAATAATAGACTTTTTATTGGTTTAGCGACCTTTTATTGAATTATGATGTTTTATTCTACGACGTTTCGACTTTTATTATTTTCAGTCTTTTTCAAGTATCTAGAAACAAGAATTAATACAATGAGAATATGAGAATTGTGTTTGCTTTTGTGAGATTGAATTAACAATTAAATTAACAATTAAAATTAAAATTAGATTAAAGACTGAATTACCAATTAGATTAACAATTAGAGTTAAAATTTAAAATTAGATTAATAATGAGTAAGGACAATTAAAGTGATTACATCTCTATAAATGAATAGAAAAATTTGAATTAAACTACAATACAGTAAGGTAAATAGAAACAAGAATTACTACACTGAAAACGTGAGAGTTGTGTTTGCTTTTGTGAGACTGAATTAACAATTACATTGACAATTAGAATTAAAATTAGATTAAAGACTGAATTACCGATTAAATTAACAATTAAAGTTAAAATTTAAAATTAGGTTAATAATGAGTAAGGATAAATTACAGTGGTTAAATCTGTATAAATGAATGAGATGTTAAACTTTTGATGTTAAACTACATTACATGAACAATTAATGACAAAACTCACCGTTTCTTTTGGTTTTCAAAATCACGCATTCTGTGTAACATGTGTGTCGGGTACCCGAGACCTTTTTTTGTAACGAACCGATCGCACTGGTTGGAGTATTGTAAGTGTTTGTGGCTTTGTTAAGAGAGGTTAATTTTTGTTCTGTTTTTGGAATTTAGCAAATTGATCAGGACCGTGTTTAGGGGTATGTAGTAAAAGTATTTACAAATGGGAACTGATAAAAAGTTTTTTTTTTTTTTTTTTTTTGGTGTGTGTTTGTGTGTGCGGGGGGGGGGGGGGGGGGTTGATTTTATCTATTGTTTAATCAGTGGGTAATAGAGTTTAGACAGTCCATCAATTTCGTTCCTGTCGTTTATTGTTCTGCTGTTTTTGAAAATGTGGATCATTTCTAAGACCTCCCTAGCTTTTGTATTCTTTTTCTGTGTTATTACTTTGGTGTTATCAAAATCAAAATTATGTTTTAGTGTCAATTGGTGTTTTTTTAAAGCAGTTTGATTTTTTGCGTATTTGTGACCTTTCAATCTTTCTTGTAGTAACTGTTTTGTTTGGCCTATGTATACTTTGTCACAGTCTTTGCAGGGTATGTTGTATATTGTGTGTGATTGTTTTAGTGTAGGTGTTGAGTCTTTTAGTTTGGTGTGTAGGAATTTTAGGTTTTTACCGCTTTGGTGTGCTATTTTATAGTTAAATATTTAAACCATTTAACTATAAAATAGCACACCAAAGCGGTAAAAACCTAAAATTCCTACACACCAAACTAAAAGACTCAACACCTACACTAAAACAATCACACACAATATACAACATACCCTGCAAAGACTGTGACAAAGTATACATAGGCCAAACAAAACAGTTACTACAAGAAAGATTGAAAGGTCACAAATACGCAAAAAATCAAACTGCTTTAAAAAAACACTAATTGACACTAAAACATAATTTTGATTTTGATAACACCAAAGTAATAACACAGAAAAAGAATACAAAAGCTAGGGAGGTCTTAGAAATGATCCACATTTTCAAAAACAGCAGAACAATAAACGACAGGAACGAAATTTATGGACTGTCTAAACTCTATTACCCACTGATTAAACAATAGATAAAATCAACCCCCCCCCCCCCCCGCACACACAAACACACACCAAAAAAAAAAACTTTTTATCAGTTCCCATTTGTAAATACTTTTACTACATACCCCTAAACACGGTCCTGATCAATTTGCTAAATTCCAAAAACAGAACAAAAATTAACCTCTCTTAACAAAGCCACAAACACTTACAATACTCCAACCAGTGCGATCGGTTCGTTACAAAAAAAGGTCTCGGGTACCCGACACACATGTTACACAGAATGCGTGATTTTGAAAACCAAAAGAAACGGTGAGTTTTGTCATTAATTGTTCATGTAATGTAGTTTAACATCAAAAGTTTAACATCTCATTCATTTATACAGATTTAACCACTGTAATTTATCCTTACTCATTATTAACCTAATTTTAAATTTTAACTTTAATTGTTAATTTAATCGGTAATTCAGTCTTTAATCTAATTTTAATTCTAATTGTCAATGTAATTGTTAATTCAGTCTCACAAAAGCAAACACAACTCTCACGTTTTCAGTGTAGTAATTCTTGTTTCTATTTACCTTACTGTATTGTAGTTTAATTCAAATTTTTCTATTCATTTATAGAGATGTAATCACTTTAATTGTCCTTACTCATTATTAATCTAATTTTAAATTTTAACTCTAATTGTTAATCTAATTGGTAATTCAGTCTTTAATCTAATTTTAATTTTAATTGTTAATTTAATTGTTAATTCAATCTCACAAAAGCAAACACAATTCTCATATTCTCATTGTATTAATTCTTGTTTCTAGATACTTGAAAAAGACTGAAAATAATAAAAGTCGAAACGTCGTAGAATAAAACATCATAATTCAATAAAAGGTCGCTAAACCAATAAAAAGTCTATTATTTTTAATATATATATATATATATATATATATATATATATATTGTTAAACGCAATCGCCCCATCGTTGGGCTGACAAAATGTTAAACGACAATCGCCCCATTTTTGGGCTGACAAAATGTTAAACGAAAGTGAAGCTGGTATGTTAAATAGGCCTCACATTGGTTCGTCGAAATGTTAAAAAGGTCTTATAGGTGTGATTAATGAGCATGAGAGTTTTCGTTAAATATAAATGGAAGGTTATAAATTAATTGTTTTAGTGATATAAAAATAATTTAAAAAATTCACAAGTGTAGTTACAAACATGACCTAAAGATGGAGTTAAGTTTAAATATTACAGTTGTCACTTGCATAAAATTCAGAACATAAATAAATGTGTATAAACCTCTATACTTAACTTTAAAAGGCCTCTTCCAAGTGCAAAACTTATTGTTTAATACCTTATGTGTATCTTAATCTAAATGCCGGCTAGCTGTGTTGATACTAGTGAAATTATACTTTAATAAATATAGTAGATGTGCGAGTTCGGTACCCAATAGAATATAGATGTATGTGTTAAAACAAGTTATTAAATATATGGTGATTCTGGATGTATAATTTAATAAATAAAACAAGAGAGTGAAAAGCATAAATAAATGGTTTAAAAGAAAAATTCTATTCAATAAGGTAAGTGTTTAACATGATAGTAAGATGCATTAACCTATGAATACTTACGTGATCAAATATGTTCATAATAGTTAGGTTAACTAATTTTAATGAGATAATGCATTTAAATTTAATTAAAGTTACTAAATTATGACGCAAGGGAACTAACTGTATTTTTCGGTTTTAGAGGTATACTAATTAAGTATTAACATAGTTGGTATACATATAATAATATCAACGATTATGTTCAAATTAAAATAAAAATTTCAATATTTTAGGAAATGTAAATAAATAAATACTCAAGTTGGTTTGACGGAGGATACAGGATGTTCGGAGGGTGTTTTGGATTCCTATAGTCAGGATAAAGGCTCTGGTTGTGGAATTATTCAGGTATCGTCTCTTGGTATGGGTAAATATGCAGATAGCGTCCCCCGGTGAATGGAATTTCGTTTTAAAACGACCAGGAAGGTTCTAGGTTGTGGAACTTTCGTCGATCGTTGCTTTGTAGGTATGAGATACGTAGGATATATGTTGTTGTGAGATTATAATACTTTATTTACTACTTTTCACTAAATTTCAGGAACACACTTTTTTAAATATGTCGACGCGTGCAAACATTTTTAATTACCCACGCTAACTCTCCGTTGTTTTTTATCCAGGCATCTTATTCGTAATTCTTGTTTGTATTTATTTAATCTCGTTATTAATGTTTATAAATGAAATAATTAACTATAACTAATCGTTTGGATATTTTACAGAAATTATAGTTTTAATTTTATGATAGACAAAACTGTCTTTGAAATGTTCAATATTTCGCTTGATACCTGTTTACAATTGGGATATTTCCCGCCGTACACAATTCAAACAATTCAAACAATTTTATTTGAAAAATTTTCGTCCACGTTGGCACTTGAACCCAAGTTTATGGTTTGCCGGACCGTTGCTTTAACCAACTAAGCCACGAGGACATTTGTTTCAAGTCTATTGAAAACACCTTATAAGGCTTAGTTGGTTAAAGCGACAGTCCGGCAAACCGTAGACTTGGGTTCCAGTCCCAACGTTGACGAAAATTTTGCAATTAATATTTTCGTATAATTTGCATTGTATAATATTAATATTTGCTTCGCAAAATTACCAACTCATTCGAAAATATTTAATATAAAAGCTGAATTTATCAATTGATATATATATATATATATATATATATATATATATATAAATATAATATTTTCGTGACCTTGGTATGATATGGTAAACTTAATAAGTCGGCGATTAAAGGTCTGGTTTATTACTTTAAAGTATATATATTTAAAACAACCCTACATGTTTCGGCAATGATGCCTTTGTCAAGGATATAAAAAATATAAATGACAGAATATAAATGTCAAATAATTGAGTTGCTATGGTTTAAATTATTCAAAGATACATTCCAATAATAATAATACTAAGGCATGACTTATTATTATTATTGGAATGTATCTTTGAATAATTTGAACCATAGCAACTCAATTATTTGACATTTATATTCTGTCATTTATATTTTTATATCCTTGACAAAGGCTGTGATAACTCGATGCACAGTCATGTGTATGCGTAAGACTTTCAGCAAGGCTACAACCTCGCCTTTTTAATACAAACGGTAACGTGTTATATAAACACGACCTCACTCTGTGTTTATTGCATACACAAGACTATGTGTCAGGGTTGTAGATATGTTCTAGAAACACATCAAGGATCTTCTCTAAGAATATATAGACAGTAGTTTAAGTAAGAGATAGTGATAGTCAGAGTAACAGTTACGATAGAGAGTTACAACCAGTCAGTGGTACGAACTGTGTTATACTTAATAACCACGTTCTACCCTGTCTGAGTTGAACCTAGTAATCCATGTAAATACATTGTTATCCAGTTGTAAGAGTTAAATTAATTATAGAATGTTACCCGAACTTTGTGTGTATCATTTAATACGATAAGTCGCCCAAACCTGCTATCCGATGTGGCCGCCCAAACGGCCCACATTACATGCCGATCCTCCAGGCACATAGGACCTTATCACATTGAGGCTCACCTTATTACAAGGCATCATTGCCGAAACATGTAGGGTCGTTCTAAATATATATACTTTAAAGTAATAAACCAGACCTTTAATCGCCGACTTATTAAGTTTACTATATATATATATATATATATATATATATATATAAAGACAATTATTTCGTAACCTTTGTATGTTATGGTAGATTCAATTAGTTGGCGAATTTAAGGCCTGGTTTTACTTCAAAATGTATATATTTCAAACAATCTTACATGTTTCGGCATATGATGCCTTTTTCAAAGAATTTAAAATATAAATGACAGTATATTAATGTCATATGCCGAAACAAGTAAGATTCTTTTAAATATGTACATTTTGAAGTAAAACCAGACCTTAAATCGCCAACTAATTGAATCTACTATATATATATATATATATATATATATATATAGTGTGAAGGAATCGACCTCTTCACTTTAGATGTTCGTTAGCTTTCATTACATCTGCGAAAGAGGAGTTGATTTGGGAAAAACTTAATATTATTGGTGATGCCAAATTATGGATTAGTATTATTTACTAATCAAAATGCTATAAATTATGTAACATCTGAAGACTGCTGCTAGGTAATTAACAGAGAAAAAGTATCCACACAACAAGAGGCTCAGCGAAACCTGACAGATACGAATTAATGAACCAAAGTTCCGCTTAAATACATGAAACGATGCGGGAGACGACAGTGTCAATCTGAAGTAAGCTTCTATAGAAGCTAACTGTAAGACCAATAAAATGTTAAGATATACCCTTCCACCAATTCGAAATACGAAAGAAGGGTACTTTAAGACTAGCTAATAATGATCCACTTCTGTCCCTTCGTAATACCCTCCTCGTGAGGACTACAATATTGAATAATTTTAAAAATAGGGAAAATGTAAATGTTTAGTGCTCATACATTTATCAGCCTCGTAACATGCTATCATATTTAAACTTGCCTAAGAACGCCAAAATCCTCTTTGGGTGTAAAGCATCTCCAGTTGCTTCAACTACCACACAAAATGCAGTCGTCATTATAAAACTGTCCGAAATCAACGCACCTCCGCATTTATAACGTAAATTTCCAAGTAAGTTCTTGTAAAGTCCTACGATCCAGGGCCATTTTCCTGAAATTGACAAGTTAAAAAATGTTAATATTTGCAATAATAAAGGTACGCAGCCTAATCATAAATGATGTCAATTCTTCAAAATTATATGAAACGTTGATTCAGAGAATTTAATAACAGCATAAAGGTACATCGGGGATAGGTAATGTTATCCGCGCTAGGTAAAATAACGAAAAAAGTATACCTTTTATTCAGGTAATTTTTGTTCTTTACCATTCTTGGCAGTACTTTTTTGCTAGCTGCTCAGTGAACACTATTATATCATTATCGTATAGCCATTGCACTACATAAAATGGTAAAGAGGCAGGACAGATTTCAGGTCTTTATTCTCTCCTTAATATTGAAAAAACGTTTCGTATCATAGCGTGTTTTCGAGACATCGAGCGAAGTCAATAGAGGAAGCAAACAATCCGATCCTGTGAAATGAACACGCTATCAATCTCTCGCATCATCGAAGAAGGCTTACAGAAAAAAGAACAAACACTTCCAACACCAACTCTTCCATCACCAGCCTTGAGGGCCGCAAGAATTGAAACAGGGAAGAAGTTTTTACACCCATACAGTAAACGAAGTATGCAAAATATTATTCTTGGACGAGAAAATTCTTATTATTTATTGAGAAAATATTTAACCAATGCAATAATAACTTGTATGCTCAAAGTTCACTAGTAACGTATATAACAAAAGTTTTGAGACAACTTTCATCACTACGGTTCGATTCAGTTACCGTTGCTGGGAGTTTATTCAGGTAGGCTTTGTCAACATCGACAGTTCTCGTAGATATACTTTGGTCTCATGGCGTGCAAAATCGAAATCCGAAAAAGCATATCTAATTTAGTTGGCCGAATGCGAAAAGTGGGTATTGAAAATATGTTTCAAGGGCCTAATATCTCCCGTCCGCAATTTATCGAACAGTAAGGGAATCTGAAGAAGGAATACCTTGTCATAACATACCAAGAAGCGGAACGTCACGGGTCTTGACTGATGCCAGAGCAGATATATTGACAGAAAGTGCAAATGAAAGAATTGGTGTATCTACGCGAAGATTAGGAAGGCGCTATAGAATATCACACTTTATATATAAGGATATTTGCCTAAACTGTTACGATATAAACGATCGTCAAAGTAATGATGAAATCATGTTCTGGCCTGACCTAGCATCTTGCTGTTATGATAGGGAAACTAGAGAATGGTTGCAGGTCAATGATGTTTCATTTGTACCCAGAGGAGATAATCCCAAGCACGACCCATCGAAAAATTTTTTGGGCTTTATTAAGCAGAAAAGTTTAAGATAATGGATGGGAGGCCGATAACGAAGAACAATTAAGAAGAAAGATTTACAAAAAGATTCGGGAAATCGATGCTGCCACCATCCAATCACTTATGAGACACTTAAAAACAAAACTGCGAAGGATCGAAGACCATGGGCCGCTAGCTGCATTATAATATATTTTTATTGTTTATAAATGATGTTTACCGATAATATTTCACATAGTTTAATTAAAGTTAAAAATCTGAACAAACAGTAGTATTTTAATTTTTGTCTCAAAACTTTTGGTACATACGCTAGTCCGTATCACGAAACCGTAGTTACCATCCTGCCTCAGTAATTTATGGTTTTTGGCGAGATGTGGGGCAGAAGTGTGTGCTGCAAAGGCTTTGACAAACGCTTAAAAAACGATGAGTACTTGTGGGATGGCTTCTAAAGTACCGCTTATAAAAAAGGTAATCCAAATTTCGAGATTTTGAAAAGGACGATGTTTGAAGCAGTAACTTTGTATGGACGCAGCACGGCGAACATTTCGAAGAAGTTATGCCTCGTATGATAAATTATTTTCTGAACTTTTCGGATATATTTATTTTAGTTTTGTAGGTTTAGTTATGTGCTACTACAATATTGACAGTATTTATGACTTATTTTGTATACAGGGTGTAAATGAAATATTCCCACGTACATTAATATATAATAGATACGTAAGACAGTAATTCAAATCTACAAAAAAAATATTTTATCGGAACTTTTTTGCTGAAATTTTGGAACACAAACTTTTCAAATACGGTCCTGTATTCATATTGAATCTAAATAAATAGAAATTATATGTTTATATGTTGTGGATTCAACAAACAAATACGCATTTATTTGTTCAAATTCACCAAAAAATAACTTCACATTTCAATAATGCACCTTTGTGTGAACAGTTTATAAACGTGTTCATTCCTAGATATAAATTTTCATACGCATCAGCTGTTCCTGATTTATAAATAGATCAATGGCCTGACCTTTGTAATATCTTGAAAAAAATACAAAATCGAGTTTCTTTAAAAATTTTAAATGGTATTAACCGTTTTGTGGCGATATGGAATTTGTAATTTAGTTTATTAAGTCTTAACGCCAAGAAATAGTAAATAACATTTGCAATTTTTAATTGAGTGTTCATATTTTTTTTTCTGTTTTATCTGCCTCTTTTCTTAATGACAATTTCTTTGCCCTAAAAATCTAAAAAAAATTTAGGCAAAAATTGGATAAAAATGGATGTCCAAGAACTGAAGAAATTTATTGGAGTTTTAATACTAATAGGTGTATACAAATCTTATAACGAGGACGTAACACAACTTAGGAGCAAAGACAATGGTCGAAAAATCTTTGGTAGTATTATCGTTCGAAACAGATTTCAAAATATACTTCGTGCAGATGGTTCGACGATGCAGCGCAAAGACGAAGAAAAAGGAGTGGCGACAAAATAGCAATAATACGGGAATGCTTTGAGTTATGGAATATTTATTTGCGAGATGTGTATGTACCAAATTCTTGGATGACGGTTGATGAACAGTTTATAACTTTCAGAGGCAGATGTCCCTTTGGACAATATATTCCATCAAAACCTGGACGATATGGAATAAAATTTTGGGCCATTTGTGACAGCGTAACAACCTATGTATGGAAACTGGAAATTTATACTGGAAAGCAGGGAGAGGAAAGAGACAAGAATCAAGGCAAAAAGGTTGTAAAACGTTTAGTAGAAGAAATTCAAAACTCTGGAAGGAATGTCACCTGCGACAATTTCTTTACTTCGTACAATCTTGCAAAGTATTTGTTATCAAAAATCATAACATTAGTTGGTACGATCCGTACAAATAAGCCTGAATTGCCATCTTCATTTCTTGATCCAAAAAATCGTCAAGTGTTTTCCACACAGTTTGGTTTTACAGACGATTATTTCTTATTGCCTAAAAAAACGCAAGCTTGTAACGTTGTAACGTGAGTACTCTGCAGAGTGAGAAATATGTTGATAATGGCCAAAAAAAGAAACCTCAGGTAATCCTGGACTACAATAAAACAAAAGGTGGCGTAGACAACATGGACAGAATGATAGACATCAGCGCCTATGAACGCATACATACTATGGAAGCTCTTGAAACCTAATTCAGCTTTTGATTTGAAAAAGAGAAGAAACTTTCTAATTGAGCTAGGAAAGGGGCTGGCAGAATTCAAGGACCACGAAAAACCCGGAGCAAAAGAAGAAGCTGAAGCATCTACTAGTTCTGAGATTCCAAGAAAGAAGAAGAGATGTGATGTTTGTCCATTTTCAAAAGATAGAAAAACAAGAACAACTTGTGCACGTTGTAAAACCAATATATGCGGTGAACACTCAGTAATTATATGTAAGAAATGTGTTTAACCCACTTTTACTTTTATGTAAGTCATTTTATTTTACAATATGTATGTCTTATTATTATTATTACTACTTCGGTTTATTCTAATGGTCTTTTCTTATGTTGAATAAAATAAAAGTCAAATATAATAATGCTTACACTATATTTAATTCAAAATAATATTAGCCGAATATTACCTCAAATTCTGCATATAGTAGTACGGGTCCACTGGATCCGCGTGGTAAGTAGCGATAGGCCGTTTTCCTGGTAGTCCTAGTGATAATGTGGAACTTTTGTGGAAAAGTTTCTTGAATTTTGTTCACCCATGACATAATTGCATGAGCGGATAACACTTTCCCAACAACAAATTGTAACGAAGTTAAACAGTTACCATTTTTATAAAACGATTTTACGCAGAAAGCACGATGTACACCGGACCACTGCCCCATGTTTAGCAAATGACATTAAATATCAAACAATAATCCAAAATTTCCGGGCTCCCTTGTGTGTAGAAAGTGAAAAATTGGATTTTTTAAATTTCCCGCATCACTGGCGGACCTTGTACTTCTGGAAGTTATAACATTTTCGCCTGTTTCACTATACAGGCTGATTCAAATTAAGTGCGCACTATTGCTATCTCTGTTATTATTGATTCTATAAAGTAGGTTAAATTAGCAAGGTATTAGTGTTTTTAACATTGATTAGCATGCAGTTCATGAAAAAAAAATTGAATAACGCATTTTCGAGAAATTTTGAAATTTATAATTTTTTTAAATGGAACAGCCTGTACGTTTTTTAAAATTCTGAATGCTAATGTTGTTTGTAATATAAAAGTTTCAATACACTATTGTCCTAAAACGAATAATAAAGTATTTACGGTGGAATTTAGTTGATGTCAAAGATACTCTTTCATTTTGTAAAATCTGTAGTAGGCTTCTTTCACTTTAAACAGAACAAATAGTATGGCCTTTGTAAATATCAATAACGTACTGAATATAAATCTTTCGCACGTTTAGTTATTAAAAATATATTTTTTTTAATTTTGTGTTGTGTTCATTAGTTCTCTATTTATTTTTCTAAACATTTTGGTTTTACTTTCGTTGCTTAGTGTTTGACAATATTTCACTATGGTATTTCCTCATTTGGAAAAATGCGATAAGTTGGAAGCATACATTTTATGTCGTAAAAATTCAATAAGGACTAGCGAATATTATGCTGAACACTATCCTTTACGACAGCAGCCAGATCGACGTTACTTTCAAAAACTTTACAATCAATTTAGACTGCATGATTGCTTATTTAGAAAGAAAAGAACAAAGAAAAATATCGCCGTCAACGAAGAAGTAGAAATTACAGTGTTAGCATATTTCGAAGCCCATCGCGAATTTTCCATTAGGGATGCTACTAAGGAATTGGCATTAGGTTATTCATTAGTTCAAAGAATTTTGAAAAAGCATAAGTATATCCCCTTTAAGTTCAGAATCTCTTAAACATTACAGCCAGAAGATTCCGCCAGGAGATTAGCTTTCTGACATTGGTTTGCTAGTTTTTGTGATGAAAATTTGAATGGACAACAGTGTATTTTATGGACTGACGAAACAAATTTTTCACAAATAGGCATGTTTAATAAGAAAAATAGTCACTACTGGTCTCAAGAAAATTTATTAATAGTTCGTCGACATACTGCACAAGTTCGATTTAGTTTTAACGTTGTGCGGATTAATTGGTTCGGTAGTCGTTGGTCCACTGTTCTACAATGGTACGTTGACAGGAAACAGATATCTGGAATTTATTCGTAATGTTCTAGAGGATTTCCTTGATAACGCCAATTACCTGATGCGCCAAAATTTATACTTTCAGCAGAACGGTGCTCCTGCACACAACTATCACCTAGTGCAAACCTACCTTGACACCATCTTTGCCGAAAAGTGGATTGGTACAAATGGTCCAATTCAATGGCCAGCACGCTCCCCAGACCTCTCACCTTTAGACTTTTTTTTGGGGGATACTTAAAAAATGAGGTGTACAAAACGCGATACGACAACGTGCGCGAATTGCAAGACAGAGTCAGAGAAGTTTTTCGCCAATTAGATAGAAGGACAATCTTCAGAGCCACCCAGAGTGTACTGAAGTGGGCACGAAAATGTATTGAGCAGGAAGGTGACACCTTTGAGTAGTATTTATAAATTATACATGTACTTTCTTCTTTTTAATTTAATTAATAATAATTAATAAATAATAATTAATAATAATAATTTAATTAATAATAATTAATTTAATTTAATTTTGTAAGCAGTAATATGTTAAAATAAACATTAAACACAAAATATGTATCTGTTTTGTCAAAGTTAGCGGAGCAATGACAACATTTAGAAGGAAATAGAAACTGCTATAACTACTTTATTATTCGTTTTAGGGCAATAGTGTATTGAAACTTTTATATTACAAAGAACATTGGCATTCAGAATTTTAAAAAATATACAGGCTGTTCTATTTAAAAAAATACAAATTTCAAAGTTTCTCGAAAATGCGTTATTCAATTTTTTTTTCATGAACTGCATGCTAATCAATGTTAAAAACGCTAATACTTTGCTAATCTAACCTACTTTCTAGAATCAATAATAACAGGGATAGCAATAGTGCGCACTTAATTTGAATCAGCCTGTATAGTAGGACGATATCTGTTAATTTGTGATTTGAGTAAGCCATACTTGACGGAAGTTGGTAGGAGACTGAATTCTGACTTACAGTATGCATCATCGCATCTACTACTCCGTCCATTACGCTTAAGTAGTGGTAGCGCTGCAGTTATAAAGGAATACTAAATTTACCAGAGTTGAATCGAGCCACGCGCATATTAAATTTTGTTTTCTTTATTCTCGTTCGAGATAGAGCTTTCGTGCATTACCATTTTATGCTTAATATTATTACAGCTATTGCATATTAAAGTATGCATCCATATTTCGTTTACACCTTGTATACATCGTCTAATGCATTTTCTCTAATTATTTACTTACCTTCAGGGCTATTCTCTTCAAGTTCTAATGATTCTGGTTTCGTTAGAGAGGGTCGCCCGCAATTATCGTTTGGATTTTCAAATGTTCCATGTGATGGACTGAATAAAGGAATCATGTTTAATAATAATAAAACAAAAATGCCTTGTTTCGCAGTAAAGAATTCGTTAATAAACTGTATAGATATTTAGTTACTCGATCAACGCAACATAACGAGCAAATTTAAAATGTATGATCTTAGTTATGTCTTTAACCCGCCATCGCACGCGCTAAGAGCAAATCCCTCACTTTGTTATTTAAGCCACAAAATGGCAACGATCATATTTATAACTTTGAACGTCTAGGTATGCCCTAAACGTTATTTTTAGGAGGAGGTAGAGAAGCCAGTTTTAAAAATAGAATTTTGTGTCAGTTTCTGTCTGTGAAATAAGAAGTAATGTCGTCAGTGTGAGCGCGCTCTTCACTATGCATATAAACATGTTAATTTTTTATTGGTGGCAAATCATGTATTTTATCAGAATATTATTCTGATACATTCCACATGTGGTTAGTTCGTAGTATGAGTGAAGACACAAAGAAAATGCAGTTTCTAGAGAGATGGCTGTGCCACCTTTGGAAGGGCGTCGTTACTTCACATTGGTTATGTGGACGGGCCGAGGTACTTCGGCTGTCTGACAACAGGCAGCGCTGAATTTACTTCTACGCCCGGTCTGGATAATTTCTGTGATGTGGCGATGTGGTTCTTTTTTGTGAATGTGTTTGAAGATATCCTTTCTCCAGCAGGGGCCTACCGATGAGCCTGTAGAAAGGCGAAATACGTATCTACGTCTCTGGGGAGGGATATGTTCGGACACGTTCACAAAAATATTAATAGTGAACCTGTATTTGTGTTCTTCACACCAGTTTTTTAATAATATTTTATATTATTAAAAATACCTCATGTATTTTACTTTTGTTTTGGGGACAAATTTTTGTTTAATTTTTAAGGTAAGTTCTTAATGTTTCATTTTTCTTGTATCTACATTATAACTCCACTATAACAAAATTGGTTTGATTGATTTAGAAATTCCATTTTTATCGAAATGGATCCGCGTCAAGAAAGACAGTTACTTCAGTGGTTTGAAGATCTTGAAAAAGAGGAAGAGGAGGAAAATGAACATCTAGATGTTTTAGATGATAGTGATGTAAGTGAAACTGAAGAAGTTTAGGTCCAAGTGGATAACACCGATTCTGAAGTTTCTGCGAGTTCAGAGTTACAAGACGTAGTCTAATCTACATCGGTAATTAGTGGAATTCTAAATATATATTCGCCTATCTTAACGTACCATTTTTTGTGCAGGTAAAGATAATCAAACACTTTGGAATGTCCATTATAATAAAAACAACCGAAAAGTTCTTGTTCTAAATCTTGTGACTACACGTCCTGGTGTGAAAGGCCACGCGAAAAACGATCGTACTCCCTCTGAATGTTTTTTTTTCTATTCCAAGTATTTTGACATTCTGGTGTACCATTTATTTCTTTTCGTTTTTTGTTGATGGGTTATTCCGATATAAGAACTCTTCCAACCGCTCGCTTCTAAAACTGAGTTGGTTTCCTTAGTCTAAGATCTCCGGGGCAATCATGTTATTGGGGTAATTTGATAGATCCTAAGTAGGTATTGCGGTAAGTACGACTATTGCTCGTGGGGGCATATAGCATCACTTTTTGCCTTTGTTGTCTGAATCCTCCATATTTCTCTAGCATTCTTTTCGCTAAATAGTTTTGTATGCCCTTTTCTTGATCCAGGTTTCCTTTCTTATTTCATCCGTCCACCATGTTGTTTGCTTTTGTCTATTGTTCGCTTTTTTTTTTGTACCACACTGCCATAGCCGTTTCTACCAGCACTTTTTTAAGAATGTCCTAGCTCTCGTTTAATTCTGTTTTGTCGAAATTGTTTTTAAGTTTTGTTATTTTCTCTTGTATTCTGTTATCGTATTCTTTTGCTACTTCTCCATCTCTCAGTCTGTATGATATAATCGTTTTATAGTCTATTTTCCTTTTCTCTATCTCTTTCGTTGCGATTTTCATATCATTTCTTTTTATTTTTGCCTCTATTAGAAAATGGTCGCTAAATATTTCCACTCCTCGTCGTATTTTTACATAAAGTGTTGAGTTTTCTATTCCTCGTTTCTACTAACATATAACCTATTATTGATTTTTCTCCCCTTGTTTGATGAGCTCATGTATATTTATGGATACCTCTGTGCTTATACAATGTATTTGTGACTATTAGATCGTGTAGTTTGCAACAACCTAACACCCTTTTTCCATTATTTTTTCTCATTACTTCTCCATGATCTCCTATAATGGCTATGGAGTTATTTCCTCTTTTTCCTACTCTTCTATTATAATCTCCTACTATTAATAATCTCTCTTCGGTCTCATCTGTTGTTAGTGTTGATCTTCCCAAAATTTGTCTCTTTTATTTTCTCATTCTCGTTAGATCCATATACTATTATTAGTATTTGTTGCTCCTCCTGGTGATCTTTTATTTCTAATTTGAGTATCCGTTCTGTTACTGAGTCCCATTTTTGTACCTTTTTTAACATTCTCTTGTGTATACGGCACTCTACTCCCGCTACCGCTCTTTTGTTTTCCTCCACTCCACTATATATCAAAATATGCATGTTCCTCAATAAAATTCCTTCCTTTTCTCTTTTTTTTTTGGTTTAGTTTTTTGCTAATACTTCTAGTTTATTTGTCTTTTTCTCTTGTCGTAAGTTCCTGGTTTATATAAATGCGTTCCTGTCCTATAATTTTTAGTTTTTGTTTTATTCTTTATAATCGTGCCTTTGTCTTCTGTTTTTTTAAAATTCGATAATACACATTTTTATACCGTATTTTACGTGCTGTTTCTATTTTTGCTTGCACCTCTAGATGTTGCAAAGGGAACTTAACTTTTCATTTTTTCCTTAAGTTTACTAAGCTTTGCTTCTTCTAGTACCTATAACCCAGTAACTATAATGTTTTTCGTTTTTTTCTTTTTTCATCCATTCTATATATTTTTTGATACTATACAAGTGTCCCGAATCGTTATGTTCAAATTCTAAGGAGTGTTAAGTAGACTTCATTTCAAGTAACAAAAAAGCAAAACTTGTATATCCACTTTTATTTGTATCAAAGTTACAGATCTATGAATGTGATTGTAAGATCATGAAAAAAAATGTAATCCTAAAGTCAATAAAAACTGATTTTATTTAAAAAAGTTCAATTAATAATAGTTTCGAAATGTCCACCTACTTATTGAATGCAGGCTTGCGCCCGTAAGCCAACAGAAGAAGTACTTATTCGAATTTCGTACTTGTTTTGTCGAATTTGCTCGGCAGCCAGGTGAATACGATCCAACAACTCTTCTCTTGTGTTCGAAACTTGCGCGTAGACTGAATTTTTCATATACCACCATTAATAAAAGTCAAGGGGATTAAGATCGGGTGATCTGGGTTGCAACAGGACCACCTCGACCAATCCATCTTGGATAATTGATGTTAACCCAATTTCAGGTACCTATTCCGAAATGTGGTGGTGCCCCATTCATGTGAAACCACGTGTCTCGTCGAACATTCAGTGGGACATCGTCTAAAAGACCTAGCAGTTCGTCAATAAGAAATTGAAGGTAATTGTCCGCATTTAACCTCCCAGGAAGAACGACAGGACCAATCAACAAGTCATCGATTAGTGCCGCCCAAACGTTAATAGAAAATTCATGTAGAAATTTAGATGGGCGTGCAGCTTTGGGATTTTCTGATGACCATCTGTGCAGGTTTCTCAGATTTGTAACACCACTTTTAGTGAGCGTAGATTCATCTATCCAGAGGACTGTTCTGCAGAAATTAAAATGAAGCCGTGACTGTCTTAATATCCAGGTAGAGTAAATTAGACGAGCATAGTGGTCTGCCTCAAGCAAACCGTGTCCCCTGCGATAGTGATATGGATATAAGCCCTCACGTTTTAAAATTCGCCAAACTGTCGTTCGTGGCACTCCTAGTTGTCTAGCGATTCGACGTACACTGAGAGTTGGATCCCTTGTAACAATAGCTACTGCTTCTTCCTCTAAGTCTGCTTGCAAATTTACTCCTCGGTCGAAAAGATAATCACACAGTCCGCGTTCCCGAAATTGTCTGTGTACTTCCAGAAATGTTCTGTAATTAAGAATGCGCCTATCGGGAAACCGATGTCGGTATTCAATAACTGCTTGACGGGCACTGTCGTTACAGTAGCTATACACAAAATGCATGTTCGCATACTCTTGAGAAGAAAGTCGGTAAGGCATTTTGAATAAAGAAAACGTGTCCACTAATAAGCTGTTGTATGAACTGAAACGTAATGGTAATCCTTTATTAAAAAGTGCAACGTTAACAATAATCTGAACATTTGTTTATTGTATGATATTCATGGTTCAGCACTTACGAAATAAGTAAGAACCTTCTCTGTCATAAATCAATTTCCAGTACTCTTTTTTGTAGATCTCCAAGAAATTAATGTGTGCACTACGACACGTGTTTATTTATTTTAGGATAACATTCTATTATGCGACTTTAACAATCACGGGCCTGTTATTGAATCGTATAACTTTTTTTAAATAAAATCAGTTTGTATTGACTTTAGGATTACATTTTTTTTCATGATCTGACAATCACATTCACAGATCTGTAGCTTTGAAACAATAAAAATGGATATACAAGTTTTGCGTTTTTGTTATTTGAAATGAAGTCTACTTTACACTCCTAAAATTTGCACATAACGATACGAGACAACCTGTATATCAAAATATGTTCGGCAATAAAAATCCTTCCTCTTTTTTTTTTGTTTCGCTTATTGTCAATATTTCTAGTTTATTCTCCTCAAATTCTTGCATTAATTCATGTCCTTTCCCCTTCTTAGAAATTCCATATACCCATCTTCCATATATTTGTTTTTCTTCTTTATTTATTTCCTGTTTCCTTGTACCTTATCTTTTCTTCAGTAATTCTCTTATCCTTTTCAATAGCTAGGTTCTTCTCGTCCGTACTCCCTCTTTCAGTTTTTTCAGTTTTTCTCCGATCTTATTCCATTTCCATTCCCCACTGTTGATTACAATTTTATTGAATCCCATTTTAGCTGTTTTGCCGTTTCTCTTCTTGAGCCCTTTGCTTCATTTGTTTTTGCATTTATTTATCTTTTGGCGTAAGTTCCTGGTTTATATAAATGCATTCCTGTCCTATATTTTTTAGTTTTTGTTTTATTCTTTGAAATCGTCTCTTTGTCTTCTGTTCACTTTAATTCGATAATGCACGTCTTTATACCTATTTTACGTGATGGTTTCAATTACTGCTTGCACTTGTAGATGTTGCAAAAGGAACTTAACTTTTCATTTCCCCCTTAAGTTTACTAAGCTTTGCTTCGTCTAGTAACGATAACCCAGTAACTACAATGTTTTTCGTTTTTTTTTTCATTCATTATATATTTTTTTGTTACTATATAGTTATTCCTTTATTTGTTCGTTCTCTTTCTGTGTTTCTTTGTATTTGTCTTTCAAAATATTATTTTCTTCTTTTAATATTTTAATTTTTGAATCTTTGAACTCTTCTTAATATTTCCTTACCTTTTAATTTCTGTATTCATATTCCCAAATTCCATCTTCATATTTCATTTTCAGTAGTTTTCCCCGTTTTTATGCTTTTTTAAATGGTAATTCTTCTTCTTTCCCCATTGATGTCTTCTTTTATTGTATTCGTCAGTGGGAAACTCGGTTGTTATTTCTTTTCCCAATTCTATTATTTCCGATTTCTATTTCAGCTTAATCCGACCCTGTTTCTATTAAATTCTTTCTTTTTATAAACGGTCGCCTTTATTTACTAAATGTACCACGCAAAAATCAAGGTCCAGGTCAACTCGTCGGAGACTTGATTTCCATCGATGCTTCAGTTTTATTTTTGTTTGCTTTTAATGTATTTAATTATGCAAACCTACCTTTTCGCATCTCTTTTTTTTTCCTACTAATTTATTTACTTCCGATACACTATTATACAGAGTTATCGAAAAAGGTGTCCGGGATTTTGAAGTGAAATAAAAATCTTAATATAAATGGTAGAATATTTATTTGTACATCAAAGGACGCAGCAAATCTTAAATTTAATTATTAAGTCAGTGGCCGCCATTTCAGTGCGGCTGAACCTGATCAGTCAGTTCACAGCAATCATGACTACCGTACAGCAGAAAGCGCAGTGTGTTTTGTGGTATGCTGAGTTCAAATCAGTTGTGTTAGTGCAGCGTCATTTTCGGCGAACTTATAGACAAAATACGCATACAGACAAAACAATTGTTCGTTAGTTTAATAAATTCAAGGAAATTGGAAGTGTTGACATCAAGAAATGTCCAGGACGGCCACGAACATCGGAAGAGGATGTTGAACGTGTAAAACAGTCATTTGTCCGAAGTTCTAAGAAGTCCATTGCCCGACGCAGTTTGGAACTGGGTATGACTAAAACAACTATTCAGAATATTCTTCATAAGTGTCTTAAATTACATGCTTCCAAATTAAACTAAGACATGAAATAAAACCAGCAGATAAGCCTAGGCGCATTGGCATTGCCGTACAGATGCTACGTAACATTGACGACGATGGAAACTTGCATCTTAACAACATTTTATTCAGCGATTAGGCAACATTCCACATTAATGGTTGTGTAAACCGCCATAACTATCGTATATGGGGAGAACAGCAATCAAATGAAGTTTTCCAATACGTCCGTGATTCCCCAAAAATTCACGTTTGGTATGGACTTATGCAGATCGTGTTACGTCCTTTCATGTGTGTAGAAAACACGATAACAGACATTATTTATTTTGACATGTTAGAAATGTATGTGTTCCCTCAAGTTGAAGAAATTGAAAGGAAAAAGGGCATTAATGTCATTTTCCAGAAGGATAGAGCTCCACGTCACTACAGCCTAATCGTCCAAGAAGCTCTCAACAATAGATTTCCTGATCGTTGGATTGGGAGGAATGGTCCTGTTTTGTGGCCACCTAGAACTCCTGATTTGACGGCATTAGATTTTTTCCTTTGGGGCTACGTTAAGAACCTCGTTTATTCTGAAAAAAATCGTGACCTACAGCATCTGAGGGAAAGAATCAACGAAGCAATTTCAACTGTGACTCCTGAAATGCTTTAGAACACCTGACGGGAGTAAACTATCGGCTAGATGTCTGCCATGCGACAGGGGGAGCTCACATTGAAACTTTTTAGGTAGGTTAAAAAAATTAAGATTTTCTGCGTCTTTTGATGAACAAATATATATTTTACCATTTATATTATTAAGATTTGTATTTCGCTTCAAAATCCCAGATATCTTTTTCGATGAACCTGTATATCACTTAAATTTTATTGCACGTAATTTACCCGTTTTATGAGTTTAACTACTGGAGCTGCCCTACACAGACCGTTGGTATATATCAACCTATATATGTCATAATAATTGTCGCTAAATATCGAATTTATTTCTTCAAGCCATTCCTAACGGGTTAAGCTGTATTATAAAAAACACAGTTCAATGCTCTTTGTTTAATTACATGGTCTCTGATACAAATTGTTACTTCAAACCTCTGTGGTTGAAAAATATTCAAGTATATTTTTCAACTATCACTATGATAATGCTTGTAAATAATTGGGCTAAAATGGGAAACACAATTTGAGGGAAAATAGCATGGGATACTAAAGAGGCTCAACGAAAAGAGAGCAGTGTTCGTAAGTGTAAATTAATTACAGTAAAGCAATGTGTGTGATGTAAATAATCACACGATAAATATTAAAAGTATTATTTTGACTCAAGCCTATCCAGTTAAGAAAAGAAGAATGTGTTTTCGTGTTTGGTCGAACAAAATTAAAAAGTATAAAAGCAGAATATGTGAGCGGAAGTTAAATTGCTAAGCGTAAAAATATTTTATTCTACTGAATATATATATATTTATATATAAGTGTTTAGATAATTTCTTAGCCGTTTATTAAATATATCAATTGGAGTTTTTCGGCTTTTATATGAAATATTTACAAATATCAAATTAGTATGTATGTACATAATTGCAAAGTAAGTGGGGATGTAAACATTACTGTCTACAAATTACAAAGCAAATCATACGAAATTTTTAATTGAAAAATATTGTCTACGTTGGGACTTGAACCCAATTCTACAGTTTGCCGGACTATCGCCTTTACCACTTAAGCCACAATAAACCTTGGTTCAAGCTATTTAGAAAGCATTATAAAGTAACAGTGTTAATGAATCAGATATCAGTTATTGAATGTAGATGTCAAGTTGAAAGCAGAAGTCAGTTTTGAAAGCCGATGTCAGTTTTGATAGCAGATGTCAGTTATTGAAAGCAAATGTCAGTTATTGAAGCAGATGTCTGTTTCGAAAGCAGATGTCTGTTATGAAAGCAAACGTCAGATCTGAAAGCAGATGCCTGTTTTGAAAGCAGATGTCAGTTAATAGGTAAAATCGACACTCCGGCAAACTGTAGACTTGGGTTCAAGTCCCAACGTAGACAATATTTTTCAATTAAAAATTTCGTATGATTTGCTTTGTAATTTGTAGACAGCAATGTTTACATCCCCACTTACTTTGCAATTACATACATACTAATTTGATATTTGTAAATATTCCATATAATAGCAGAAAAACTCCAATAATTTATCAATTGTTTTATATATATATATATATATATATATATATATATATATATTTCATACCTATCAGTTTGTAGGGGACACTCTTCTGAGACTGTGGTTGTTTCATCCCTAGTTTTACTAGAAGCAGGATCAGAAATATTATCTGGTTCTTCCTCTGCACATATCGTTTCAGCATTTAGCCTAATTCCAATTAGTAAGGGCACAGGCTTACTGGTATCATATTGGACGTAAAATCTCAACATTAATGGAGTATTTGCTTTTAGTTCATAGTCTACGTTTTTGATGATATAGTTTACACTGCCATAGTTATCTAGTTCACCAAATTGATTCTGAAACTAAGATATCAAATTTAGTACTGTTCTATATAATAGGAATTATATACAGTAAAACCTGTCAATAACGCTACCAGAAAAAGAAACAATATTGGACGTTATATAAAGGTGGCCGTAGTGGTCAAGTTTTTCATCTAACAAACAAAACACATAATTGGTTTTTAAGATTTTTTCTTTACTTTATTAATAAATATTATATAAGTACATTATGTAAGTATACATATTGCTATGGATTTTTCCTAAAATAATAATTTAATATTATTTAATATAAATGTACATTATTTTTGGAGTTATGTGTATATCCGATATGTTTTAAAATGTATTTAAATGTGCAAAGATAAAAAACTTGTTTTACCGAGGTCGATAGGATGTGAAAGTTGGGGCCTATCGAGAGGTGGAGACGTATTTCAGATAGCATAGTAGAAGGTCGCTTTGAATGAAATATAATTAAATATATTTAATTAAGCCGGTTAATTGTTTGAAAAGTGTTTGATTGATGTAGTAGAGTTGTAGAGATAAATTCTCGTTATTGTTTTTGATATTAATATGCACCTTCTTTGTCTCCACTAAATTTTGTTAGTTGATATTTTTTTTATGAATTCACAAAATTTTAATTAAAATTATAAGAATATTTCTATTGTATTCAAGAGATTTATTACTAGAAAGATAAATAATAAAGATTATTATTAACATTTCTATGTTAATATTATAATTGAAAAGTTTGTTGGAGAGGATCAAAGGGTTTTTTGTACATGTTAGTTTGCCTTTGTGTAAATTTTGATCGTGTATCAGATTTGATTATACAGTGTGGTTCTCTGGGGAGAAATTAAAAATAAAATTTATTATTTTTAGATAAGATTGATCGGAGTAATTAAGAGGAAGTTTTCATTCACTCAGCTGTCAATATTACAGTGAATATATTTTACCTCATGTATTATTGTAAAATACAAAATCTTTATACTTTATAAAGATAGATTTTTTTTTTTTTGTATTAAGGATTCAGTTTAAATTTTATCCTGTGTTTAATTTTGTGTTCTGGCCTTTACTGCTGTTTAATTAAAAATAAGTAACTCATAAAAAAATAAGTATATAAATTATAGTGAATTTTTCACTGGCGCCTAGTATATTCCGTAGAACACGATTTTCAGATTGGAACCCGAGAAGTTAGAAGTCTCATATTTGGAAATCAACTGGCTGAGTAACCTAGTTGGGAAGATTAGTTGTGGATGGTGGCACAATAAATCTACAAACCACTATTCATAGCAATATGTATACGAAAAAGTTAAACTATTTTAACGTATGTAATATGTAAAAAACAGACTAGGTACATATTATATATAGTTAATACATATTGCTGTGTACTTTCATTTTCAAAAATGGGCTCCAATTATTAAACATGAATCATTATTTAAACTAAAAATATAAAAATTCTAATGTTGGATTATACTCAAATACAAAACAAACTTTATTTCTGACCACCGCTTTAAGATGATTTTTCGGTAAGTGTCCTCTTCTTGAAAAATTTTCTAAATATAACTTATGACGTCAATCCTTTTTCAAATATATTTTATTTATTCTATATTTAAAAACTTTCGTTCTTATATTGATTTACGTTTCCTTAATATTTCTTTCTATCAGTGTTTAATATTTCAAATACGTTTAAACTTTTTATTTATTCTGTCCTTCTCTTATGTCCGACTATATGTCTTCTTTATCATTAACGTTACCATATTTTAGATTTATACGTCATATACCTCTTCTCATATTAATTAGTGGACTATCCTTTCTTATCTTCCGCTTGACGTGTTCTTTTTTCGGAACTTCAAATACACCTAACCTATAGTCCTGAACTTAGTTGACAGCTGCATTGTTTGTTATACATAAACAGAAATATCTATCTCTAATGTATTGACAAATACCATATTAGACTCTATTTTATATACTATAAAATCTTTTGGGTTGTTTTCTCTGGTGTTGATCCTTCATTTGATTAATAATACACATTTTAAAACGAATTTCATGCTTGTCCTTATAGATAAGTATTACAAAATGTCAATTTTTAAAATGCATATTCTATCATCTATAGTTTATTACAAGGTTGTTATTGTCTTTTTAAGTTATTCTAATTTGTGGTGTATATTAGATAATAATATATATTTGATATTTTAAAACCGTAATGGATATATTTGTTTGAAATTTCACGTACATCGTAACTGTCACAATGAACAACGTTTATGTATTTAAGAAATTTGCAAAATTCAAGTATCGATTATGAAATTTACTATTACTATAGTACTCTAAATATCCTTTTATATCTTGGTAAGGATAGCATGATTTAAAGTTTAAGTTATTAATATTTATGAACTAAAACGTAAAGATATATAATAATCTATATAATATTTAACATTCATTATAAATTTACTAAATATACACAGATGTGTTTTCTTAACACGATCCGTATTGTAGTATATTAAAACTTTTTATAGAAATTAACTAGAAACTCTACATAAAATAAACCTTAAATTTGTTATATCGATGCTCATAATCGTGCGTTCAAAATTTACCTATTTTAAATTTTTCACTGCTGTTTTGCGCTCTATTTAATTTTTCAATTTGTTTCGCTTAGAAAGAATCACAGCAATATGTTCATTATTTACTTATCAAACACAAAAACAATACAATAATTGGTCCTTGTGTTGCTAAATTTATAAGTGTATTGTTTTTGGTTATGATATACTTGTGGCTTTAGTTTTTTGCTATATGTTTTTTTAATTTTTTTCTATATTTTAACTTTCACATATTCTAAGGGTTAATGTGAAACCATGTATCTAGAGTTACCTTAATGTTTTAAATTTAAATTTAATCAATTTTAATATTCATAATATGTATGTGAAAACAAATCTATCCTAATTTCTACGTTGGCTCCTTATCCGATTGTAAAAAATGGGGTGGTAAGAAAAAGAGGTCTATTTATAACAATCTATCTATTATACATTATGTTTTGTAACTAAAATAAATTCCCTGGTTATAGTGTTATGCGTAAGACATTAAAAGTATTAGAAATGACTATTTATTCTCTGTTTAATAAATTTGAATAAATTACACTTAAACTATTGGGGTCCGTTTTAAAATTCAACGTTCTTTTTTCTTTCTGAATGTGTATAATTTCAAGTACTAGTCTGTTTTTATAATTATTTTCCTTTTCCAAAATTTGAACATTATCAAAGTTAAAATTGTGATTATAATTGTTAAAATATAATGGCAAAGCACAAGATTTCTTTCCAATTCTGCAATCACTCTTATGTTGACTAATCCATTGTTTGTGTAGTTGCGACGTTTTACTATGTAGCAAGCCCTACACTTTTATACCTTCTCCTGATAAAGTCATTGATAAATGACTAAATATTGAGAAAGAACTTTTAAGTTTTAATGTTTTAAATTCGAGAAGTTTCAAAATAAAAAATACGCGCGGTATAGTATTTGTTATTTCAACTTACCTCGACATGTAAAGGTGCGTTACTAAATAATAATCTCAGCCAGATGCCATCCAAAGTTACATTAGAAATTATAGTAAGATTACCGTACCATGTACCTTGTTCATCTTCATTTATGTCATATGCAAAAAACTTGGGGCACGGCGATATTAGATCCTGACAATTTGTTAGAACAGTAGCAAGGCAGCTAAATGTTAGGAGGATTAGTATTCTCGCCATTGATCTGGAGTAGCCAAAGAAATTATGGGACTTATTTAGAACTAGCTAGTGCTCGACCTATAACATTAAATATAATTATCCAAATAATATGTTATGAAAATGAATATATAAAGTTTATAAGGTATGCAAAACAAGAAGCCAGGAGTAACTACAGAATAAATCTGTTAAAATGATTATTGTTATAAAACACCAAACGGTCAAGTAAAGTGACGAACATTTTTTAATACAAACAAAATTACAAAGGTATAATTTACAATCTGTCGAAATAATTTATACCAACTTCTATGCACTTATTCATCATCCAAAATCAGTTATCAAATCAACCTTTCGACATTCCTTCTAAATGCTGGATATATACATGTTATCCCAAGCTCTTAGTAGATCTTCATCGTTGGAAAACTTCCTCTGTTCCAGTCTGTTTTTTACCTGGGACAATAGTACATAGGGCGCGATCTGACATGAAAGGTGTGTAACGTATGTCTCAAAAGTTTTGGCACAAATTTCTTTAGAACATTTTAAAAAGTAAAAATTGTTTTATGGCATTTCTTCAGAACTGATATAATTAACAACTTTATCGAAAACAAAATATTTATTTTAAATTAACTGTAACAGTCCATAGTCTTAAACAATACGCAGTCTTCTGGGAACATCTCGCATCAAGCGTTGAACCGTTTCAACATCAATCTCTTGAATTTTTCTAAAAATCCGCTGACTTAATTGTTGCTCGCTTTCGATTTCCCAACCTTCATCATACACTTTTCGAGACAAAATGGCTCAGAAATCTTCAATTGGCCGAGTCTGCGGTAATTTTTGGAGATTGTCGTTTTTCGGTACAAAAGGTATGCTGTGAGCATTCAGTAAATTTTGAGTTTCGCGTGCATAATGGTAGGAAGCCAAGTCCGGCCAAAATATAATATTATCTTGAGCATGATTCTGGTGGATAAAAATCAATTTTGTTAAGCAATTGTTAATATAACTTCTATCCATAGCTTCGCCTCTAACTCGTCCAACATAAGGTTTAGAAATCCCACCAATTGGTATCGCGCACCAAACTAAAATTTTATCAGAAAATTTTTATTTTTGCTTGAATTTTATATTGTCTGTACATTGTTGGTGAAAAAATCGTCGTTTCCTTTAATTTCGGAATTACTTAGAGTAAAGTACTCATCAGTAGAGACTGGATTTTATGCAAAATGCATATTTGTTGTTTTTTGGTATATTCCTTCTGTTCTGTGTACTTATCCATTTTCCACCCTCAAAATACGTTTTTTACCATTTCTCTTTTAGTGCATATAATGCATATTTGGACACTTTACCATAACTGCATATGCACGTACATATTTCATAATTATTTTGCATATTTATGCACGTATTCGCCATTTTCATAAGAACCATAATAAAATCTGATATTTAAAGATATTTAATGTGTTTGTGTAAACGTGAAGGGATTAGCGTTCCTTCAACTTTGCATTAATGACTCACTAAAAGTCCATCTCATTAATAATGAGATGGACTTTCCCAAAAATAGGATTTAACTGTACTGATAATCGGTTTACAGAGCAATTAGAACTTACGTAAGAAATCCTTTTCAGAAATGTAGGTATTAATGCAGGTATATTATACAGTACGACTAATATCAATATAAGAAAAAGAAATAATTTCCTTCATAGTTTGTTCATTCGTAAACGTGTTAAGGTCTGTGCTATTTGGTGAAACAAAAGTGAATTAAAAATTTTTGAAAATGCCGAAGATAGCTAAAGCGAAGTCATCTCCAATAAAAAATTGGATAAGTGATTGCAGTGCACTAAAAATTATTGACGAAGAAAGTGTTTTGTGCATACTCTGCGATAAAAGGGTAAGTTGAATTTTCAAATATTTTGTCAATAACAAGTTCTACAATTATGAGAATTTTTTTTTGTGTTCATAAATATAATGAAACAATTTCATAATAAATTATTATTAGATATGTTTAATTTTATGTTCTTTAAAGCTAATATATCTTTGTAATATTTCTTTGTCATAAACACCTAAATAACCAAAATCAATAAAATTTAAACAACTGGAGAACTTTACAAAACCAGACAATTTATTTTTCTAGTTTTTGTAGTAATATAGTAATTAATAATTATTATTATAACTGAATGTTAAAAATATATATTTGTTATACAGATTACCTGCCAGAAGAAATTTCAAGTAGTGCAACATTTGAACACAACATTTCATCAGAACAGAGTTGCTGAAAATTTGAATAAACCGCGGCAGCAACTTTTGGAGGAAAGTTTTCTCAATAATTCGAAGAATCCACAAGAAGCATTTTCCAAAGATTTGTGTAATCTTTTTGTGGGTTGTAATATTCCTTTATATAAATTGGACAATCTGATATTTCAAGAATTCCTGAAAACTTATTGCAAAGTCGATGATAAACCCATTTATGTACCCAGTTCCTCAACTCTACGCAAGAAATACATCAACGAAATTTATGAAGATGTTACCGATGGTATTAGAAAGGAGTTGAAAAACCAAAATCTTTGGGTCTCTGTTGATGAAACTACCGACACGAAGGGCTGTCAGGTTACTAATTTGATTATTGGAACCTTAAATGGTTCAACTCAATCTAAAAGACATTTAATTAATGTAGGTAATTTAGCCAAACAAATCATGTTACCATAGCGAGGTTTATTAATGAGTCCTTAGCGAATTTCTTTTTACCCGACAAAGTACCTTTTGAAAAATTTCTGTTAATGGTAACTGACGCCGCTGCGTATATGTTAAAATCAGCTCAAAGTCTAAAAATTTTTTTCCCAATTTAATCCATTGTACTTGTTTGGCTCATGGTTTAAAAAGGGTTGCTGAAAAAGTTAGATTAGAGTTTCCCCATGTAAATAATTATTAGTAATATCAAAAAAGTATTTTTAAAAGCGCCCTTACGAGTGCAATTATATAACGAAATGCTTCCCGGCATTCCATTGCCACCAGAACTTATCTTAACAAGATGGGGAACATGGCTTAAATGTGCTGTGTTTCTTGCCGATAATTACGAAGGCATCAAAAATGTTGTAACTCAATTTGATTCAGCAACCAGTCTTGCCATAGAAAAGTGTAACGTAATTTTCAATAATTCGACAATACAAAATCAGCTTTAAAGTTATATTAAATCTAATTTTGCGATAATTGAGCAGGCAATTACTAGATTAGAAGATAGGAATTTATCTTTAAATGATGGTGTTGGCATTGTAAATGATATTGAAGAGAAAATTGGAAAAGTCAACGGATTGACTGGAAAAAGAATTAAAGAAAAATTAGCCGCAATTCTAAGCAAAAATGGAGGTTTTGTTACATTAAAATCTATAAATAATGTAATTAATGGCAATTTTATTGAAGAGATTAATATAAGCCCCTCATTAATACCTAGTTTTAAGAATGCACCGATCACATCTTGCGATGTTGAAAGAACATTTTTCCAATATAAACATATACTTACAGATCGTAGACATAATTTAACTATGGAAAATTTATAGAAATATATTGTTATTTATTGTAATAAATAAATATATAATTTGTAAATACGACAATTTATTGTAATAAATAAATATACAATTTGTAAATACGACAAATGAATTTTAATTTCCTAAAACATAATAAATAAATGCACATCATAAGTGCATATTGCATATTGCAAGTGCATATTTAGGGATTTTTTAAGTGCATATTGCATGCATATTTGGCAAACTTTTTAGTGCATATTTTTCAGTCTCTACTCATCAGCTATGACTATGACTTTGTTATTTGCAAAATGAGTGCGACTTAAAGCATGGCAACACCTCGTTATTCTAGTTAACTGATTTGGCATATATTTAGGACATTTCTTTCTTTTGCGATATTCTACACCTCTTCTTTTCAGTTCTCTGGAAATTGTTTCCTTGAAAACACTGTAACGTCGTGAAAGTTGAAGACTGTCCAATTTTATTCTTCGCACGTTCAAGTAACTGGTTTGCTCTATATCCAATTAAGAGTCTTGGTCTTCCACTTTTCGGAAGATTTAGGCATGGCACACCTTGCTCACATTCTGCTAACGCCCAATATGGCTCTCCGCCACACATTTTAATTCAAAAAGTTGGACTATTTGAACTTTAGGCATCTGCCTAACTAAATTACAAACGCTCTTTTTAAGCTCTAACTTATAAGCCATTCGCAATCGATTTAGGTAATTGAATTGTCATTACAATGATAAATCATTGAATTACTTTTGTTTGCAGAACCAACCTGATATTTTTGGTATTTTAAATTTTTTCATAGAGTTGTATTTTGTGCCAAAACTTTCGAGACATACGTTATTACTGCAAATTTAGCTGACTTCTGGCTATATTCTCAATATAGATATTGGAGCGATGGGCCAAAGTATCGTCGTGGTGGACAAGGCAATTGCTTGAGCTCGAGCAAGAACGAATCTTTCGTGTGCTTCAACGACTCTGGACAGGCTCTTTGTGGTGTACCATCTTGTGGTAACTGTCTTTTCTGAATCCAATACTACATGTTCCATAACTTTTTTACGGTAAAGAAGGCAGTCACCATTTCTTTCTCAAGGAATCTATGTTTCCGTAAAAAATACGGGCGTGCCATCATCTTCGAAGAGCCAGTCTGTTCTGTGCCTTGATGGGCACGTCAAAGACAGGTTTCGTCATTGCTTCTCGAATACCTGATCATCGGTTAAGGGATGCCGTTAAAGAAAAGAAACAAACCTCTGTCACTCGATGTTCATGTAAACTTGTACGAATTGTGGGTGCATGGATGCCCGGACATTCGCGTACTTCATGATAATATATTGCTGTGAAATTTCCTTTTTGTAGAAATTCAATAAAATTTAATGATATATTATAAATTAATCAAACGTAACATGAATAGCATAAACGAATTAAAACGACATTAATACAGGTTGTGTTTTGAAATGCACCTCGTATATAACAAGGTTATAGTAATTTTCGACAATAATTATTGTTTAATTAGATATAAAAAGCATGCTTTACGTTCCAAAACTGTATAAAAAAGTATACAAAAATAAGTTTTTCTTTATGTATTAGTCACATTATTCGTAATACTTATCTCAGATTTGTTAATATTGTATAAAAAATGTTCATTGTTATGTAAGAATATGTAAAGTCAAATGCATTTAGAAATAAAAGCAAACCCATAAGAAAACATCTAGCATTAACAAGAGAAGCAATGCAACGTGAAAAACAATAAAATAGCCATAACAATAGCGAACAAAAGTTTGAAATATTAAGAATAACAATTTCAAATTCTTACGTTCAAAATATAAACAAAACAGCTGTCATTTCAAATAAAAGTAGAAGTGCATCAGAATGCGTATGCTTACAACCTTCAAATATATGCAGTAAATAAAATGAAAGATGAGACCGTAACGAATACGGAAGGACCATGGCAAAGACAAGGAAAGAAAATTACGAAGCCCGTCTGATAAAATACGAGTAATTTTTTGCAAGTTTGAACACGAAAAATATGTCAAAAATAGAAGAATTCGGAGAAACCAAAGGAGAAAACAATTTACTCTCGCAATGAAAAATGTAAAAGACATAAATTGCCACAAATGAGAATTTGTGTAACAAAATAACTTCAGACAAAGAAAAAAAAAGCAAATTTGCATATAATAAGTGGAGTGATACAAGGGCTGAAACTAAAGAAACTGAGAAATAAAATAAAATTTAGAAATAAATAGGAAAACTGGGAGCGCATCTTCCTAGAACCTAAAGACGACATAATATAAAAACGCGGCATAGCCTAAGAAGAAGATTCATTCGACATTCAAGATTCCTTCAACATTGTTCATTCAAGATTCGACATTTAAGATTAATTCATCGATCATTCGTCGTTCATTAAACGTTTAGATTTATTCATTTAGATTTTAACGGTTTGGATAAACTTAGATTTCTATTAAGAAAGTTTATCAATAATTTAATACATCTACGTTTACAGTTACAAGCATTTTTGATTTACATTTATTAGTATTGTATCAAATAATTTCTTTATACAGTTAGTTCAATTTATAATTAAATTGAACTCTATTCAAGAAAAGGTATTACGACGAATAGGGGCAAGAGTTGAGTAAGTAAAAATAAAGAACTATATCATTCGGAGTCCATAAAACAAAATGAATTATTTTAAAACTTATATGAATTTTTAATTGGAAATTTATACAAGATGTTCGGGTCTCATGATATCTGTGCAATTGAATTTTTCAATCAAATATTTATTGATAGGCATAAATAAAATGTACATACAGTGTGGAGATAGATGTGCTGTTCTGTAGGAACTAGACTTCCACTTAAACAGACGTTGAATAACGCACTCAATTCAGAAACAAAGTATCAGTAGAAGCAAGATATCCATATTTGAAAGAGTCAGATAGGCACCTTGAGTACTAACTTAACGTTCGGAGGGAAAATATCCCCTTGGTCAGTGAAACACTTGAGCGGGATTTGTGAAAGATTCTCTAGAATCAAAACCAAAAACTTCCAAAAATATATGTGTATTTTTAATAAACTATGTATATAAAATTCTCGGATAAGAATTAAGTTTTAGTTTAAAAAAATGATATATTTTAAGTTACAAATAAATGATTGGTGAAAGTACAAATAGACAATAAAACGATTTTTACAATTTACATCTTGTTGTATTATTTCTTTACGTTTACATTGAATCTTAGGCCTAGTTAAGTAGAACCCAAATTGCCCACACGCCATCATTTACTTCAGTTATAGTCAACAAGCAAAACTCACAGCAATATGTCCAAATTGGACTCAATCTGGTACCTACACAACGTGCAAGCAAAAAAATCGTGAAAACTGGTCCACATAAAATCCACCTTGTTGGTGCAATTTTTCTAAAAACTCGCAACACTTACGGTAAATACAAGTGGCACATGTACAAACACGAACGCCGAGGTCGAGATACTAACGTCAAGTGAACAACAAACAAGCCAGACGTGGATCCGCAAAAGGAGTCAGAGGGGAGCGCGTCGAACTGCAAAGTTTTGTCGCACATCATCCGAAAACCTGTCAATACGGCGGGGTACAATTGAAAGAAAAACGTAAGTACAGTACCGCGCAAAATACACAATTATTATTTAAAGATGATATTTTTAAACGTAATAAATTCCCCCCTTACTTAGCGAAGAAATTAATTACCACCGGAAAATTGACCGGTACAAAAGAGCAACCAAAAGAAAAAGAAAGCAGCATCAATGTAAACGAGGTTTATTCCCACACACCATCTAGCTTCCATCCTGTGTTGATACCAACTCATGTCGGCACGCTAAAGACAACTCAAAGCTACGCAAAGGTGAAATGTTGAAGGCAAAACAAAAAGGTAGAAAAAAGATAAATGACAAATAAAAAGGGACGACAAACGATAAATGATGAAACGTGAAGAGGAGGTTTAAAGACTCGAACGACCTATTCTCGATTATTCCTTTTGTATATATATATAGTAGATTCAATTAGTTGGCGATTTAAGGTCTGGTTTTACTTCAAAACATATATATATATATATATATATATATATATATATATATATATATATATATTTAAAACAATCTTACATGTTTCGGTATATGATGCCTTTTTCAAGGAATTTAAAATATAAATGACAGTATATTTATGTCATTAATATAATCATTTATATTTTAAATTCTTTGAAAAGGAATCATATGCCCAAAACATGTAAGATTGTTTTAAATATATACATTTTGAAGTAAAACCAGCAACTGATAGAATCTACCATAACATACAAAGGTCACGAAATAATTATCTTTATATATATATATATATATATATATATATATATATATATATTGTGATGGGATAAATTTCACATTACATTGTCTATAGTTATTTTTGTAGAATTCTCATTTGGGATAAAGTATACATAATAAATATGCAAGGGATATTTAAATATAAGTAGATCTTAGTGAAGTTGTAATTTATCTTACATTCATAATTAAGGATGCCTATTTGAGAGCAAACGCAGTGTCGCAGTATATACGTATGTTATATATAATAATCAATAATGTCGAAAGCTATAAAGAGACAATTCTACCATGAAGCATAGAAATTAATAAGTAGATTTTCGTATTTACGCTGGTACTACAATAAATTACAGAGTTTGTGAAATACCGGTCTTTGTAAAGTGGGGGCTATAAAAACTGATCCACTCTTATAAAATGACCTTCAGTATGTCAAAATAATAATTATTATACCCTCTCATAATGTGTCATGTAATAAGTCATAATATTACTACAATGGTCTACTTAAATGAAGTATGTATAGCTTCCAATTCACCAATCTAATTCATACCATGCAAATATACTTAAAATGTTATTAAATGTGACGTAAATGGTGACGTAAATGACGTGGATGTCTTCGAGTTATGTATAGACGTTTAATACGGTAAGTATTCCAGCACGTTTTATAAAATTTATAACTTTATTTATTATTTACTATTATTCATTTATATGTTATAAATTATAACTTATAAATGAAGTATAGTAACCTAAACGTAAACTAAATATGGAAATCTACTTATTAATTTCTGTGCTTCGCCGTAGAACGGTCTCTTTATAGCTTTCTACATTATTGATTTATTATTTTTTACTTTACACGAAATAACTATACTATGTCGCAGCCGCCTTGAAACTGGTTACATCGGAAACATACGCAATTATAAAATATAATACGTGCGCGTGCAATTGAATCACCACCCACTGCAACATTGCCGTTTGCTCTCAAATGGGCAACCTTATTCATAATTATTTTATAACTTTGATATTTTCTACTTATTTCTTGCTGAATATGGATATATACGGCTTTCTGCAAGTATTTTTAAATGGTTACATCTAAGAGATAGGTTCCAAAATTGTATTAAATATGAATAGAAATGTCAAAATCTGCAAAAGATATTAAGTTTAAATTAGCAGATATTTATCGCACAAATATTCTTAAATTTATTTTATAATTTAAGAAAAAGGCATTTAAAATTTATAATATTTATATTACCTGTAACTATACAAAAAAGGTTTAAGTAGATCAATACGTTAAGCACGTATTACGCATTTGTTACAAATGAAACAGACATGCAATATACATATCTGTAACTGTACATATGGACAATACGCCTCGTATTTTCAGCATTTACTTCTGCTTAAGACACGTGTTTCTGCCATTTACTATTAGGTGTCATCAGTTAAGCTAGTGAAGTAATTAAAGTTCAAATCGCCTATAAGGTATAGCAAATTTTGTCTTATCAGGTAGCACCATATAATATAGTGACATCTGACGGATGAAAGAGACTATGCCGACGTGCTTAACGTATTGATATACTTAAACCTTTTTTGCATATTTACTGCCATCTGGCATCGTGTTAATGGACTTTACACCTATATACGTATTTTCTTCCCTTCTGTACCGGCATAGCCGGTCAAGGGAAGGGTTGCCATTTTCGGCATAGTCTCTTTCGTCCGTCAGATGTCACTATATTATATGGTGAAACCTGATAGGACAAAATTTGCTATACCTTATAGGCGATTTAAGCTTTAATTACATTGACATTCTCACTGCGATCTCTGTGACAGTAGCATCGCAGTTGAAAACACCGACGACGATACATCGTCAAGCGACGCCGGAAGCAGTGGCCGGACAAAAGAGAACTATAACCAACCTGATGATTAAACCCGAATACCTGAACAAATGTACACCCAAGATACTGGAAGATTTTAGAAATCTAATCAACATACTCGACGAAGAAGAAGATATCGAGAAGCTACTACAAAAATCAGGGCATATACTAATGGTTAACCCAGAAGAACCGACAATTCAAATCGAGTTAAAAAGCAACCCCACAGAAAAACAAGAAGAAGAAAAGCCTCCCGTAAAATCGAAGAAGAGCCAACCGGAACCGAAAATCGAAAACGACGAATTCAGACACCCGAAAAAAACAAAAAGACAGAAAACTGACCACACAGCGCCACCAATCGAAACAAAAAATTCCTACGACGTCCTCGAAACCAAAACCGAGGAAAAAATGGAAGAAGAAGAAGTAACCGAAATCACCCCACAACCGTCAATATCAAACAGCACACCCAGGGTAAGTGACAAAACAAACACCACACAAAACACAAACACCGAAACACGCAAAACACACAAAATCGCACCAATCATAATAACAGACAAAGACAAATGGGCATATATACGACAAATACTTAAAACACATAACATTAACACAGTACAAAACAAACTTGTGAAACCTGGCATTCACATCGAACCGAAAACTGACGAAGACTACCGCACACTTAAACACATACTCAACACAGAACACATTCAATTTTACACGTTTCAATTACGAAGCGAAAAAACACTAAAGGTAGTTATGCGAGGCATTCCTACCTTTATCACTGACACAGACATTACAAACGACTTGACTGACCTAGGCTACCCGACATTAAAAATCAAACGAATGAACGGTAAACACGGCATACCTGCACCACTTGTTTTAATCGAACTGACGAGACATTATAAATCAATTTATAACATACATGACTGCTGCGGACTCACAATTAAAATCGAACCATTAAACAGACGGACAGACATAATGCAATGCCACAAATGTCAGACTTTCGGACATCAACAAAGACACTGTAACGTACACTATAAATGTATGAAATGCGGAGACGAACACTCAACACACCTATGTACAAAATCCAAAACAACGCCACCAAAGTGTGCAAACTGCGGTGGTCCTCACCTATCTACTTTCCTTAACTGTCCTAACAACCCAAATAACCCTGTAAACAAAACCACACCCAAATCCAATTACATACCAGCACCACCCCCAACAACTAACCCCTGGACACAAAAACAAAATAACACAACACCTAACACAATTGACGAATTAGCACTTGCCTTAGGCAATATGCTAATAACATTACACTCTACAAACGCAACAACACAACAGATACATGACTGAAACGCAAAAGACCGATGACCAGTGACTTAAACGCAAAAAAGCGACAAACACACAGACCAAACACACGCAACACAGGACCGCACAAAAACACACAAAAACACACGATTATTTATTAATCAGACACAAACACGTCACAACAAATACAAAACAATGGAGTGGAAATGGAGGCAACTCCGACTACAAAACAAAATTAAATGGACTCATATAAAGCTTTAATTACTTCACTAGCTTAACTGATGACGCCTAATAGTAAATGGCAGAAACACGTGTCTTAGCACGAAAGCACGAAAATAATTTCAAACGTATCTGAAAGCATTAAATTAAATAATTCTGGTGAATTATTATTAAAATCTATATTAAAAAAACATAATTTAAATATCTCTAAAGAAATCCGGGCAGATTTTCTAAAATTAACGAAAATATTTCTAAAATACTTCGATAAAGAACCTGAGAAGGCTCCAAGGAAATTACTTTGTTTGTGTTACACCACATTTGATACAATTGGATTAGTCCGAGGCATTATTTTGGTTTTTGGGGAATTAATTCTTTGCCATATTACGATTCAGGAGAATTGTCTCTTATACAGATCACTGATCAAATTATTCGTTTAAAATAATCAGGAGGATATCTATAAGCTTCACAAAACATCAGACATCATTTTGCTGTATTACGATTCAAAAGAATTGTCTGCTTTTCACATCGAAATGTTGTAAAACGTAAAATTCAAGTATAGATCAATATTTTTATAAGAATTCAAACACAAAGAAAAGTTCATGGACCTAGACTGAATGAGAATCACGCACCTTTTAAATGGTAAAATAAAGTCTTTTTGTCTGTCCTTTAAACATGCTTTAATATTATTGCGTCTTACACTAATGCGATGTGAATCGTTTTGAAGGTAACAGTCTGAAGATATCAGTTTAGTTGATGTAAATTACGTGAACCTGCGTAAATAACTTGAAACTTTGTTATTGTTCCTTTGTTTATTTGCTTTCGTATAATTTTTAAGTATTATTTAAGAAAATTTTAAACATTTACCTGTACATTAGATACACACACCCACACTACTTGAAGTAAAAATATCGTTAATTATGTAGAGCTTCTATATATATGTATATTTCAACACAACACAAGTACGTAAATAATTTATTTCTGGATTTTCACATTCATGACAAATTAGACAAACCGGATTGCGAAGATTTACATATGGAAACGAGAACTATTTAGGGAGAGGACTTTAAGATATTAAAATATCAAGTGACACGTCCACACATTCGTTTATGGGAATATTTAGCATTTCAATTATCATAATATTTAATGTAATAAAGCGACTTCCAAAGATACTTTGATTAGGTACACATATCACACAGAGTGTTGTATCCCTCTTTGGTACTTTCAGTTGCTAGTTTTAATTTATTTATTCTACATTGCACATTTCGGTATTTTCTTTCTTTGTGTGACTTTATGACATAAATAATATTCTAAAATGCCTTCATATACAGGGTGCGTCGGTGGAGTTTGGCGTAAAAACTAACAAACATCGAAAAGTGAGATTTTCGGTACGTATACAATGTGTCCGGGAAAATGTGGGAAATCTCTCGGATTCAGATAGAACATTAAAAAATAAGATGACAAGTCTCCATAATTTTTTTCCTAGCGGCCCTCCCTACGGAGATACGGCCTCCTAAAGGACGCAACTGGAAATCAATTTTTCTTGAATAACTTTTAAAATACTTATTATAATTTAATGAAAATTTAATATGATAAACAGTAGTAAGGACCTCTTAAAATACTGCACTTAAATATAAATTAGCTTGTTTAGTTTACCAGGAGCGGACTAGGTTGTACATTTTAAAGATTACATTTTTAACACCCTGTATGATAAGGAGTTAAAAAAAACAAATTTGGATACCTTGAACATTAAGCTAAAGAAAAGGTACTCTTGTTCATTGTCGATAAAATGAACCGTTTTCGAGAAAAAAAAAAATAAAGGAATAAATGTTTTATTTCTATTAAAAAGAACCATGTTTTTTATTTTTTTTTGTCTGCAACAAAGTGTGATACAAAAGTCATTCCAGGAACAAAAATGTTTTAGTTTAGGTTATTTAATACGACAAAATTACAAAGATTCTTAGAAATGCAGTTTTGTCCCAGAAAGTCACCTTAACAAAAATTATGTTTAGAAATGTACTCACTAAAGCTTGCAACGATTGAACCTAAATACGCTAATTAGAAATAATCAATTAAAAACTTCATAAGTGGGTTCAACATGGGCTCCGTGTACTGTCTGATACACTCGTGTGCACGACGAATAGAGGACTGCTGTACTCGCCACAACAACCCAGCATTGTTTCTTATCAAATCACAATGAAATGTGATTCTCTGTAGAAGTTCCTCCCTAGTATCAACCGGAGAGGAATACACCAAGGTTTTGAGATGACCCCACAGGTGAAAATTCATTGGCGTTAGGTCGGGAGACCGTGGAGGCCAGGCAATGGGACCTCCTCTACCTATCCAACGGTTTGGATAGACGTTATTCAGGTGGTCGCGTACAGCAACTCTAAAATGAGGTGGGGCCCCATCATGCATAAAATACATGCTTTGGCGGGTTGCAAGTGGCAAATGCTCTATTGAATCCAGAAACGCGTTCTGAAGGAACTATAAATAAAGTTCACCATTCAATCGTTGTTGCAATACGCATGGTCCAATCAAAAAATTGCCAATTATTCCTGCCCAAACATTAGTTGATTGGAACTGATGTTGATCATGATGAACGACAGTGGCATGAGGGTTTTCATCAGCCCATACATGCGAGTTATGTAAATTTACAATACCATTTTTGGTAAACCCTGCTTCATCGGTAAAAATAATAGTGCTAATGAAGTTTGGGTTTGTTCGTTGCTGATCTAACAGCCAGTTTGCGAACTGGATTCTACGAGGAAAATCTTCAGGAAGTAGTAGATGCACTTTTTGCAGATGATAAGGGTAAAACAACTGTTCTTTAAGTACTTCATGAATTGTCGTTTTTGTCGTATTAAGCTGCGCGGCTAATCTTCGAGTGCTTATTGAAGGAGTATCACCTACAGTATCCAAAATATTTTCCTCCAATTGCACCATACGTACTGTTCTTCTCAAACCAGCATCAGTACTTTTTTTCGCAAAACTTCCTAAAACATTAAAGAAAGTCAATAATGTTACCTTATTAAATGGAATCGCCTACCAGTCTCTCTTAGACGTTGGTCAAGTCGCTGAAATGTTTTCTGATTTGGAATATTACGATTAGGATATCTTTCTTCATACAACCTTCTTGCTTCCAAAGCATTGCAAGATGCAAGACCGTACATAAGATGCATATCTGCATACTCACTAAATGTGTATCCCATTATCAAATTGAATTTACCAAGATATTCAAAATTCAATAAATTAATATTGAAGTAAAGGATCAACGTGTTAACAATATGAAAGATTACAAGATTTAAAATTTACACGTCAATGCAAGATATTTATTAATTCGTGGGTACCATAGTAACGTTTGTAAAAACAATGCGTTTTTTAGTACTGAAAACAGTTTTATTTTAAACTTTTGTATCACACTTTGTTGCAGACAAAAAAAAATAAAAAACATGGTTCTTTTTAATAGAAATAAAACATTAATTCTTTTATTTTTTTTTATCTCGAAAACGGTTCATTTTATCGACAATGAACAAGAATGCCTTTCCTTTAGCTTAATGTTCAAGGTATCCAAATTTGTTTTTTTTAACTCCTTATCATACAGGGTGTTAAAAATATAAGCATTAAAATGTACAACATAGTCCGCCCCTGGTAAACTAAACATGCTAATTTAAATTTAAGGGCAGTATTTTAAGAGGTCCTTACTACTGTTTATCATATTAAGTTTTTATTAAATTATAATAAGTAGTTTAAAAGTTATTCAAGAAAAATTTATTTCCAGTGGCGTCCTTTAGGAGGCCGTATCTTCGTAGGGAGGGCCGCTAGGAAAAAAATTATGGGAACTTGTCATCTTATTTTTAATGTTCTATCTGAATCCGAGAGATTTCCCACATTTTCCCGGACACATTGTATAGTATATCACAGGCGATATTGTAAAATTATGTACAGAATATACGGGGTCTTACAAATTCCCGCATCGACCTTCAGATTTTTCAGTTTAAGTAGATTGCTATATTTTTTAGAAATTATTTCGATAGCCATCTAAATTACCTTTACATTGATATATGGTTATGTGCACTTCCGACAACTACTTTTGGTTATATTGGAATTTTTCCTAAAAATTTTATACTTGCAGCGTCTGACGTTCTAGGACGTAGACTGAAAGTGTATATCGTGCATCGAATTATTTTTTCGATATCAATTTGGGGTCTAACAATTTATATGTTTCAAGATGGTATAATGTAAAAATATATACAGGGTGTTAAATAGGCCGTGCCACATTTATCAAAACTTAAATGCTTCTCTTTCGATTTTTTTAATGTAACCAATATTTTTCGATATTGTCAGCAAATTCCCTGTAAAATTACCTTCAAAATGGTACAAATAGTGTAATACTTATTAACAGTATTTTCAACGATATTCCACTTTTATGGGCAATATCTTTAATACTATTCAATATGCAGGATACCCAATATGAATTATAAATGACAGTATCTACTGTTATTTATAATTCTTTGATAAAGGTAATATTTACCGAAACATGTAAGAGATTATTTTAAATATATACATACTGAAGTAGAACGGCCCTGACCTTAAATCGCCGAATATCTAAATCTACTATAATATACATAGGTCAAGAAATATTTATGTATGGTGGGATATTATTTGTAAAAAAGTCATACAGGAATGTTCACTGGAGAATAAATAAATAAAAACTAAGAACAGAATCGACCTTTATATAGAAAGAAGACCTATGTAGCAAAAATAGATACAATCTCCAGTCTATATGGTATGCCTGTCTTATCCAATTATTTTTTGGAGACGATGTATGTGTTTATTACATTAAAAGTTATGATCATTATTATAACACCAAATTTTTCCATAAACGATTCACTTGATATTTCAAAATTTTAAAATGCTCTCACCAAACAATTCTCGCATCGAAAGCCAGACGGTCACAATCCGGTTTCTGAGTTTACTCGTCTAATTTAGCATCGATGTTAAAGCCCAGAAACAAGTTATTTACGTAATTATGTTGTACTGAAATATACATATTTATAGTTGCTCTACAAAGTTAACGATATTGAATTTTACTCCAAACAGTTTGCGCAGATGTGTCTGATATATGGGATATTATTAAAAATAAATAATTACAACTCGTAGCGTACAAACAAATCATTGGGTGATCAAAAAAGTGTAGTGCCTACCGAATTTACAAAAATCAACTAATTCTAAAACAAGCAGACTGTAACTTTCTAAACGGTTCGCATCCAATTTATAAAAGATGTAATAATATTTAAGAGCTGTTCAAAGACAAAGACAAGGTGAACCCTTAAAAATTAATTTAGATAAAAATTGAAATAATTCAGAAATTCAGCTTGTTGCATTATTGAGAGTTTATTGTAATTGATGCAGTAACTACGACTTCATTTACGCAAAGTAGAGAAAGAGCGATAATTGAGTAAATGAGGTAAACCTATTTGAATGATGACCATCAGTTATTACCAAATAACTCGTATGAGGTGTGGGTATAAAATAACCAGACAGATACCACTACAGACAAATTAAGAATGTGCCAAAGTTGCATGATCGACAGCTCTGTAGCGTAAACTCTTATCATTTGAGAGGCGTGCTTCGAGTGTCTGTAGACGTAATAGTCTGGCAGTGGTCTTCGTTTGCATAGGATCTATTTTTTTTTTGTTTTGCCGGAAAGAAGTTTTAGTGTTTTGACTTTCATCTGTTCTCCAAAGTTAAATCTGCATTAAAAGGAACAAGATTTCAGACCGTTGACGCTGTGAAAGAAAAAGCGTAATCCGTTATGACCGAGCTTGTAGAAGCAAGAAGAGTTCTAGCACTCTTTTGCACAATGGAAATTTCGAATGGAGCCGTGTAGGGATAGAAAAGTGAATAGTAATTAAATTTGAATATATTTCAAACAAAAAGTTCTATTCAATTAAAAAGATGGATGATTCGGAGTCTGGCCCAGTCCATTAACTTGTTCTGACTTTGAATTCTAAAAACATTGCATTTTACCGTAAAACCATTTACCATAAAAAAAGTCTTCTTGTTGCAAGCTGAGAGCTATAATTTGCACATCGTTTTAAATATTCTACTGTATTGTTAGGTGATGTAAAGATTCTCAAATTCGAAAGAAATTCTTCTTATAGTGACGACAACGGCACACTTAGAGAGTTATATTTAGTGAATTGTGGCTAAATTTTGATTTTTTTTTGTATGAATAAGAGAAAACGTAACTTAATTTGAATGTGAGCCTTTAGCTGATCTCCCTTATTTCCTTAAAATGCTTCCAATGATTTACCATCTGTACTGTACTGTCTTTGAATAATTATTAGCATAATCAAAAATGCGTGTAAAACACATCCATCACCGAAACGTGTAGGTGTATTTCGTTCTTATTGGAACTTATCAATGCAAGGTATTCTGTGGACAGACATCCTTACACTTTCTTCACTACTTATATATAAAGTTAAGATATTGAAGATACTGCAAATCAGAATCTAACAATTATTAAAATCTCAATTTACATACAAATGTCGCCTAATACGTCGCGCTAATTCTACAATTCGTCAAACTAAGTTTGGGTCAGTATGCAGAACGCAACACGTCGGGACGTTAACCTGGCGACTAGTCCAATTTTGAAGAACTACAGCCGCGCTGTTACAATTGTGAACTTTTGATCCGTCCTCGTATGTGCATTTTTCTATTTTTATATGTATTTCAGTTTAAACCGACATTTTCATTTTCAGCATTCACGCCGAGCTTGGAAACTAGCTTTTTTTAGGAAGATTCGTTATCAGCACTTGCTCTGATTTTGCGTTTCTTCCTATTTCTTTAGGTCCCGCTGCCACCCCTGTTCAGGCCCCGAATCGTTTACCGCTTCCGTAACGCCAGCACCGGACGATCCACGGACTAAGGTAACCTTTGTATCTTTTTTATGTGCTTTTTCCCTATCTGTGAGGCCGGTCACCCTGCTCTCCTGGATCGCGGTCGCACATAATCATATCCATTACGTTACTTTTTGACCTAAAAATATTTATTTACTACGAATTCCCACCCATCCGGCGTTAATTGTTTCATTAATTAATGTTTGCATCCCGATAAACCCATTCACTATCTTAGTTCCCGTCTGTTACATCACACAACCGCGAGAAACCCTTAATTAGTTAATATCTTTAAATCACATAAGTAAAAATCTAATTTAGCAGTAAAAAAAAACGAAACAAAACAAAAGGACAGATGTTCTTCCAAGAAGGTTAAAATCCGTCAAAATATCACACATGACTATATGCAATTTTTTTAAGAACAAGAAAAATAAGTACAGAAAATCAAATTCTCAAGTTAATAATTGAATTGATTAAACGTAATTAAAGTTATCGTTCAAAAGTAAAGGAAAAAATAATAACAAGTTTAGGGACAAAAGTCATGAGAAAGCGCGACAGCGTTTGTAGGAATAAGCTGACGTAGAATAAGCAAGATCGTAAGTGATAATTAAATATTAAATATTATTAAAAATCGAGTATGAAGAATATAATACAAGTTCATATATTTGAGAATATACCTTTTCCAAAGACGCAGATACGTATTTTACCTTTCTACAGGATCATCGGTTCGCCCGTGCTGGAGAAGATACATTCACAAAAAGAACAACTTCGCTATCTTACAGAAATTTTTAAGACAGAGCGTAGAAGAACATTCATCGCTGTCTACATAACAATTGTAGAATTAAGCAAAGCGTTTCTATTAGACAGTGCAACTGTATCTGCAGAAAATTTTATGACCGTGTCATCCTGTAGAAAGGTGTACGTATCTGTGCTGGATGTTTTTCTACGCTTGGTCTTAATAATTTCTATGATATAGCGAAGTTGTTTTTTTGTGAATGCGTCTTCTACAGCAGGGGCGTACTGATGATCCTGTGGAAATGCGAAGTACGTACCTTCGTCTTTGGAGAAGGTACATTCACAAATATATGAACTTGTAATGTATTCGCCACACCCTAGTTTTAATAATATTTTATATTACTAAAAATATTTTTATATATAATCATTTACCTACTCAAGTAGTTGATTCAAATTATTTTGTTAAAAATACCTAATTTATTTTACCTTGCAAAATTAAAATTCAGGCAATCATATGTATTCAATGGCAGTCCTGTCGAAATCTCCAAGTTTAACAACAATATTTCGTGCATCTCTTATTATTAAATTTTAATTTATTTTCGATATCTTACTTTGCTAAAAATTGCGAGGTCAAATTAAAACGAAATTACCAAACTGGCAGATATTTCCAATGTTGAATAAAACAAATATTCTTTTAGTAATGTCAAATTACAAAAATAATGCAAACGTATTGTTAAAAACAGCTATCGAATTTGAAAAACAAGAATCAGAAAAAAACAGTAATATCAAGAGAACGCACGTGGCCATAAAACATTATTTTAAAATATATTGGATAAATGCGAATCACGTTACCAGTAAAAGATTTAATTGCAAAAATTGCTTCATTAATAAATTTAAAGGCAAGAATATAAATATTGCAAATGCCGATATACTTTGCATTAATTTACATTTATTATATTTATGTTTAGAAATACGATTATTTTTCCAAGGGTTTTCATTTGTTTTTTTTTGTGTATTTATTTCCAGATGTTTTATTTTTAACATGAATTTGGCTTTTTGAATTGTATTATTTTATCACGGATATATTTCCTCTTGCTTATTGTATTTTGTATCTATTTAAAACATCGAACGTAGTTGTTTATAAAATTAGATTAAATAAAAAGAACTTACTTTTTTATCTTAAGCATCAATACATTACACCAGTGTGTGGAAAAATTCACGTACTAAGACACTGGAGCACCGAACATTAGATAAGCAAGCACAATTAGAAAAACAATTGAACTAATACCCTGCTAGTCCTTTTCTTCAACAGCTAAGCTGCCTATTAGAGGTTATAACTGTCATTTTCGTAACTTTTCAAACCAAGGCCGTCTAGTTCTCTTAGAGATATCAACTTATTTTTAGGCGTACCAATTAAATCATACCAGCGACATCTGTAAGCATCTCCGTTAACCCCGTTAGTAAAACAATAATGAAATTAATTAGCTTACGATTGATTTAAAGAAAGGATATTCTAATCACCTTTCTGGTTATCCTAAATGCATCCCTAGGTCCGCAATATGTATTCAGGCCAGAACTAAGGTAATAAGAGTTAAAACCAAATTTCTTTCTCTTTTAATATTTTCTCGGTATTGAGTGTCCAGACTAGAGAATACAATCCCGAGCATGTTTTTCAATCCCGTGATTACGAGATTTTTGAAGCGTAATCACGGGATCCCGGGATTACTATGTTGTTTCTAATCGGGCTCAAATGAAAAAAAAAACTTAAGTAATTTCTTAAAAATTATTTATTAATATTGTTGCACAACACAATAAACAATATATTAAAATAAGGAACAAAAAAGACAATACAAAAAACTATTTAGAATTTCTAAAATACAATCGCAGAAATATCAAAGCATCAATGTTTGACTTCCAAGCCTGCTTCGTAGTTCATTGCCAACATAAGCAGCAGCTGAAAACGCTCGCTTAGGTTCTAGACTGGTTGGAGGAATAGACAATAGATATTTATATGCTAATTCTAAGTGATATCCACGAACACCTCCATTTTCGAACAGGCTCATTTCGAGTCTAATATTATTTACCAACCCCGATTCATTTTGTACTGCAGGATCTGGTACTCCATGGTCTTATTAATTTCCAGCTGTAACTTTCCTTTAGTGTCAATTGGGGTTAGGAGGTTTGTTGCCTTGGCTCATCATCTGTTTGTGATCCTGACCTTTCTTCCTCTTCCGTGTCATCTCGACTATTTAGTCTTTTAACAATATTCTTTATTTGCGCCCTCACTAAAGCCTGTGTAGGAACTGGAAATAAGTCAAGCCATTCCAAATCCGATAATAACTGATTTTCATAATCTTTTCGTGGATTTTGTAAATAATTCAACACACTAGTTAAATTATCATTTCGTCGTTGCTTTATACGTTCCACTAAGGATGTTTTCATTTTATTGGCGAGTGCTGAGTTTTTGCTAGACAATTGTTTTATAAGAAATTTCAAAGCGGCGTCAGCTATGCATAAATTAGCATCTCGCCGACAGATTGCGTCTACTGTTAATTTAATTGGGGTCAGCACATCAACAATTTTATTTACCAAGTTAAAATCAGTACCTTCTAAACGGATTGGATGATTGAGATCTATAAGAGCTTTTTGAATGTAGGTTTTTAAAATAGAAAATCGTTCCCGCATGGTTAAAAGACTATTCCACCTGGTTTTATAGTCCAAAAGAAGTGACAGCTCTTTTTCATGTTCAATCTTCACATATTTTGGAAGTACTGCTTCATTTTCCAATGGTGATCTTTCGAAATACGCTACAACTTTGCGGATTTCTTTTATCAGCTCATTAATATTTTTATCTTTCGTTAACTCTGGTATGTGTTCTCACGAAAGTTTGTTTTGTGACATTATGATTAAACCTGATTCTGAACAGCCTAAGTCTTTTAAATTGTCATCATCATCGCTATCTTTCATATAATCAGCAGTCACAGCTGGTTCATTTATAGTATCATTTGTGTCTGAGGTAGGGCTGTCTTGCCTGTCTTGAAAATAATTCCTTATTTTATAAAGCAAATCACAGATGACCAAATTGATACCATCTGCGAGACACAGTTGTTGTTCAGTGCAAATAAGCTGTCCCAACTTTATCATAACGTTCGGTCCATCGGTTACAGTAGCCACGATATCAATTTCCAGGGAAACATTAAATTTACTTAGACGCTCTTTCAATATACGAAGACAATTTTCAGCCATGTATCGTTTATTGGACGTTGATATCCACTCGTCAAAGGATAGACTGAATCTTTCACCTGCACTTTTCAAATGTTTTAATTCTGCAGTTACTTGCTTTCTTCTGATTTTTTCACTGTAATTTACAACACGCTTTCGAATTGTGACGGCTGATTTTGGTAAATCCGTATATTTCGCTCAGAGCAATTTTCTCAAATCGTCTGAAGTTATGAATACACTGAATCGAAATCCATCTAATGCAATCACTCTTGCCAAAACATCATCCAGGCTATCGTCGGCACTTTTAGTAAAATAATCTTCTAACTTTTGTTTAGCTGGCGGCGGTGCTGTGTTCAGATTTTCAGAATCCTGACTTGTTGAAGCTGTTAAACGATTAACGTCAGCTAAAATTTTAATGTTACGTTTTGATGACAAATGTGTATGTAATCCCTTAGTCGATCCACCCAGAGTCTTGAGAATGGCAGGGCATCGCTTACATTTAGCACTATTCCCGTCTTTCGCAACTAAAAAATAACTCTACGCTGACGACGTATTTTTTTATGTTTTTTTTTATGTTGAACAAAGTCTCTCGCCATTTAAAATAACTTTTTCAGATAATTGACTTTTAAATTTAAATGACGTAACCTGCGCAACCTTGTCGCTGGTAGAATCCCCGACGGGGAATCCCTCGTAACAGTATTATGATATATCATATGAGGTATTCGGGTGATTCCCCTGTTGGCCCGTTGGGGAATTACTTTAACAGTATTAGATTGTTCCTTCTAAGTTACATATTATTTGGGCTGTACCTGTGTAGTTTTTTTTATCGTACGACGTACCTTAGGTTGATTTCTTGTGCCCTTAATATAATCTAGGTAAGGTCATTGTCAAGGCGCAAGGGATTACGTAATGCGAACTAGCAATCCCGAAAATCTCGATATAAGCCAAATACAGTCCCGGGATTTACGGGATCAAAACCCGGTAGGAATCCCGAGATCCCGGTATTCGGGATTCAGGGATTGTATTCTCTAGTCCCGACGCTTTCATTACAGACAGATTAAGTACGTTACAATATAAATCAAATTCAATAGTAACACTTGAATTTAGTAGTTTATTTATAAGTTTTCCGTAAGTTTTCCCATTTATTTTCGTAAATTTGCATGTGTGATATGTACATTAACGGAGAACTGCAGTAGTTGTTGGAGCAATTATGGGAACAGACGGCCCAGCTGACCCCTGAGATGCATGCCACCAGACATGCATATCAGTGAGACACACCACACCCAACCATATATTCATGTGTAACATTTTGACATTAGACATAGTATATTATCTCTGTACATAGTACGCGATATATTTGCATTAAACGTACAACAAATTGAGAGTGAGTTTGTTATTCTATCAAATAAAATAATCATTGCGATTTCCCCAACATTTCTGGTCCTTCGACCCGCATCTCTTGTTATTGAGAAGATTGCAAGAGTTGAAGATTGAACAAGCGGAAAAAGCATGCTCGAGATCCAATTCGACAAACCACTACTAAGCCGTGAGTACCCTTTACTTTCACTGTAATTATCCTTTCTTGGTAAACACAATAACGTCATTTAGTTTATGAACTCTCGTAAAATTCAAATTATCTGACATTGTAAGCGCATTGTGCGTACAATCATTGTGATTGCCTTGCTAACTGCAACGATGTCTCCCCCAGAAAACAAACAGCATTCTCAACATTTAATACGCAAAAGAGGTGTGCTAAAGGCTTCTGTAACAAGATTTATGAATTTTCTCTCAAAATATGATGAATCAAATCAAACGGAATGTCAATCTAGGTTAGAAAATCATGTGCGATTACTTAAAGATTTTGACGCTTTACAAGACGATATTGAAATCTCGGGTTTAGATAACGACAACAATGAAAAAGAACGAGAAGAATTTGAAAACTTATATTATAAGGCGATAGTGTTGGCTAAGCAATTGTTAAAAGCGTCTGATTCGGTCGATACCATTTCGGGTTCAGCGGGAAGCGTTCAATTAAGCGAACCAAACAATATTCAAATGCTTGATTTTAACAATGTTGTTGAAGCAAATAACGTACGATTACCCACTATAAACTTGCCACAATTTGACGGTAATTATGAAAACTGGTTTCAGTTTCGCGATGTTTTTAATACTTTAGTTAATAACAACACAAAACTAACAGACGTTCAGAAATTTATGTATCTATCCTTGTCGTTAAAGGGCTCTGCATCTGAAGTAATTAGGGCATTAGAAATATCCTCACATAATTACAACGTAGCTTTAGACTTATTGAAAGATCGTTTCGAAAACAAAAAAATTATTGTAAACAGTCACATGCGGTCTCTATTCGAATTAGAAAACGTAACTCGTGAATCTTCAGTGACACTGCGTCATTTACTCGATGAATTTTTAAAACATTTTAGATCATTAAACGCTCTAGGACTGCCAGTGGGACATTGGGATGTTCCATTAGCTTATATATTAACGAATAAACTTGATCATAATACTAGAAAACTTTGGGAACAATCTTCTACGGGAAACGATTTACCTATGATTAACGATTTAATTAGATTTTTAAAGGATAGATGTCAAGTGTTAGAGTCGATGTCTAACAGCGGTACAATCAAGAAAGCCTCGGAGAGAACAAGGGCCTTTACCAACATCTCGTCCAAGAAATTGGATTGTATTTGTTGCTCAGGGGCTCATGCGATATATCAATGTGAAAACTTTTTAAGAAAAAATCCGGAAGAACGTTTTAAATTTGTAAAAGATTCTAAAATTTGTACAAATTGTTTAGGTTCACGACATGCAGCACAACAATGCAGATCAAACCGTAGTTGTTTTAAGTGTAACAAACGTCATCATACTCTCTTACACATTCAAAAAATTCAACCTAAAACAATTACGTCGCATGCGCTCAATAAAGGCACTCACGTTCTCTTATCAACTGCAATAATTTACATAAAAAATCATCGTGAAGAATTAGTACAAGCTCGCGCTCTTATAGACAGTGGTAGTGATAGTAATTATATAACAACAAAATTATTTGATAAAATCGGACTCAAACATCGTAACATAAATACGATAACAATAGCCGGTGTAAACGGTACTACTTCAGCAGTAAACAAACAGGTAGATCTAATCATTAAATCTACTCATAAAAATTACGAAGCGTTTTTGACTTTTTTAATCGTAGACAGAATTACTGAACGAATACCGATGATCACTTTAAATATTGAACATTTAAATATACCTCATGACATACATTTGGCGGATCCAGAATTTCAAAGACCTGAGGATATTGACATCTTGATAGGTGCGGAAATATTCTTCGAACTAATAGAAAACGGAAAAATAATACTAGGTCGGAATAAACCGGTATTACGCGACTCAAAATTGGGATGGTTAGTTACGGGACGACTGGATTACGGTACAAAGAGTAAATCTATTTGTAACTTAAGCATTCAAAATAACTCGGTTTTACGTGAGCAATTGGAACGATTTTGGAAATTCGATGAGTATCCTGAAGAAAAATCATTTACTAATGATGAAATAAAATGTGAAAATAACTTTCTAGAGAATACAACTCGGGATGGAAGTGGACGCTATACTGTTGCGCTTCCCTTTAATGAAAATCGTGATAAATTAGGAGAGAATTTGCGCGAGGCGCTTTCGCGTTTTCAAAAATTAGAATTGAGATTAGAACGAAATGAAGATTTGAAAAGGGATTACTCAAGATTTATGTCGGAATATGAGACTTTGGGACATATGAAGCGTATTTGTGATTTAACACCGGAAACAACAGAAAAACGCGAAGGTAAGAATGAATATTATATACCACATCACCCAGTATTTAAAACCTCTAGTTCCACAACAAAGCTCAGAGTTGTATTTGACGCATCAACACCAACAGACACAGGCTTATCACTGAATAATGTTTTGTTAGTTGGTCCTAACATTCAAGGGGAATTATTCAATATTTTAATCAGATTTAGAAAATATAACGTTGCCTTGGTGGCGGATATCGAGAAGATGTTCAGACAGGTTAATATTATTCAACATCATCGCAAATTTCAGAGTATACTTTGGAGAAATGATAAGGACAAGCCTGTTGCTATTTATCACTTGTGTACAGTCACATATGGCACTGCGCCAGCCACATTCTTAACCACGCGATGTTTGAAAGATATCGCTGAACGTAATTTGGATCAATATCCACTTGCCGCTCGTGCCACAATGGAAGACATGTATGTCGATGATTTGATAACAGGCAGTGATACTGTACATGACGCTATCGAACTGAAAAACGAAATCACTCAAATACTTATGGATGGAGGTTTTAATTTGCGAAAATGGGGAAGCAACTCGAGCGAACTACTTAATGCTTGCGTGCAAGAAGATGACAACGACAAACACCTGATCAAGGATAAGGACGACAACCGAACGCTCGGAGTAGTTTGGCTATCTTCCGACGATACATTCAGATTTACATTTGAACATAAAAACGAATACAAGGCTGTGACGAAAAGGACAATATTATCAACAGTTTCAAGGATTTTAGATCCTTTAGGACTATTAACGCCGCTTGTTATTCAGGCTAAATCATTCATACAGCAGCTTTGGACTCTCAAACTAGATTGGGATGATATTCTTCCTGATGACATTCAAGGAACTTGGTTTCGTTTGGAAGCACAATTAAATTCTATTAACGAAGTAAGCGTACCACGTCAAGTTCTGTGCAAAAACCCCCTGAATATACAACTTTGTGCATTTTGTGATAGCAGTGAAATGGCTTATGCAGCCGCTGTGTATGTGCGAAGCGCCAACGAATCTAATGACATCAAAACAGCACTGTTATGTTCTAAGACACGTGTAGCACCTATAAAGAAATTGTCTTTGCCGAGATTAGAATTGTGTGGAGCGCTGCTGCTAGCGGAACTTGTCAACGTGGTCATCAAATCGTTTAATTCACCCATTGACAAAGTAACTTATTTCACTGACTCATCTATTGTTATCGACTGGTTGAACACTCAACAGTCGAGATTAAAGAGCTTTGTAGCTAACAGAGTAGCAAGGATTCAGCATCTTACGAAAAGCAACGATTGGCATCACATTCCAGGTAAGAAAAATCCAGCTGACATCGCCACTCGGGGTGCTGAAATAACTAAATTAAATAATTCAATGTGGTGGACCGGATCTGAATTCTTACTGTGCGAACAAGATTCATGGCCAATATATGGGCATGTGAATACGGAACACACGCCCGAAATGCGAGCGCCTAAATTAGTGTTGGCTTCGACCCCATGTATTGACTTATTCAATAGATATTCGTCGCTAGAAAGATTAAAACGTATAACTGCGTACATCTTGCGTTTTCAAAAAAACACGTCTGTTTCCTCTAAAATAAAATGTCTCGGACCACTTTTACCTGAGGAAACGCAAAATGCTATGACGACACTTCTAAGAGTTGCTCAGCGGCAGGTGTTTCACACAGATATTAAGCACCTGGAACGGCACAATAAGGTATCTAATACTAGCACTTTAAGGTCTTTATCACCATTCATTGATGAGTTCGGTTTACTACGAGTAGGTGGTAGACTTCAAAACATTGAAATGTCATATGACGCAAAACATCAAATTATACTGCCGAAACGACATGCTTTAACACGATTAATTATTCTATACGAACATCATAAACATTTTCATGCTGGCGTACAAGGATCATTGTCTGCCGTGCGACAGAATTATTGGCCGATCTCGGGCGCATCTACCGTTAAAGGTATTTTACGGTCGTGCATTGTTTGCTTCAAATACTCGCCAAAACATGTTCAATTGCAAATGGCCAAATTGCCAACAAGCCGAACTACGCCTTCGCGTCCATTTTTACATACAGCACTGGACTTTGCTGGTCCTTTTTTAGTCAGAGAAACGAAATTTCGGAACAGAAAATTCATAAAGTCTTATGTTTGTGTGTTTGTTTGCTTCAGCTCTAAGGCCGTTCATTTAGAATTGATTTCAGACTTAACATGCGCAACATTTCTCAATTGTCTAAAGAGATTTATTGCTAGACGTGGTTTACCCGCCGAGTTATATTCGGATAATGCAAAAACATTTATTGCGGCTAACAAGGTATTGCACAATGATTTCAAAAGGCTAATAAACTATACCAAGGACGCATCGGTGATTAAGTTCTTAACAGAAAACCTTATATCATGGAAATTTATGCCACCACGGGCACCTCACTTTGGTGGATTACACGAAGCAGCTGTAAAGTCCATGAAAACTCATTTGAAAAAGGTAGTATCTAATCACATTCTAACTGTTGAGAATTTGATGACGTTATTGTGTCAAATAGAATCCATCTTAAATTCCCGTCCTCTTTACCCCTTTACCAATGACTCCAACGATTTATCGATACTCACGCCAGGACACTTCTTAATTGGAAGCCCTATGACAGCAATACCTCAAATAGATCATACCAACATTCAATCAAATCGTTTGAAGCAGTATGAGCAGCTACAACAAATATACCAACACTTTTGGAAACGCTGGAGAAGAGACTATCTGAACACTTTACAAGTGAGAGCTAAATGGACAGAAGATAGGCACAACCTCCCAGAAGTTAACGACATAGTTATCATCAAAGAAGATGGAACTCCACCGCAACATTGGCCGATGGGTAGAATTTTAAGCTTACATCCTGGAGCCGACGGCAAAATCGTGTCGCTACTATCTTCACCAAGGGAAAGGAATTGGTACGCCCCATGGCTAGGCTCTGCCCCTTACCGAAGAGTGTTGAAATTGGAAATTTCAAGGCCGCGGAGGATGTTGGAGCAATTATGGGAACAGACGGCCCAGCTGACCCCTGAGATGCATGCCACCAGACATGCATATCAGTGAGACACACCCAACCATATATTCATGTGTAACATTTTGACATTAGACATAGTATATTATCTCTGTACATAGTACGCGATATATTTGCATTAAACGTACAACAAATTGAGAGTGAGTTTGTTATTCTATCAAATAAAATAATCATTGCGATTTCCCCAACAGTAGTAATTAGTAATTAGTAATTAGTAATCACATTTCATATTGATATTTATGTAAGAAATACACGAAAACGTTTGCAATCTTTTGTAATTATGTATTTATTTATGTTGAAAAATGTAACATTGTATAGTAAAATTGTAATCTGAAATTAACCATAATAATGTTATATGATATAAATAAAAAAATGCATCAACATGAATACGTATTTACGAGTAACATATATTATTTTCTATTTAAAAATTTTCTCTAAAATAATTAATTTCTATATTAGCTTTTCTATATTTTAATTATCATTTGTATTAAAACTATTTCAAATATTTAAGCCGTTCGCAACTATGTTTATGGCGTACAGGCAAATTTCAAAGAAAAAAAACGATCGCGATGAAAATTCTTGTATTGGGGGTTACACGAAATACGCCAGGGCGAGAAGACACGCTCGTGGACCCTACGAAAAGTAAAATTAAAATAGTGCGGAAATATTTGTTGTGCGATTATCAAACTAGTGTAGAAAGACAGCTATTATATCTCTACGTATTTTAAAAGTTACTGTGCGGCTGTAGCTCATATGGGAACCGATATATTTAATTTAATAAAAAATTTACTACCGACGTCGAGCAAACATACTAATAAAAAATTATATTACTGCACAAAATCAACAAAATCGGAGAAAAGGTGCTGATATATCGAAGAGGTATTGTTTCGAGATTAAATATGTCCAAGGAGATTCATCCCAGGCGATTCCACTAAGAAAATTTGGCCGTTCTCAGTTTTGGAGGGAAAAAACGTAACATCATAAAGTCATTTCTAAATAAAATATCTTTCAATTTACAATAAATAGAGAATACTACATCTATCATTTTAAAAATATTATATTGTTATACAAATATTGCTTACTTATTATTACTATAACCATCAAACGTCCGCATGTCGATGATTTTGACATAACCTCTAGCACTCATTTTATGACATCACTTATTTGTGCTCATGTTAATGCATTTCCCACTATTTAATTTCCCTTGTGTGAATTTATGTTTACACTTACAAATAATATTCTGAAATGCCTATATATAGTATTTTTACAATAACACATCAGTCACGTCATCAATGTGCGTCACACAGCGTTGGCAAATCTGTTGTTTACATTTTGCAAATAATCGTCATTTGGTTTATAGGTTATAGACAGGGCTAAACAGACCGGGTACGTTGTGATGCGTTACTTCAACGTACGTTGACGCAGATTAACTGACGCACATATATTGTTACGATATCCTTCGCACACAATCCGTCATTTCGGCGCGCGTCGTTGCCTTCACGTCGTAACCCGTTGCGTTGACGCACTTAGTAGTAGTAGTCTCAGTTGAGGTACGTCAAGATCCGAATATGGACATCGAAGAGGATAAGCTAATAATCGAGGTATATGTATACACATATTTTTTATTTGATATTTATGTGTATAAATATTTTTTAGGTAAAATCGAGACCTATAATCTTTAATAAAGGTTTAGGGGATTACAAGAAAGTAAATAAACGAGAAGACGCTTGGAAAGAAATCGCCACAGCTTTAAATACGGGTAAGTAATCAAACATATACATACAAGGAAAACTGTATTTCATGGCAGTTTATTTTATACAATGTTTGATAAAAGTATAATAGTTTATTAATCTAAGTTTAAATTTTCTCGTTCTGATAAGGAAGTGCACCTGCTACCGAAACAAACCAATCAGAAAATTCATTTCTAATTTCTAGTGCAGCAGCAGTAGGTCCGTGCGTTATGTCCATTGAACAAATTAACTACATTGTTTACTTGCTCGTGATGTTTTTCAATATAACGTCTAGCAAAATCTTCTTGTCTATTTGTTTCTAATAAAAAATTATGTAGTATGCAACATGTAACACCAATTAACGTTGCAAAGTTGACTGAAGTTTCTATTCTTTTAGTAAAATTCTCCAAATATGGGCAGTAATACCAAACGCATTTTCCACGACTCGCCTACCTCTAGAGAGCCGGTAATTAAATATTCGCTGTCGTAGAGATAGGTTATTGCCTGGAAAAGGTCGTAATATATTGTATTTAAGTGGAAAGGCTTCATCCGCCACGATTACTAATGGAAGTCGCATATTATTTTCCGATTCTGGAAGAGAGCGATCTTCTGGTAGTTCGAGTGTTGGACTGTTTTGTAGCCACGCTTTTCCAAAAGGAGAGTTTGAAAATATTCCTCCGTCACTATTGCTTCCATAACTTCCTACATCTATCATTAAGTACCGGTAATTAGAATCTACCAATGCCATTAGTACTATGGAAAATTGCTTCTTATAATTGAAATATAGGGAGTCTGAATTACGAGGATGAATATGTTCAAGTGTTTGCCGTCGAGCGCCCCTACACAATTGGGAATTTGTCATTTATTAAAAAAATCTGTAGCTGTTGCTTCCCAATATTCTTGATTAGGTTTCGGTAAATAAGTCGGCATTAAAATTTCTTTTATAGCATTGCAAGTGCTTTTCACTATACCTGCAACGGTCGTTTCGCCAAGTCGAAAGCTGAAGGCAATTGATGTGAACGAATTCCCAGTTGCTAGTGTCCTGTAAACATAAACAAAATATAGAATATATACTAATTGCTAATGTTAATATTTAATATGTCCCTATGCATTTTAATATATATAAAGCTAGACTTTAATATTGAGTACACCTCGTGATTTCTCGTATATTGGTCGCATAGAAACAGACGTACATTACTAATCGATATATCGGCGCTTTTAAATCTATTTCTCTTATTTAAATTTTCGACAAGTCTTGGGGTATGTTGTTTTTCTGGCTGAGTATAGCGTCCCCAACCAGAAAAATATCAAAATCGTGGTATGGTTTGGACATAAGAACGATGATATACGATAGTTTACGGATATAGCCGTAAACTATCTTCTTTATTTCATATTTTCAGAAGTAATTTATTCTTTGATTTCAGATGTGAATTTGTTTAAAAAACGATGGCGCTCGTTACGGGATGGTTTTATTAAACACCATCGTTTGACCCGTAACACTCCAAGTGGCGCAGCAGGTGGTAAAAAGGAAATTTCGCCGTATTATAACCAATTGGAGTTTTTGATCCCACACGTCGATTTTAAAGAAACTACTGGTAGTTATATATTGGATGAGACAATAAAAGAGGTTGGTACAGAAGACTGCTTGGGGGACCAAAGCACAATTGATCAAACTACACAAGTAGCATCCCACCTACCACTACAGCCAGATATTGCAAATGATAACTTGTTACAGCAACAAAAAACTATGGAACACTCTGAGTGTACTGTATCTGATAAAAGAAAACTTCAGCGTAGTAAAAAACGAACAATTTCAGGTGCATCTTCAGAAGAAAAACTTTTAAATATTTTGTCAAAGGATACCGACTACGACGAAAGCTTCCTATACAGTTTGCTTCCAATTTTTAAGCGTCTCTCTCCTCAACAGAATGCCAAAGCACGCATTAAAATTCAACAAATTTTATATGAAATTGAATTTGACACACCTGCGTATACACTTTCATCGCAGATCGCTAGACCAGAACCAGATTTATCGATGCATAGCGAGGAGTTTCCTAATCAATATTTAACCTTAACATAGAACATAGTGTAAGGTATTGACATTGGTTTTTATATTTCTATTTGTATATTGTTCGAGAAAAAATAAAAAGAATATATCTTACCTTAGTGTTATAGCTAAACATTCCCTCGTTGAAATACTTTTTCTATAGTTTGTATCTTCTTTTTTTATTTTGTCTTCTACTAAAGAATGAAGCACATCAAATTGCTCTTTTGTCATGCGAAAATATCGAAAATATCGCTTGGGAAATCTATTTAATTCTTGACATAATCTATGATATTCTCCTAAACTTTCTCGTTTTCGGTTAATAGGGTGCACCCACCATCTACGGCGTATTTTTTTTCTTTTTTGTAATAATAAATATGCGGCTAATACCTTTTTCTGCTTGTTTGACAACATTATCAATCAAGTTCACACTTTCAACTGCCTACTTTAATGCATCTGGTGTGCAGTACATTGCATTGTTTTGAAGTACGTTAACGTAGCGCGATGATGCGGATATCAACGCGCGCCGACTTAACGCATCTCAACGTACCCGGTCTGTTTAGCCCTTATAGTACATACTGAGTTAATAAGTTTGGGGACAAGTTGAATTTCCCGCTGTTGTTTCGTTATCTTAGGTTGGTCAAAGTCAATGTAAATCTTCGAAAAACATATTTCGGCATATTGCATAGTTGGCTCGTATTTGGAGGTGTTTGGCGTCGTTATAAATATAAATTTATGCTGCTTTTCATTCAGTTTCTGCATAAGTTTTTTTGTTAGATTTTATTAGAACTGTATTTTTTTAAATCAAGCAAAGAAGGGTAAAAATTCACAATAAAACATTAGAGGTTATATTGTACTACCTTATTGTCCTTTTATTTATTATAGACAACATGCTTTTATCCGAGGAGCAAAAGGCATTCATTTTGAAAGCTCGTTATCGAAGTGGTGTGCGTAACGAGGATGGAACATGGTCATACTCGACACAATCATGTATTCAACAGTTTGAAGAGGCATTTCCTTATTTACATGTTCCATATAAAATGTTTGTCCAACACAAGGATTGAATTGTTTTGCACTTTGAAAATAATAATTGTGTTTGCAAAAAGAAATCAACCGGTCGACCAAAAGTTCTTGTGGACGAAACTGTAAATGATTTACGACAGAGAATTGAACAATCATTGAGAAAATTAAGTGCTCCATCCTAAACTTTCATTTAATATTACTACATTAAAGTTAATTTTAGTAAAGTTGAAGATGTGTCTTCCAATATCACACTTTTTAATTATATATATATATATATATATATATATATATTATATATATACACCAAATTTGTTCTATAGGCGTGGCTTATTCAACTTGTCGTGAAGCTTTGATAAAGAATCTACATATGCACCCCTACAAAGTGACAGCTGTGCAGCAGTTATTACACATAGATCATGGACTGCGTATTCAATATTGTGAATGGCTTAACAGTCACCTGAATAATCACGATATTTTAAATCTAACATTTATGTCTGATGAGGCATGGTTTCATTTGTCAGGCTACATAAATAGTAAGAATTATCGAACATGGGCAACAGATAATCCACACACCTATATCGAACATAGTGTGCATCCATTGAAGATAGGCGTATAGGTTGCATTGTCACGGCGCAGAATAATTGGGCCATATTTGGCATTTAGGTTATACTTTAAACTGTTTAGAATGTTAATATTGTAAATTTATCACTCTCTATTTAGAAAAATATATACTTTATGTTAATTAATAAAGGCCATTTTATTAGTACTTTTATTTTGAAAAATTAATAAATATAATTTTAATGTTTTAGAATAAAAAACGGAAGCAATGGAAATAGTTTCTTACGGTCAATATTAATAATCATGAGAGCAGACCAATTTCCGTGCGCGCCATGAGCGCCGGTATGGGAGTGTAATTCGTAATATATTAGAATATGCGATAGAATAGGAACGCAACATGAGCTTGTTACCGATATAAGTATAGAAGTAGAGACATTTATTCTATCAGAAATAATTAAATATATATTTGGTTTTCTGCTATTAAAGTATGTAATATGCATAAACACACGAAAAATAAGAATAGTACATGTTATAGCAGCGTTGTATGTACCTATAAATAAAATGGAAAATGTATGAAATCAGTGATTGTGTGCACGACAGAGGATTTTAAAAAACACTTACCATTTAAAGCGTCTTCCAAAGATTGAGAAACTGGAGAAACTCGATTGTATATTTTCAACATCAGGTGCGTTTCTAAGGTTATTTCTAAAAAACATGTCCGCCGTGAGAAAAAAATATGTTTATATTCGGAAAACGAGCGTTCTACAGCTAGTGATGTTATATTCACATAATCAAAATAATTTTTTTAGCAACTTAACGTATCTGTAGACATGCCCTCACATAACGTGTTAAGGTGTCAAAAACTGCATTTCTGTTTAAAACACTTTCAAATTTAATTAAAACAGTTTCACTGTTTCGGTCTTCTACAGCACACAGTTGTGCGTGAACATCTTTAACAATTTGCAGTGATTCTTCTAACGACAGTGAAGAATTTTCTAATTTTGTTCTTGCTTCTTCCAGTCCCAAGTAATTCTCACGAATACTTTGTAAATCCATCTGGCCATCTTGAAATTTTTTCTGGCTTGTATTGATAGCTACACTTTCTTTCGGATCGAATGATAAAACCACGTCCTTAATTTTTTCAAAATGTTCATGATAGTAAAACCCCGCCCATAACCATGTACCCCAACGTGTCAGAATCGGCTGTGGTGGCTCAGGGCTATGCGGACACAATTCGTGAAATTTCCGAATACGTTTTGGAGATTTCAGAAATACTGCCTTTGTACTCGATATTAAAGCATCTACCTCTGGATAACATCTACGAACCTGTTCTGCCACAGGGTGTAAAGCATGGAGTTTACAAGTAATATTTTTATATATTACAAGTTAGGACAATATTTTCAAAGAGACCGGCCTACAGAACACATGGTTGCGGCACCATCGGTCATAAACATTAATACTTGGTCTTTCGAAAGTTTAAATTTTTCCGAAGTATCTAATAGCACCTCTGAAATTTTTTCGGCATTACATTGTTCTAGTCGTCTGGATGCTAATAAAATTGAAGACGTTGGATGATGTGGTTCCATATTACGCGCCATCACATTAACTACAGATTGCTTTTTGCTGTCAGTTGTTTCGTCCACACATAACCACAGTTTTTTATTTTTCCGTTCGGTTTTGATTTTATTTTCAACCTGTTTACGCACCTATGGTAAATTCCTTCGAAACGTTGTCGTGCTCGGTAATGTTTGATTTGCGTATTTATTCCAAAATGAAATAAATGAATCATTACTTAGCAAGGTAAACGGCAGTGTTCACACAATTATAGTTAAACATAGTTCATGTATAAACTGTTGTCGATTAATTTTGTTATTATTGTGCTTCGAACTGCTTACGTGTTCTTTACAATGTGTTTTTAACCAACACATTTGATATGTATTGCACACTACAACATTTAATTTTTGAGCCATCGTATATTAAGTCCGGGAAATCCATAATAAACTTATTCACTTCGTCTGACAACGGTCGTTTTCTCGATTTATGTGTCGACGACATTTTATTAACTATGCTTACACTTACATGCAGTCTAAGCAAGTACCAAACACATACTGAATGCTTTTTATTAGTTCTGATGCAATACAATCATCGTCACATCGGCGCACATGGCGCGCACGGAAATTGGTCTGCTCTAATAATCATGATAGCAGTATATACAATAAATTTAACAATAGAACAAAATATTTTATATTTTTTAGTTTTTATCACATTACACTCATGAGTTTCTCTTAGAGGCAGGTAAATTGGTGTTGCATTCGAAGTGGATTAGTAATGTGCCTCTAAAGCATATAAATATGGTGTAATATAAAATCAAATAGACATTAAAATCAAAACACTATATTGGTTCTTAGTTTCACAAATATTTTCACTGGAACAAAAGAATTTATAGATAAATCAATAATAAAAAGGTAAAAGTACAATCATAACTTATAAATCCAAAACCACTATTCGTATGTTATGAATTTTCGATATCAGAATCAACCGGATACCTTTTATCGCTAGACTCGGTGTACTTATGTTGTTTGGTGCTATAGCCATATATACCGTCTCTTTCAGCTCTCTATTATAATAGACTGACACATGAAAAGCAGAATTATTTATTCGCTCTAGGAATTAGACAACGGAGGAAATAAAACTACAATTTTATATTTAAACAGTATTTTTAATTAGATATATTTCGCGTAAGACATATTCAAATATGCTAAATATACTTCATTATTTCTTTAATCCACGGGACATATTTGGCTACATCCACATAGAAAGGGTAATAATTTGGATCGCATTTTCCTTTAGTAATAAGTGGACAAGACGAAGACAATCCTCTCAGATACCAAAGCTCTTCCCCATTATCATTACTTTCTTTTACTACTAAGCCACTTCCTAAACGAATATTAAATCCCCTGGAACCTGAATTCTGTGAGGTAAGAATATTTAAGACATTTAACATCTAATTACCATTTTTTGCACCAGCGCAAAAGCCATTCATGTGAATAAACTTCTTGAAATGTTCAGGGTGAACGTCACCACAGCTTATGTTGTCTATTATTACAACTTCGTGTTGTTCTATGGATTACGAAAATCGACCGCTTTGAGTAAATGCCCAAGATAATGTTTGACCTGCACATCATTAAAAGGATCCTTTATTATAAATAAGAAACTATTAAAACAAGCGAAAATTTATCATTGATCTTTATTATGTCGTGTGACTATAATGCAGTTCTGATGTTTGGCTTTATTTTACTAGAACATATAGGAGAACTGTTCTCATTTAGTCTCTTTCGCAGGCAGTGATATTTTGCTACAAATATATTACAAATGAAACAGACATGCAATATACATATCTGTAACTGTACACATGGACAATACACTTCGTATTTTCAAAATTTACTTCTGCTTAAGACACGTGTTTCTGCCATCTAAGCGTCGTCAGTCTAGCTAGTGAAGCCATGTTAATACAAATGAAACAAATCTTTATGAATAGATTTGTATCTGTATATACATTTCATTGAAATCGCCTACAAGATAAAGCAAATTTCAGCCTATAAGGTGGCACTTATTTCATAAGTGACATCTGACGGACGAAAAAGACTTTGCCGAAAAAGGCGACCTTTCGCTTGAATAGCTAAGCTATTACATAAACGAAACAATACGTATAGGTGTAGTCCATTAACACGAGCCAGATGGCGGTAAATATACAAAAAGGTTAAGTATATCAATACGTTATGCACGCATTAGGCATTTATTACAAATGAAACAGACATGCAATATACATATCTGTAACTGTACACATGGACAATACACCTCGTATTTTCAAAATTTACTTCTGCTTAAGACACGTGTTTCTGCCATCTAGGCGTCGTTAGTCAAGCTAGTGAAGCAATGTTAATTCAAATGAAACAAATCTTTATGAATAGATTTGTATCTGTATATACATTTCATTGAAATCGCCTACAAGATAAAGCAAATTTCATCCTATAAGGTGGCAGTTATTTCATAAGTGACATCTGACGGACGAAAGAGACTTTGCCGAAAAAGGCGACCTTTCGCTTGAATAGCTAAGCTATTACATAAACGAAACAATACGTATAGGTGTAGTCCATTAACACTGACGACGCCTAGATGGCAGAAACACGTGTCTTAAGCAGAAGTAACTTTTGAAAATACGAGGTGTATTGTCCATGTGTACAGTTACAGATATGTATATTGCATGTCTGTTTCATTTGTAACAAATGCCTAAAGCGTGCATAACGTATTGATATACTTAACCTTTTGTATACTTACCGCCATCTGGCTCGTGTTAATGGACTACACCTATACGTATTGTTTCGTTTATGTAATAGCTTAGCTATTCAAGCGAAAGGTCGACTTTTTCGGCAAAGTCTCTTTCGTCCGTCAGATGTTACGTAAATAAGTGCCACCTTATAGGATGAAATGAATAATATTCTTTTCCAAAAAGGTACTCCAATTGTACTGCTAATAGAATCCTCGTAAAAAAATTGTCAGTTATCAGATTCAGACCAGAATTATCTAAAGTTCGCACTATTTCGAATCCTAGATTCGTGTGTGTAGGTTCTCCAGGTTTGGCGACCAACATAAATTAAACCATCAAGGCCAAAGCCAGCTCGAACATCCAAAAAATTTTCAAACTAGACTTTACCGACTTATTACGGACATACTGAACGATTCGGCATCTGCTTCTGAAGCTAACAAGCTGCTCATCAATAATTACGTTGGTAATTGTGCACGTTTTGCATTGTTGAATAAATATATCTCAGATGTAAGATACCAGGTATTAATTTATCGGTTTCTAAAAGTGTTTCTCAAGTACTTTTATCATTAAATCCAATAAATTTTCGTATTTCTTCAAATCGAAATATGGACATCGTGAAAGAAACATCCCAGTTTCTGTGCACTTCAGCCCAAATAAATTATAAACAAAATACATAAATTTCACCAACAGTTACATCCGTCCACGTTTTCGATTCCCTATTGTAAAAAAGTCTGACTTCTAAGTTGGTAGAGTGCACAATTTTCTGCATATTAACTTCATTCACAATTAACTTAAAAGCTTCTCTTGGTGCAGCAGACATTTGTTTTTGTGCCAAGGCTGGTGGTTCTATTCTATACTCCAAGTTGCTTGGAGAAATATAAAAATCTGCAGATATAATATTAGGGTACGAATTATCACGGCCACTAATATTTTCTGCATTAGTGATATCACCATCGTCATCGGTACTGGATCCAGAGACCTCGTTACAATTTGCGTCGCAATCGCTGTCCATTATTTTCTACTTCCGAAACATCACTTTCTCTAGCAGGTGGATCATCGCACTCATTTGCTGATTGCAATAAAGTTTCCTCGAACTTTACTCTACGTACCTACTTTTTCCATACCATTATTGTTTTTATACTAAAATTTTATTTATAGCAGCTTGCGATTCAACTGAACGACAAAGTATGCTGGGCGGGTATTTATACATCTTGTAATACAAGCTCCAACTTGCGCAAACATAGAGATTCGTTTACATCAAATTGTCTGACAATACACATCAACAATAACAAGCTGAGAGATATTAATATAAAAAAAATTGTTTGTGGGCCGTGCAAGTCCGGTTTATGTAAATGCATGATGATGAAAAAAAAAATTTAATTAAAAAGAAAATAAATAAAAATTATTTGACCTGTGAAATAGTGGAATAAATACCTGTTTACACTATACCAAAACGTTGGATTAATTTAAGAGTAGTTAATACAAATTATAAGTGATCAAATATTACTTCAGGCCTGATACGACCTGCAAAGCAGTTTTTCAGTTTTTGAATGTACTTTTTGTCTCGACCTTCGGTCTTGACAAAAAACTCAACATTCTCAAACTCAAAAAACCTATGCTTTGCCAGCTTGATATAAAAATAACTATATTGTTGAAGTATATTTACGAAGTGTACAATTTCTTAATGGAAAATGGTAATATTCCTACGCGGAATGTAAGCGACAGTTTGTGCCGGTACACTTTATCCATGTGTAACAGGTCCGGGAATTACCTTTTAGCGTGAACCTAACTGCACCGTTCAGCTGATCGGACAAATTCCGATTTGTTCCAGATAATTAAACGTAGTGGGATTTATCTAAACTTGTAAAGTTGGGCGCCAAGGTCTTAAAACCTAAATATTAATTATAATACTACGACTAGACTTGAATTCTTTATTTTATCTCAGACTCGTTATTCAAAAGGTGCAAGTATCAAATCCCCTATTCTTTCTCTCAATATTTACATGAATTATTTAAGAGTCTTACTGATAATTAAAGGTTATTATTATTTTGTAAATGAAATACAATCTTATTTTATTACAAACTACGTATAATGAATATTTAACAATCTTATTGGAAAAATTATAATACTAACAAAACTATACAATAGCAAAAGTTACACAAATAATATTGTTCCCCACAAGAGTTTGTTTGTTATTTAATGCAATGAATATGCATATTCGCTTTTTTAAATGTACATATGATATATATGAACTAACTTTTTGTTGGTTTACACTTGCCGGGTCGGCTTCACACACACGCACACACCTATAATTACTTGATTATTTAATTACTTATAGATTTTGGAAACTATGAGGAACCATGCTGGTTACTGTGTTTCTTTTTTGTATAGTTCAATTTTTAATTGTAACGATACTAACTTATTTTATATTTTATTTGTAAATTACTCATTCATTTTTTCATTTTCCCGGACAACCAGGACGGTTGACGCCGTGACACGTTGCAGCTGCATTCTTAGACAAAGGTGATTTTGTCATGTGTAGAAATTGATGCAACGAATTAAAGCGGCAATGGCATGTACGTGAGAATTCAATAATTATGAGTTCTCATTAGCATTACGTTTATCATCATAAGTATATATACACGCAGTATGGAAATGAAAGTCGTATCTATTTCTGGGTAAGGTGTATTGACAATTAGTGATAACTATGAAATATCGATGCCTACACATCCCGGATGGATACGACCTTCACACATTTTTTTTCATTTTCCCGGACAACCTGGACGGTTGACGCCGTGGCACGTTGCAGCTGCATTCTTAGACAAAGGTGATTTTGTCATGTGTAGAAATTGATGCAACGAATTAAAGCGGCAATGGCATGTATGTGAGAATTCAATAATTATGAGTTCTCATTAGCATTACGTTTATCATCATAAGTATATATACACGCAGTATGGAAATGAAAGTAGTATCTATTTCTGGGTAAGGTGTATTGACAATTAGTGATAACTATGAAACATCGATGTCTACACATCCCGGATGGATACGACCTTCACACATTTTTTTTCGTTTTCCCGGACAACCTGGACGGTTGACGCCGTGACACGTTGCAGCTGCATTCTTAGACAAAGGTGATTTTGTCATGTGTAGAAATTGATGCAACGAATTAAAGCAGCAATGGCATGTATGTGAGAATTCAATAATTATGAGTTCTCATTAGCATTACATTTATCATCATAAGTATATATACACGCAGTATGGAAATGAAAGTCGTATCTATTTCTGGGTAAGGTGTATTGACAATTGGTGATAAAGTAGGGACGCGATAGCTAGCGTTGCATGTCATCAAAGAAGTATACATGATGTCATGTTTATATTAGCCCATTTGAAAACATTTTAAATGCAATATGTATTAAAAAGCCGTTAATTTATTTGTTTTACATATAGTAGCACTACTTGGTTATAATTTATTACATTTTTGATAAAACAACACATGTTTCGAGTTGATTATGATTTTACAGTTTGTGAATATTTTTAACGAGGTGAATACAAGTATGCGACGTAGCCGATGTCAATTCTTCAGTCATTGTCAATCTTGTTATTGTGTGTCACCTAACTTGTATTTTTTCTTCCCTGTTGTATTTCGTGTTTTTTTGCCTCCGTTTATTTGTCTGATATAAAAAAAACAGTTTTTTTTTAAATTATAGGTGCGTATTATTATTATCGCTATGCCTAAATCCTTTTGTAAGCAATCAAAGCAATTAATTGCTTCACTAATAACCTTTTTTGAGAGGGAACGCGATAAAGGAGGTCCTTTCATACCATTTAACGCTGTTCACGAGGTACGTACATGTGTTTGGCAATCACTATAATGCAAAAATTACATATTTCCTTAACATTTCAGAGAGTTGCTGCAGCATTAAATATACATGTGTCTACAGTTTCAAAAATATCGCAGTGCATGAAGGCAAATCAACCTCTCACCAGTTGAAACAACGAAGAAAGCAAAACCTATTCGCGATCTAGAACCAGGCACAGAAAAATCGATACGTGATGGCATTTATGAAATGTATCGTACTAGTAAGCATATAGATATACAAGTACTACTTGAACGGTTATAAATATGATATATTTTCAGAACAGCATATTACTCGGAGATCTTTGTTACAACTCCTCATTACTATTATCGTTACATTTAATTCTAGGAATAAGCCAAGAAAGGTTTATGCTGCTGATAAACTTGCCGAGGAGTATGGACATAAAGTGCTACGTTTACCACCCTATCACTGTGTGTTTAACCAAATTGAACATATATGGGGAATTGCAAAGACATATTACAATAGGTACATTGGAAGAGATGAGGGAGGTGTCGCAAACTATATCAAAATGTGGGAAGAAGCACTTTCTACAATTACTACAGAAACTTGAAGGAATACAATTAAACATACAGAAAAGGAAATACAAATATGGTGGGTCAGAGAAGTAGGCTTTGATAGGGATGAAGGACAGCAATTTCATAATAAACTTAAATGACGATTCTGATACAGATGAATGGGATGATGATGACGATGACGATATAGACTGTGAAATGTAAAACAAAATCACATGTAAAACATTTTTCTTAATACAATTTATAAATTTTTATCAAATGTATACACCTTGTATTAGTAATGCACACATTTAAATTCATTCTGTAACATCATAAATGTACCCAGTTAAGTTTATTATAAACTTTATGGCAAAAATTACCCGAGTTTTTATAGTTAATTGACGAAGAAGATACTTGTTGAAACTGCATTATAATGCTAAGAAATAAGTAATTAAACTTCTAGTTTCAAAAAATTCTTTTATTGTAGTGGTATTTACAATACAAGAATTTTTTGAAACTAGAAGTTTAATTACTTATTTCTTAGCGAGTCTTTATTATAGTATTTACATCAGTATTTTTAACTTGAAAGCAGATTTTGTGTAGCATGTATGGCAAAAGCTACAAGAAATTTATAGTAACAAACTAATAAAGTTTCTTAATTTAAATACCTGACAAATTTGCTCATAGATGAGCTTTTTCATTCAACCGAGCTTAAATGGTGATTTTAACGTTCCTTAACATATTCGAACTGTTGTTTCATCAATAAATAATATAATCACTGAATATTTTTAATCCTTTATAGCTAAACAATAAATTCAAGTACACCATAGATCATAAAATGTAAAACACTAATTGACATAGGTGTAAATAATATTTTGCGCTTAATTACCAATATTTTCAGAATACATTTGACGTTATCATATAATGTAGATGACGTTAAATTACTTATTTAAATGTCCAAAGGATTGCGATTTTTATACAAAATTGTACTTTATTAGTCTGCATAAGATTGATAACATTTATAGGTTATGGATTTCGCTGTTCGCTTCTACTTCTAACCTTACATTTGACATAATACATATGATCAATTTGCGGTTGTCAATTATAAATCGATCGATACGGCAATATTGCCCGGCTGAGACGTCAATGTTGATTAATGACGCACATCGCTAGCTATCGCGTCCCGACTTTAACAATGAATCATCGATGTCTACACATCGCGGATGGATACGACCTTCACACATTTTTTTTCATTTTCCCGGACAACCTGGACGGTTGACGCCGTGACACGTTGCAGCTGCATTCTTAGACAAAGGTGATTTTCGGATGTAGAAATTGATGCAACGAATTAAAGCGGCAATGGCATGTATGTGAGAATTCAATAATTATGAGTTCTCATTAGCATTACGTTTATCATCATAAGTATATATACACGCAGTATGGAAATGAAAGTCGTATCTATTTCTGGGTAAGGTGTATTAACAATTAGTGATAACTATGAAACATCGATGTCTACACATCCCGGATGGATACGACTTTCACACATTTTTTCATTTTCCCGGACAACCTGGACGGTTGACGCCGTGACACGTTTCAGCTGCATTCTTAGACAAAGGCGATTTTGGCATGTGTAGAAATTGATGCAACGAATTAAAGCGGCCATGGCATGTATGTGAGAATTCAATAATTATGAGTTCTCATTAGCATTACGTTTATCATCATAAGTATATATACACGCAGTATGGAAATGAAAGTCGTATCTATTTCTGGGTAAGGTATATTGACAATTAGTGATAACTATGAAACATCGATGTCTACACATCCCGGGTGGATACGACTTTCACATATTTTTTCATTTTCCCGGACAACCTGGACGGTTGATGCCGTGACACGTTGCAGCTGCATTCTTAGACAAAGGTGATTTTGTCATGTGTAGAAATTGATGCAACGAATTAAAGCGGCAATGGCATGTATGTGAGAATTCAATAATTATCTCAGTTCTCATTAGCATTACGTTTATCATCATAAGTATATATACACGCAGTATGGAAATGAAGATCGTATCTATTTCTGGGTAAGGTGTATTGACAATTAGTGATAACTATGAAACATCGATGTCTACACATCCCGGATGGATACGACTTTCACACATTTTTATATTTTCCCGGACAACCTGGACGGTTGACGCCGTGACACGTTGCAGCTGCATTCTTAGACAAAGGTGATTTTGTCATGTGTAGAAATTGATGCAACGAATTAAAGCGGCAATGGCATGTATGTGAGAATTCAATAATTATCTCAGTTCTCATTAGCATTACGTTTATCATCATAAGTATATATACACGCAGTATGGAAATGAAGATCGTATCTATTTCTGGGTAAGGTGTATTGACAATTAGTGATAACTATGAAACATCGATGTCTACACATCCCGGATGGATACGACTTTCACACATTTTTTCATATATATATATATATATATATATATATATATATATATATATATATATATATACATACGCTGCTCAAAATCGTACAGGGATATTTTTAAAAATAAGATATAAAAACAGAATATCGTATTGTATATAAATATTTTGAACAAAAATATTATGCGCAAAGGTTTATCATATTATCTTGCTAACAATGGAGCGATTGTGTTTTGTTTGCAACATCTATTTATTAGTTGTCATAACGGTATTATTTGTCACTTTCCGTTTAACTACATTGTAATGTCATTTCCTGCTGCAGAGTTTAAAAACATTAAATTTTGTTTATAATTTGAGTAGTTTTATTAATGGAAAGGCGTCATTTACCGCAGGAAGAAATGTTACGTGCTATTGACATGTTACAAGCTGGTTGGCGTCAAACTGAAGTTACAGCTTAATTTCAAGTTAGATAAAGCGTCATAAGTCATTTATGGCGCCACTATAGGGATACTGATGAAGTACGTAATCAACATCGTGGTAACGGTCGGATTACAACAGCAGCACAAAACCGTTATGTCCAAATTACTGCCCGACGTAATCAAACCTGCACTGCTCGGCAGATACAAAATGAGTTTAACCAAACATATGGCGTACTGATTAGTGACAAAACTCTTCGCAATAGGCCACATGAGGTACATTTAAAATCTAGACGACTCTTAATAGTTCCACCTCTATCAGGAGGTAATCGCGGAGAACGTCTTTTATGGGCACAGGATTATCGAAGTTGGACAAACGAACAATGGTCATATGTAGCGTTGTCTGATGAGTCTAGATTTGGTATGTACAATGATTCAAGAGGAATTCGAGTTTGGAGGCAGCCAGGGTGCATAAATCGTTTGAATGCAGTCCAAGAAGTTCATTCTTTCAGAGGTGGTACAATCATGGTATGGTCTGGCATAAGTATTGGTGGAAGGACAGATCTCGCTTTTTGATTGAACGTAAAATGACCGCTCAAGTTTATGTGGAACAGGTCATTTTACCTGTTGTTGTGCCATATGCATGAGCAGTAGGAGAAAATTTCAATTTAGTGCAAGATAATGCATCTCCACATGTGGCTCGAATTGTAATGAATGTGTTAGAACAGCAACATATTTCGTTATTAGAGCCAGCTCAGTCTCCGGATATGAATCCGTTAGCGCATCTATGGGATAAGTTACAAAGGAGGGTTACAAATTCAAATGATCACATTAATGGTCCCCGAGGCCTTTTTAGAGTTCGTCAAAGAGAATGGAGAGCAATACCACAGGAAGAGATTGACAATTTAATTTTAACAACACGTAACCGTATTAGGAGTAATAAACAATCGTGGAGGTCATACTAATTACTAGAAGTTGCTTTTGATGATATGTTTAGGATTGTTTTCTAAATTTAAACATCTTTAAGATTTAAGATGACATCCTTGTAAACAAAATTCTTATTTGCAAACTCAAGTTTATTAAAACTTCTTGAATTTACTTTTACTTTTATACTTCTTTTGTTGAATTACACTGTGAATATAAAAATATGGTCAATAAAGTTGCTTACCAATATATAATAATTTTTTTCTCTTAATTCTGTAAATATCCCTGTACGATTTTGAGCAGTGTATATATATATATGTATATTTGGCACAGTTCAACAGTGCGTGTCGCCTTTGGTAGTCGAAGGCCGACTTCTTTCTGCTTTTTGTTTTTTTTTTTCATTCCCACTCATGTTACAACCTATGTGTTTTCTCATGATGTGTCGGGGAAATCTTACACTATCGTCTATTATTATTCTTTATTATTAATATTGTTTGTCACCGTTCGGTGTTTATATACACAATTATAAAACAATATCCTGATATTGTGATGTCATTTGCTACTGACGCAAATTAGGGGTTTTGTATTTTAAATTTACACACTTATTGAATTAAAATAAACATTATTTTACACAAAAAAAATGTACCATTACAAGTTTCACTTGCAGTTTCCTTATAGACTTGTGTATAATACCGCTTCACATCATCACATTCGTCTAGTCGTGGAGAAGTTTCGGGCTACAGGATCTGTGTTAAAAGGCAAAAGTTCTGGTACACCACGTACTCAGCAAAATATTGTTGAACACGTAGAAAACCTTGTTGGAGAAAACCTACATACATCAGTTCGTCGTTTATCAGTTCAAACGAACGTATCTTCTGGTACCGTTCATAGAATTTTGAAGTGTCGTTTACATATTGCTATGAATAGTAGGTTCGTAGTTAGATGTACCACTATTCACACCAACTATGCCAGCTTAGATACTCAGTCGGTTACTTTCTTTAAAATGGGACTACTTTCCTCTCCGGGTTTCCAATGGAAAACGTGAAAAAATGAATGTATTACTACCACTAACAGGCGCTACACAAAATGTATTTGTGAATATTGTTAGTTTTTACTGATGTTATAGTTATACACTCAAGTCGGAAGGTAATAAAAATAATACGCACAGCTTTACTGAAATGAATCTTATATTTAAAAAAAAAAATATTCTTTATAAAATATAAAGAAAAGTGTAATACAAACTTACACTTAGTGGTAAAAGAATTTGTTGATACTGACCGCAAAACAAATCCAAACGTCCTCTGATTACTTCCGAAGTAAATTAAATCCAAATAAATTCCAAAGATGTCTTTAAATTTCACGCCTAATAACAACTTCAAAAAGGTAAACAACCAGAACTGACAGACCCTAAACAAATCTCCAACACATGCGCAGACACACGCAATAAAAACTCTGCCCTTGAATTTCAACGTGCAAAATTTTAACGTTATAATTTTTTTACAAGAAACTTTAAAAACTTTCTTTGTCATTCATATAATAACTACGATTAATATATATATATATATATATATATATATATATATCAAAATTTCACAATTGAAAATACAATATTAAATGCATACAAATTATAATAACACAATATAAATTAGTAATAATATTTTAACTTACTTTTATATGAAAAAATATTTTTTCACGAGACACTTTTAAGCAAAGAGATCGTATAAAAATTAAATTACGAGATCAGCACACTCGTATTGAAATAACGATAATGAAATCGAGCACATCAACTATATAATAAAAATCACGAAGCTAATAAACTAAGATAAAATATAAAGATTTATATCTTATAAAAATACGTCTTGTCACTTGAGCTAACAGTTAGTGTCTGAAGCGGATATTGAATCCGACATGCCACCACAAAAATCAAAATAGATCAGTTCAAAATAAACTCTGCATTCATAAATTATAAAATTATATACTGGCGTCGAAAAAATTTGTTTAATATAAAATAATCAAATTTTTCAACATGTTGCGGGGAAAAGTTCATAGCAATATGTAACCATACAAGGTATCGATTGTTCGAACAGATCTTACCTAGAGATCAGGCTAGTAGGCTTAATTATGGCAACTTCTTTCAAGAAAATTTAAATAAAGACGAAATTCTTGACCTAAGATTTTTTACTGATGAAGCATGATTTCATTTAAACGGGTTTGTAAATAAATAACATTACAGAACATGGTCTATAAACAATCCAAACAATAACATCGAAGTTCCTTTATATTCTATTAAAGTTGGAGTATGATTAGCTGTATCTCGTCGTAGAAAAATAGGACCAATATTTTTTCACAATAGAATTAATAGCCACCGAAACCGAGAACAGTTATTAACACCATTTTTAATTCAAGTGCAACGAGACGAATTCTATGGGGATTACGTCCAGCAAGATAGGGCTACTGCACATACAACTCGTGAAAATTTAGCGCTTTTAGAATATTACTTCCCTCCTCGAGTTATAAGCAGAGGTATTTGGCCGTTAGATTTTTCTTTTTTTTTTTATATAAGACAAGAATTAATAACTGAAGTGACTTGATAATTACAATTATAATTTTGTGTAATGTAATGAAATAACACCAAATATATTGCAGAATATTTTTGACAACATGAGAGGTTGTATTACATTATGCATTCAACAGAATGGTGACCATTTTAAACACTTGTTATAAATTATAATAATTAAAATTTCTACAAATTAGTTACTTACCTTGGTTGTTTGATTAATATCCCATCTTTAAAGTTTTCTTATTAAATAAATTAATAACACAGGCCTGCATTTTTCAACTCTTTGAATGTTGATTTAAAAATTTTAACTGTTTTCTAGTAATTAGGTAGCGCTGATTTCAAATCTGCTTTTATTTTTTTGTATCACGTAAGGTTATTTTTTAAACCAGTAAAATCGAAAAATATAGAAAAAACACGATTTATTTCATTTATAAGCTAGTTTTATATTATATTAAAAAAAATACAAAAATATACACATAGAAACTATGTATTAGAAATAGTTATTTATTCTTTATGCTTCTTAAAAAAACGTTTTCGTTTTTCATAAAAGCTTCGTTTGGTTGTTTTTCTGTCATATTCAGCTAAAGGAAGATCTGAAGGTAGTTTCTGGGGAAGCAAATTTTTTTGTTTCAACCTAGACCCCAGTACTTCAGAAAGATCTTTTGAAAGTCCCAAATCTCTTACTAAATCATTCAGTTCGGCTTGTGAAAATAGCTGAGGTTGGTTTTGACCTGAGGTTGATAGTTCAAAATCACTATCCATCTGTACGGAGCCGGAAGTTGAAGAGGTTTCAATATCTTCTTGTAGTACTTTGGGGGGTATAGGTATAGGTACATGATCACTGTGAGGAACTGGTCTGATAGCTGATTTAACATTATTTGGGTACAAAATATGTTTCAAAGTTTTTCTATTATGCACCTTAATATCACAAAGACAAAAGTAGCAATCTTCATGATGATTTTGCGGTTCTCTCCAAACCATCGGTATTCCAAAAGGAAGGCTTTTTCTATTCCCTTTGGTCCAATGTCTTAAACCTTCTTCACATACCTTACAAACAACAATCTTTATCTTGATCTCCTAATTTGATTTTGAAATAAGCATAATATGCATTTTTCACAAAGTCACCAATTCGTCTCTTAAAATTTTCAAGACGAAATATCCACAAATATAACAGAAATCATCTGGTTTGTTTTTGAAACACCGGCTAGACATATTTTTAAGCAATGTTTATTTATCAAATACCACGCACAACACTAAAGACAAATTAATTTTACTTGTTTACCGATCGACACTCAGAGCTATAATGAAGTAAATGACATTAAAATATACATTTTGTTTGGTGTGATAAACTTGAAATCTTTCTTCGCAGTACTAATAAAGTGAAAGCATAACAAATAGGATTTAGCAGGTAAAAATTCCCGGAAATCTTGTCCAAAATTAATACATGTAATAAAAGATTTACATCAGGTAATGAGAGCCTATTTAACAAATTTCTTTAAAACCACAACATAAAATCATTTTTGGGTAAATACCTAGAATTTGAAGTAGTACATTCATTTTAAAATGTATTAAAACGCCTATTATAAGTTTTTTTTTATATTTTTTTCTTTTTCTTTTGTGCAAAAAAAAATTTGTGGGTGGTGGAGACCAACTGTATTTTAATTAGTTATTGCTATATAAAAACTGAGCTTAACAAACAAAAATCACGTCATCACAAATTTTATGCAGGCCTGTGTAATCTAATTGAACTTGTTATTAATTTCATCACCATATCTCTCGATGATAAATTTTGATAGTGACAGATAATCTTCATACTATTTAATATATATCCGCATTTCAAAAATACAGAACGTCATAATTTATAGGAGAAATTCATGTATAACTAGATGTAATTCCTTTTGAAACACGTTTTATTTAGGCTTGTAAGAGTATAAAATTATCTTGAGATAATATATTACATAATTAAAAGTAGAATTTCATTATAATTCATTGAAAAAGTCTTGAATTAAAGTCGATTTATATTCACGAATAAAATGCGTACAAGAACTGACACATCAAAAGCAAAATTATTTATTTTCTCCAAGAATTAGACAATGTTTAAAAAGCAAACTACAATTTTATGTTTGAAGAGTATTTTTTTATTCGATATATTTCGCCAAAGATATATTAAAATATGCTAAATATTGTTTGTTTGCGTTTTTATCCACGGGATATATTTTGCAACATCCATAAAGAAAGGGTAATAATTTGGATCGCATCTATTATTACTACCATGTGAACAAGTCGAAGTCAATCCTCTCAGATACCAAATATCTTCCCCATTATCATTTTTTTCTTTAACTACTAAGCTACTTCCTGCATCGCCACTAAATGCACTGGAACCTATATTTTGCGAGAGATAAGAATATTCAAAAGATTAAATTATTAATTACCTTGATGTGGAGCGGTACAAAAGCCCCTTGCGTGAACAAACGGCCTGAAGGTTTTACGGCTAGCGTAAACACAGCTTATGTTATCAATTATAACCAATTGGTATTGCGCTATGTTTGTTGATAAGCTGCCGTTTGGATCAGTTGACCAAGATATTGCGTTACCTGCACATTAAACCTTTATTAAAAATAAGAAGCTATTAAAACAAATAATTGAATTGATTCGGCTTTTACTGGATGAACATTCATAATTTAAAATAGAAATAAAACTAACGACGACAATTGTTTCGCCAGCACAGTACCTGATGAAGCCATTGTAGTAAGTTAAAATTGTAGGTATAATTTTTGAACATTCAATATAGAGGGTTGTGCGAAATTGGTCGATATCTGTTATTTTTTAAGATACAAAAAAGCTAAAAGTAAGTTGCATTCTTTGTGAGGGACATGCACAATGAAAATACAGAGAAATGTACAGCGCGTTTCACTTTTGCCCCGCCAGTATTAACTTAATTTTTTATGCGGAGCTCTAAGTATATCAACCGATTTCGCACCATTTGGATACTCGGGGCGCTTTCGCTTAATATCTTGAACTTATTTGTTAGGAATCGAGATCTAAGTATTGATATTATTGCTTTTGAATTTTGGTATTTTGGCAACTGAAAACGAACTAATTTTTTCGTTTTAAGCTTGTTCTACTGGCAATGGCAACTTAGTTGCCGAAATGCAATAATTAAAATTTATTGATATATATTGTGGTTAGCGTTTTTTTCTTGTTTCTGTCTATTTCAAATTGAAATTATTTAATTTGAAAGCTCATGGTTTTATTTTTATATAAAGTACGGAGTTGGTCATATTGATTCTTGACAATTTTAAATTCGAATATTACTATCTGCAAAATATTATTTATTAACTTTTGTTAATATTACTTGATATTTTATTTCTTTTTTATTTAAAAATATAAACATAAGTGACATATAAATTAATAGATCTTGTACTCCACCATAATTACGCACTTAAATACGAGGGATATATCCAGAGTTTTGAGAATTGTGCTCTAACTAAATTACGCAGAACTTATAAGCAGATTGGTGATAGATAAGTCTTGACATGTTTATGCAGCTATCCAGTGCAATATTGTTCAGTCTGATTAATGTGTTCGACCGATATAGACGCATTTTCGTAGCACTAGATAGAACAATAATTTTTTTTTGTAAAAAAAGTTCAGAAATTATTAAATGTTTGCAAGGAGTGTTTGGTGGGTCTGCATAATCTAAAAGTATTGTATGTCGGTGGATCGGTCGTTTTAAAAGTGATAGAACATCATTAGAAGACGATCCACGCAGTGATCGCTTGAGTACGTTGGTAAATAAAAGAAGCATTAATGCCGTGGAGAATCACCTAATGATGTTCTATCACTTTTAAAATCGGAACAGAAACTCAAAAGGTCTGACGCTTGGTGTCAACTTCATGAATTTTGGCAACGGATAATCACCATTGACGAAACGTGGATTTCTTATTCCAATCCTGAGATCTAAAGTCAATTCAAAGAATGGCGTAAACCCGAAAAAAGGCCTCCACTTAAGGCGCGTGCAGTTCCGCCTCTTGGAAAGGTAATGCTTACTGTATTCTGGAATTGCGAAGGGATTATTTTTATGGATTATCTGGCCGAAGCTACTACAATTAACGCAGAATATTATTTGAACTTCTTATCCGGACCACTGCGGCAGGCATTTATCAGAAAACGACTTGGGATTTGCATAAGCGTTATGCATTATCCATTATTGCTAATGGATAATGCAATGCTTCACACTGCGAGAAACCCCAAGGATATTTTGAACGATTTACGACAGGAATTGCTTTCGCAACACCGATATTCATCGGACTGAGTGATTTTCATCAATTCCCAGATTTGAAGAAATCTTTACTCACGATCGGTTAGTAAATTAAACATTTCTAACCTTCAAATCGGTTAGAAAACGCGCTATTACATATCGAAGTAGGTAATAACACTTTACTGCCTAGCTTATGTCACTTTACTGGCTAGGTAATGTCATTTCAGTATTTATGAAACGTTAGTGTAATTTAAATAAGTAAATAAAATTATAATTAAACTATTCACAAATCCTTATTAAGTAAATAGCAAGACAACGTTTTCATACAAAATTTATTCGATTTTGGAATTAATATTAATTGTTACATTAGAATTTCCATGACTGTTTCCTGTTAGAGAAAGACCGTGTTTAAAATCGTAGTATAATAATTTAGTAATCTGTCAGAAAATGTCACTATTAGTTGTTACGTTACCTAGCAACAGTATCTATCAAAAGCATTTGGAAAAATGGCATGAAATTTAATACTATTATATTTTTGAAATTTAGTGATTTAATAGTTTATGTAATAATGAATTACTAACCGATCGTGAGTAAAATAGTATACAAACCTCGGCGGAAACATTCATTCCCGTCTCGAGATTGACGCTTCGTGTCTCGGTGAACTCTCTAATCTCTTGACGGTAATGAACCACTTTCCACCTCGGTATGTAATATATTATTAGGGCGTGTTCACTTTGAGTGTTTAACTGACGTAAAACGTGCCATAAATAGGTGAATTGAGGAGACACGGAAAAAGTTCTTTGAAGACGGCTTAAAGAAATTAATTTATCGTTTGGATAAATATATTTATTTAAATAATGATTATGTCGAAGAACTACATTGTAATATTGACGAAAATTGATAATATAAAAGAATATAGTCAAATTCCCAGAAATTTGGAAACATTCTTCGTACCTAGACTCAAATGGTAGCAATACGATATTTATATCTGTGTTCGAATTAGTGCCGGCGATAAAATTCGAATTTCCGAATTTCAAAGTTCTCCAAATTGGAAATATTAAATTCTTGCTACAAAGGTATTTAACTATCAATGGACAATGAACTGCACTATTTTACTTCCAGAGTTAAATCTGTTTTGAAACCCTTTGAAATCGCAACAGCAGCATTATGCGGCGACAAGAGAATATAATTATGGTGCGTCCACTTGTTCAGTCACTAATAAATAACTTTTTGAAGACAAGAGAACAGATTGCGTATTAATCAAAGAGTTTTTAACTAACATGTCAATTGATTTGGGAGGAAGAAAATGAGGAACAAATTATGGCGAAACAAATTTTTTCAGAATATTTAGATCCTCGTGATAAGTTCTTTAATACTAAAGAGGTATTATAAGCTAAACATAATAGATAAAGTAAATGACATTTACAACAATACGCTTAAGAACTCTGAGACAAGTACATCAACAGAAACAAATACGTCAACAGAAACACCATCAAGAACCTTTATGAATATAATTTTCCCAGAGTCCCCAAATAGGAATATATCAGAATTTAAAATGCATGAACAAGAAACAGAAATCTTGAAAAAACAGAATCCGTTTGAATGGTGGCAATCAAATCCCAGAAAGTATCCGACAACCAGAGCATATCTTATGATTCCAGCTACGTCGGCATCATCAGAAAGGGTATTTTCCGCCGCCAGAAATATTACGTCAGCTAAGAGAAGTTGCCTATTACCTGATAATGTCAACATTTTAGCGTTTCTAAAAGAATAAAGAACATTACTTTGAATCGAAATAAAAATTTATGTTAGCGCATATTATTTCGGGTAACTTATTTGATAAAATATTTTAACTTAAGTATTTTTGATTTCCTGTAAACTATTAATTTCTTATTTCAGACCAATTTGAATTACGAATATTATTCTAAAATTTTCGAATTTTCGGTGCGAATTTATTTGATTTGATTCAGTATTTCGCATTATAATTTACAGTTCGTATTTCGGATTTAAAATTCGATATTTCGAATATTCGAAAATCAAATTTAAAATTCGATTTTCGAATATTCGAATTTACTAAAATTCGGAATTTCGAATTTAGAAACTTTTGAATTCAACCGCACTAGTTCGAAAAATGTCCCATTTAAAAATTAAAAAATGCGTATTAAAACGAAGCTTATTTTGATACTGTGTTGGATGCAAAATAGAAAAAAAAATACTTTCTTGCACTAAGAATATTGAAGCGATCATAAATATTTATCACCTAATAACATGCCAGTTAGATACTTACAAATGACACTTGAACTATGAAACAAATTTAAATTGCAGATTATTTCAAATAAAGGCACGTACTTCTTTACTTTTTTACTTTACGACATTAACGGCCTTGCAAATAAACGTTAACATATATTAAAATTTTGAAATTGTTCTTTTTTAAAATAAAATTGAGGAGATCATCTTGATATTGAGCGCTGCCATATCCCTGCAACGGAAGTCTCTATCTTTACAGCTGGTAATTCCTATTAACAGGTTAGCGTATATTATAATATAAATGTGAAATAACATTACGCCAGTTTTTATTACACGGTACAGTTTAACTAATAATATAGTCATAAGCAGATGCTGTATTAAATTTGGGAAAAATAGTGAATAAATAATAAATTACCTATTTTTTCATAGAGCCTACTAATGTTATTATCTCCAGTCCATAAACAAACAGGTTTCACGAAATAGGTATACTCTACGGGCCTTTTCGTTTTCAATATGGCAATATTATTATCATAATTTACTGTTGTATACTGTGGATGTACTGCGATTCGGGAAATTGTGGCTACCTGAAGACCAGCTGAAAAATCTTTCAACGTGGTCGTACCTATAAGAAACACATAATGAAACATAATATTGATTAATAGATTATGGTAATTACACTAAAATTTGCCCAAAATCAGCAATTATTAGGCCCTTTAAAAGTCTCGGAAATAAGCTTCAATTTCAATTAGCTGTAACCGAATATTGGATTAATAATATTACACCTCACATTAGATAATTTCAATATGGGCTAGTAAGAGAACTGTCAGAGAACATAATGGCTCTTGTATTTTTGTAACACATTTAACGAGTATATAGCAAAATGTCGACAGCGTAATTGAATGAAATCCTACCACTAAAGCTGAAATCAAGAACACGTTTCTTAAGAACATTAGTAGCACATGCAAACAATTAATTACCATTTCAATGAAAAAAAATGAGTAGTTTTTGCAATGCAATAATTCTTTGAGAAAATGGGAGGAAATACATCACCACAATTGGTTAACATATGGAAGGCGATAATAGGAGATTGAAAATTATCGTCATGTTAACTACATAAATCCGTAAAGCGGGAGTATTTCCTAAGTTAAACGTTGGAGCGTTGGATACGTATAGAGCTGGCCATGATGTGAGATATGCCCAAAGGTTTGGTTAAAACCTACGGTTATATTTACATATAAGTTTGGAAAAGAAACATGTGACCATCTTAAATTCACTTAGACCAATTACTTTCACATATTTTATATTAAAGACCATGGAAAATATATTTATAAATATTATCAAATTAGTATGTAATTGTGAAGTAAATGTGAATGTCAACATTGCTGTCTGCAAATTACAATATATAATTGTTTCAGCCTTTACTTGATGAAATTCCATTATAACTATTATCAGGATAAAATAAATATCAAATATTTAAAATAAAACATGTGTTTGTTACCGTATAGTTGTGTTAAAAAAATTTGTAAATAAGTTAGTTATATGTCTGATGAAGCTCAGGTTGGAGCGAAACGATCGTTGCAGTGTCAATTAAAAAGTGAAATTAATTAAAATTTGTTTTATTTTATCCTGATAATAGTACAAATTACAACGTAAGTCATACGAAATTTAATTGAACGTGGACAACATTTTTCAATTAAATTTCGTATGACTTGCGTTGTAATTTGTATACAGCAATGTTTATATTCACATTTACTTCACAAATACCTACTAATTTAATAATATTTATAAATATTTCATATAAAAGCCGAAAAACACCAGCAATTTATCAATTATATATATATATATATATATATATATATATATATATATATAATTAGACCAGGAGTCTTTGCCGTTAGAACAAGTATAGAAAGGATAATTGTTTTTTGGGGAATCTAGCAAAATTAACCTCTATTACTTAAGTCAGTTCTTTATTTTTTTATCCCAACATTTCGCACCAAGTTCGTATGCTTCCACAGGGGGTCAAAATGTGAACTGGTTTTTCCATGGATAAATTACTCGTCTCAATATTCATAATGCCTGCAATATTCTAAATTAATACAACCAACATCAACGGCGTACACATAGTTTACTCCGAAACTACATTTTCCTGAGGAAGCATACGCATTTGGTGCGAAATGTTAGGATAAAAATAATAAAGGACTCACTTAAGTAATAGAGTTTAATTTTGCTGGATTCCCCAAAAAACAATGATCCTTTCCATATATATATATATATATATATAAATTTAATATTTTTGTGACCTTGGTATGGTATGGTATAAGGTAAACTTAATAAGTCGGCGATTAAAGGTCTGGTTCATATATATACTTTAAAGTAATGAACCAGTCCTTTAATCGCCGACTTATTAAGTTTACCTTATATATATATATATATATATATATATATATATATGTACACATATATATATATATATATATATATATATATATATATATAACAATTGATAAGTTATTGGAGTTTTTCGGCTTTTATATGAAATATTTAGAAATATCAAGTTAGTATGTATGTAATTGCAAAGTAAGGGGGGATGTAAACATTGCTGCCTACAAATTACAAAGCAAATCATACGAAATTTTTTAATTGAAAAATATTGTCTATGTTGGGACTCGATCCCAAGTCTACAGTTTGCCGGACTGACGGTTTTACCAATCATCCACAATAGACCTACGTTCAAGCTATTTAGAAATGCATTATAAAGTAACAGTGTTAATGAATCAGATGTCAAGTTAAAAGCAGAAGTCAGTTTTGAAAGTTGATGGCAGTTTTGATAGCAGATGTCAGTTAGTGAAAGCAAATGTCAGTAATTGAAAGCAAATTTCTGTTTTGAAAGCAGGTGTCAGTTATGAAAGCAAATGTCAGATTTGAAAGCAGATGCCTATTTTGAAATTAGATGTCAGTTATTAAAAGCAGATGTCAGTATTTTGAGACATCTGCTCTCAAAATACAGACATATTTTTCAATTAAAAAATTTCGTATGATTTGCTTTATAATTTGTAGACAGCAATGTTTACATCCCCCTTACTTTGCAATTACATACATACTAACTTGATGTTTGCAAATATTTCATATAAAAGCCGAAAAACTCCAATAATTTATCAATTGTTATACTTAATAAACGGCTAAGAAATTATCTAAACACTCATGTATATATATATATATATATATATATATATATATATATATATATATATATATATATATATTGATGTAGGTCAGGCCTACGCATAAGAATGCCTTAGTTTGCAAGAAACAGATTTTTAACGTGTATATGTAATTATTAGAGAAATAAGAAATTATTGAAATTGAATTCTTCTTATGTCATATCAATAAAGTTGATTTCGCGTTTCAAATTGTTTAAAATTAATTCTCATATTTATTTATTTTTATCTTTTCATGTGCCTTAGTCATTTTATTCCGATATCTTGTATTTCCACTTAATTGATCAATAATAAATGACACCAATTATTTAGGCGAGACTGCACTTATTTGACATAACTACAGCGGGAAATATCCCAACTATAAAATTAGCATTATGTACAATTATCAACATTCACACGTCAATTATTTATTTACTAAAATAAAATATGTAATTTATATTAAGCATATGTATATTTTGAATGATTAAATTATCATTTTCATTATAAATAAGTATCGAGATTATAAAAATACATACAGATTAGACGAATAAGAAGCTAGCATTCGGAACAAACGAGAGTTAGCGTCAGTAGGTAAAAATCTCCAAAAACACATCGACGTATTTAAGTGCCTCTCTGCAAATTAAAAGAAAAATCATAAACTAAATTAGAAAACCTATACAACGAACCTAGTAAAACCTTACCTGTATATCCAGTTCCTTTTTGACGCATTTTGCGAGTCCAGACGATAACCAGTGCCTCAGAAACCAAAAATACCATTTCACCGGGAAAGCCTGCAGTTAGATCGCCACCAAGCGGGGACGCCGTACGATTGCCCGTCCAAACTTGTATCCTGCATTTACGGATCTACTAGCAAACTCCAGACTAACCAATTCCTGTCTATTTCTACATAAGTATTCTTTTAACCTCCTACAAATTTTTGAAAATGTTAAATTAATTCACTTCACCAAATAAAACCTCAATCAAATTATTTTTAATAGATATACCTTATGATTAGAGCTGAGGATGTTTGCGGTATAACCATGGTTATACCGCAAACATCCTCAGCTCTACTTATGATACATTTTAATATTAGTATAATTTAAGTTAAGTCAAGAAGAATACAGTTTCCTGTTTAATATAATTAAATTTAATAATAGTATCATTTATGCATTTAGTCTTATTAATTTCACGTTCATTTAGTCGTTTTGCCTAACCTAGAATTCATGTTCATTTTATCACGTGACATGATACGTTTTGATTATTCATAATTTAATTAATTTGATCACTTACCTGTTATTCAACACGTTCATTAAAGTCTTTTACATTATTCCTTATCTCACTCGTTTTATTTAGTAGATTTGAAAATAGTATTATCATTATTTATTGTGTTGTCATCAGCTGATTTTGTACGTATTCTATTGGATTCACCGAACCTACATTTTAAAGTGTATTTTACCATGCACAACACAAGAGTCTAATTGTTCTTCGAAGCCGGACATTTAACACCAATTTAGCCCACCCGAAAATAACTATAAGAAGTTATACACATGAACAGCTGTTTAGGTTAAGTATACTTCGTTATTAAACGATTATGTATCTTTGAATTATACACAAGTAACAGATTTAATATGTTATACAACCCCATCTGTGTGTAACAGTTGATAGCATATTTAATATAGATATTTATAATTCACATTTTTAAAAAAAATTATCTTACCAGTTACATTATATTTAAACATTTGATTTTGCAATTATTATTTATGCCCTTCAGGCTCTCTTCAATTTGACGAGCCAACGTGGGGCAATTATAAATACAATTATTAGGTACAATTCAATATATTTTATTATTTAGCTTGATTTTACATTCAGCTTCACTGTAATTCAGCTTCTCTTCAATATATATATATATATATATATATATATATATATATATATATATATATATATATATATATATATATATATATATATATATATATATATATATATATATATATATATATATATATATATATATATATATATATAGAGAGAGAGAGATATTTATTATAGAGAGATAATTTTTTAACCGTTTATTTAATATATCAATTGATAAATTCTTGTAATTTTCGGCTTTTATATTAAATATTGTAAATATTTTGAAATTAGTACGTTATTTTGTGAAGTAAATGTGAATGTAAACATTGCTGCTTACAAATTACAACGTAAATTATACGAAAATTTTATTTGAAAAATTTTCGTCCACATTGGGACTAGAACCCAAGTTTATGGTTTGCCGGACCGTTGCTTTAACCAACTAAGCCACGAGGACATTTGTTTCAAGTCTATTGAAAACGCCTTATAACTTAGTTGGTTAAAGCGACAGTCCGACAAACCGTAGACTTGGGTTCAAGTCCCAACGTTGACGAAAATTTTTCAAATAAAATTTTCGTATAATTTACATTGTATAACATTCATATTTGCTTCGCAAAAGTACTAACTCATTCGAAAATATTTAATATAAAAGCTGAATTTATCAATTGATATATATATATATATATATATATATATATATATATATATTGTAGTGGTTCAACCAGCACCCGTATTCCAGTTCCTACAATGTGAAATACAGGTATACAACACATTAAGACACTTGTATAAATATTAAATTGGTGGACGTAATTTGTGAAATTAGTATCGAAATGTAAATAAATTAATATGACAATAACTTTAAAATTTATAATTAACTTATTTTGATTTTTATCTTATTTTTTATATTTAAATTTTTCAATTTCATAATTCAAATTTATTCGCGCGAAATTACAGGTATTTAATTTATCTACATCAAGATTTATATCGATGTTAGTTAACCAAGCCCACTAATTTAAAATTATCATGAACCCCGCGAAAGCGATTTTTACGATACAATTTATAACTAATTTTATATTGAAAACTACATTTTAGATATTTGTAAATTATTTAACTAATTTTTCGATCACATTAAGACTAAAACATTATGCAAATTCATATTTTAATTGATGCAAATAAAGCGAAAACTTCGAGGCTTTATCGATATTTAAAATAGGCTGTGGAATAAAAAAAACCGAAGAACGGCGTCTGATATAAAATTTTTACAACAAATGGCCGCATTTTATTAACTTCGTGAAATTTAAATTATTCAATATTATAAATAAAAATATCATACCAAATTTTCGATCATTCGATAAACAAATAATAGGCCCAACTTTTGATATATAAATTTGAAGAATACCACACGTAAACAAGAATTATCGATCGAAGCATCTTTTTGTAATTGGATACCGTCGAACCGAGAACCCAAGCCGGTAAACACATCCAACGCCGCCAGAAATATTGGAGCAAGCCGCACTCTGCATCTATCCCGAGCATTGCGTTTCCAGAACTTCATCAGATCCAAGAACATCGGAAACAAGTTCACATCCTACATTTATTCCACATATCACCTAAAAGTCAACAATTGTCTAAATAAAAATCATTTAAACAACTTAATATTCATATTAAATTTCGGAATTTTTACATTTTTATAAAACATCAATTAAAACGTGCAACTTCTACATACATATTGCTTAAGATAAAACAATACTTACCTATATTATGTTTAATTTAAGAACAATTAAATATTTGCTTATTTAATTTTCGTATAACCTAACCTTATAAGTTATAAACACATGTGCAACATATTATTTCCTTTTATTGTCACTTAACACGTAATATTATTTTTATAATACAGTTTCCTTATTTCTTTTATTCAATTGCTGTTACAGTTTTCTTATTTATGTCAATAAATTTTTTATTTATTTTATTAATTCAATCTTTTATTTGTGTTGTTTAATTGTTGAGTTTGAGCTTAATTAATACGCTAATTACATTGTTCTTACGGAAATAATACACCAAGCCGACGAAGATCCTGGAGATTTTAATTAATTTATGTACTCAAGCTCTACCGCAGTTAGTTGGTTATTTAACAAGATCACAGATAGCGTTGAACAAACTAAGAACTACATAAACTTATGGTGCCCAACTTTTGAATTTTAATTCATAAAGACTAACTTATATTAATTATTTTTCTAAGTTTATATTCTCATTGTTCTTAGTTTTACCAGCTTCAGCGTATTGTTACAATATATGTTTATATAAAGATAATTATTTCGTAACCTTTGTATGTTATGGTAGATTCAATTAGTTGGCGAATTTAAGGCCTGGTTTTACTTCAAAATGTATATATTTCAAACAATCTTACATGTTTCGGCATATGATGCCTTTTTCAAAGAATTTAAGATATAAATGACAGTATATTAATGTCATATGCCGAAACATGTAAGATTCTTTTAAATATGTACATTTTGAAGTAAAGCCAGACCTTAAGTCGCCAACTAGTTGAATCTACTATATATATATAGTGTGAAGGAACCGACCTCTTCACTTTAGATGTTCGTTAGCTTTCATTACATCTGCGAAAGAGGAGTTGATTTTGGAAAAACTTAATATTATTGGTAATATCAAATTATGGATTAGTATTATTTACTAATCAAAATGCTATAAATTATGTAACATCTGAAGACTGATGCTAGGTAATTTACAGAGAAAAAGTATCCACACCACAAGAGGCTCACCGAAACCTGACAGATACGAATTAATGAACCAAAGTTCCGCTTAAATACATGAAACGATGCGGGAGACGACAGTGTCAATCTGAAGTAAGCTTCTATAGAAGCTAACTGTAAGACCAATAAAATGTTAAGATATACCCTTCCACCAATTCTAAATACGAAAGAAGGGTACTTTAAGATTAGCTAATAATGATCCACTTCTCTCCCTCCGTAATACCCTCCTCGTGATGACTACAATATTGAATAATTTAAAAAATAGGGAAAATGTAAATGTTTAGTGCCCATACATTTATCAGCCTCGTAACATGCTATCATATTTAAACTTGCCTAAGAACGCCAAAATCCTATTTGGGCGGTAAGCATCTCCAGTTGCTTTAACTACTGAACAAAATGCAGTCGTCATTATAAAACTGTCCGAAATCAACGCACCTCCGCATTTATAACGTAAATTTCCAAGTAAGTTCGTGTAAAGTCCTACGATCCAGGGCCATTTTCCTGAAATAGGCAAGTTAAAGAATGTTAATATTTGCAATAATAAAGGCACGCAGTCTAATCATAAATGATGTCAATTCTTCAAAATTATATGAAACGTTGATTCAGAGAATTTAATAACAGCATAAATAGGTAATGTTATCCGCGCTAGGTAAAATAACGAACAAAGTAAACCTTTTATTCAAGTAATTTTTGTTCTTTACCATTCTTTGTCAGTACTTTTTTGCTAGCTGCTCAGTGAACACTATTAAATCATAATCGTATAGCCATTGCACTACATAAAATGGTAAAGAGGCACGACAGATTTCAGGTCTTTATTCTCTCCTTAATATTGAAAAAACGTTTCGTATCATAGCGTGTTTTCGAGACATCGAGCGAAGTCAATAGTGGAAGCAAACAATCCGATCCTGTGAAATGAACACGCTATCAATCTCTCGCATCATCGAAGAAGGCTTACAGAAAAAAAACAAACACTTCCAACACCAACTCTTCCATCACCAGCTTGAAGGCCGCAAGAATTGAAACAGGGAAGAAGTTTTTACACCGATACAGTAAACGAAGTATGCAAAATCTTATTCTTGGACGAGAAAATTCTTACTCTCTATTGAGAAAATATTTAACCAATCCAATAATAACTTGTATGCTCAAAGTTCACTAGTAACGTATGTAACAAAAGTTTTTTTGTGTTCATTCCTAGATATAAATGTTCATACGCATCAGCTGTTCCTGATTTATAAATAGGTCAATGGCCTGATCTTTGTAATATCTTAGAATACAAAATCGAGTTTCTTTAAAAATTTTAAATGGTATTAACCGTTCTGTGGCGATATGGAATTTGTAATTTAGTTTATTAAGTCTTAACGCCGAGAAATAGTAAATAACATTTGCAATTTTTAATTGAATGTTCATATTTTTTTTTCTGTTTTATCTGCCTCTTTTCTTAATGCCAATTTCTTTGCCCTAAAAATCTAAAAAAATTTTAGGCAAAAATTGGATAAAAATGGATGTCCAAGAACTGAAGAAATTTATTGGAGTTTTAATACTAATAGGTGTATACAAATCTTATAACGAGGACGTAACACAACTTTGGAGCAAAGACAATGGTCGAAAAATCTTTGGTAGTATTATCGCTCGAAACAGATTTCAAAATATACTTCGTGCAGGTGGTTCGACGATGCAGCGCAAAGACGAAGAAAAAGGAGTGGCGACAAAATAGCAATAATACGGGAATGCTATGAGTTATGGAATATTTATTTGCGAGATGTGTATGTACCAAATTATTGTATGACGGTTGATGAACAGCTTATAACTTTCAGAGGCAGATGTCCCTTTGGACAATATATTCCATCAAAACCTGGACGATATGGAATAAAATTTTGGGCCATTTGTGATAGCGTAACAACCTATGTATGGAAACTGGAAATTTATACTGGAAAGCAGGGAGAGGAAAGAGACAAGAATCAAGGCAAAATGGTTGTAAAACGTTTAGTAGAAGAAATTCAAAACTCTGGAAGGAATGTCACCTGCGACAATTTCTTTACTTCGTACAATCTTGCAAAGTATTTGTTATCAAAAATCATAACATTAGTTGGTACGATCCGTAAAAATAAACCTGAATTGCCATCTTCATTTCCAAAAAATCGTCAAGTGTTTTCCACACAGTTTGGTTTTACAGACGATTATTTCTTATTGCCTAAAAAAACGCAAGCTTGTAACGTTGTTACGTGAGTACTCTGCAGAGTGAGAAATATGTTGTTAATGGCCAAAAAAGAAACCTCAGGTAATCCTGGACTACAATAAAACAAAAGGTGGCGTAGACAACATGGACAGAATGATAGACATCAGCGCCTATGAACGCATACATACTATGGAAGCTCTTGAAACCTAATTCAGCTTATGATTTGAAAAAGAGAAGAAACTTTCTAATTGAGCTAGGAAAGGGGCTGGCAGAATTCAAGGACCACGAAAAATCAGGAGCAAAAGAAGAAGCTGAAGCATCTACTAGTTCTGAGATTCCAAGAAAGAAGAAGAGATATGATGTTTGTCCATTTTCAAATGATAGAAAAACAAGAACAACTTGTGCACGTTGTAAAACCAATATATGCGGTGAACACTCAGTAATTATATGTAAGAAATGTGTTTAACCTACTTTTACTTTTATGTAAGTCATTTTATTTTACAATATGTATGTCTTATTATTATTACTGCTTCGGTTTATTCTAATGGTCTTTTCTCATGTTGAATAAAATAAAAGTCAAATATAATAATGCTTACACTAAATTTAATTCAAAATAATATTAGCCGAATATTACCTCAAATTCTGCATATAGTAGTACGGGTCCACTGGATCCGCGTGGTAAGTAGCGATAGGCCGTTTTCCTGGTAGTCCTAGTGATAATGTGGAACTTTTGTGGAAAAGTTTCTTGAATTTTGTTCACCCATGACATAATTGCATGAGCGGATAACACTTTCCCAACAACAAATTGTAACGAAGTTAAACAGTTACCATTTTTATAAAACGATTTTACGCAGAAAGCACGATGTACACCGGACCACTGCCCCATGTTTAGCAAATGACATTAAATATCAAACAATAATCCAAAATTTCCGGGCTCCCTCGTGTGTAGAAAATGAAAAATTGGATTTTTTAAATTTCCCACATCACTGGCGGATATTGTACTTCTGGAAGTTATAACATTTTCGCCTGTTTCACTATACAGGCTGATTAAAATTAAGTGCGCACTATTGCCATCTCTGTTATTATTGATTCTAGAAAGTAGGTTAAATTAGCAAGGTATTAGTGTTTTTAACATTGATTAGCATGCAGTTCATGAAAAAAAAAATGAATAACGCATTTTCGAGAAATTTTGAAATTTATAATTTTTTTAAATGGAACAGCCTGTACGTTTTTTAAAATTCTGAATGCTAATATTGTTTGTAATATAAAAGTTTCAATACACTATTGTCCTAAAACGAATAATAAAGTATTTACGGTGGAATTTAGTTGATGTCAAAGATACTCTTTCATTTTGTAAAATCTGTAGTAGGCTTCTTTCACTTTAAACAGAACAAATAGTATGCCCTTTGTAAATGTCAATAACGTACTGAATATAAATCTTTCGCACGTTTAGTTATTAAAAATATATTTTTTTTAATTTTGTGTTGTGTTCATTAGTTCTCTATTTATTTTTCTAAACATTTTGGTTTTACTTTCGTTGCTTAGTGTTTGACAATATTTCACTATGGTATTTCCTCATTTGAAAAAATGCGATATGTTGGAAGCATACATTTTATGTCGTAAAAATTCAATAAGGACTAGCGAATATTATGCTGAACACTATCCTTTACGACAGCAGCCAGATCGACGTTACTTTCAAAAACTTTACAATCAATTTAGACTGCATGATTGCTTATTTAGAAAGAAAAGAACAAAGAAAAATATCGCCGTCAACGAAGAAGTAGAAATTACAGTGTTAGCATATTTCGAAGCCCATCGCGAATTTTCCATTAGGGATGCTACTAAGGAATTGGCATTAAGTTATTCATCAGTTCAAAGAATTTTGAAAAAGCATAAGTATATCCCCTTTAAGTTCAGAATCTCTTAAACATTACAGGCAGAAGATTCCGCCAGGAGATTAGCTTTCTGTCATTGATTTGCTAGTTTTTGTCATGAAAATTTGAATGGACAACAGTGTATTTTATGGACTGACGAAACAAATTTTTCACAAATAGGAATGTTTAATAAGAAAAATAGTCACTACTGGTCTCAAGAAAATTTATTAATAGTTCGTCGACATACTGCACAAGTTCGATTTAGTTTTAACGTTGTGCGGATTAATTGGTTCGGTAGTCGTTGGTCCACTGTTCTACAATGGTACGTTGACAGGAAACATACATCTGGAATTTATTCGTAACGTTCTAGAGGATTTCCTTGATAACGCCAATTACCTGATGCGCCAAAATTTATACTTTCAGCAGGACGGTGCTCCTGCATACAACTATCACCTAGTGCAAACCTACCTTGACACCATCTTTGCCGAAAAGTGGATTGGTACAAATGGTCCAATTCAATGGCCAGCACGCTCCCCTGACCTCTCACCTTTAGACTTTTTTTTGGGGGATACTTAAAAAATGAGGTGTACAAAACGCGATACGACAACGTGCGCGAATTGCAAGACAGAGTCAGAGAAGTTTTTCGCCAATTAGATAGAAGGACAATCTTAAGAGCCACCCAGAGTGTACTGAAGCGGGCACGAAAATGTATTGAGCAGGAAGGTGACACCTTTGAGCAGTATTTATAAATTATACATGTACTTTCTTCTTTTTAATTTAATTTTGTAAACAGTAATATGTTAAAATAAACATTAAACACAAAATATGTATCTGTTTTGTCAAAAGTTAGCGGAGCAATGACAACATTTAGAAGGAAATAGAAACTGCTATAACTACTTTATTATTCGTTTTAGGGCAATAGTGTATTGAAACATTTATATTACAAAGAACATTGGCATTCAGAATTTTAAAAAATATACAGGCTGTTCTTTTTTAAAAAAATACAAATTTCAAAGTTTCTCGAAAATGTGTTATTCAATTTTTTTTTCATGAACTGCATGCTAATCAATGTTAAAAACGCTAATACTTTGCTAATCTAACCTACTTTCTAGAATCAATAATAACAGAGATAGCAATAGTGCGCACTTAATTTGAATCAGACTGTATAGTAGGACGATATCTGTTAATTTGTGATTTGAGTAAGCCATACTTGACGGAAGTTGGTAGGAGACTGAATTCTGACTTACAGTATGCATCATCGCATCTACTACTTCCTCCATTACGCTTAAGTAGTGGTAGCGCTGCAGTTATAAAGGAATACTAAATTTACCAGAGTTGAATCGAGCCACGCGCATATTAAATATTTTTTTTCTTTATTCTCGTTCGAGATAGAGCTTTCGTGCATTACCATTTTATGCTTAGTATTATTACAGCTATTGTATGTTAAAGTATGCATCCATATTTCGTTTACACCTTGTATACATCGTCTAATGCATTTTCTCTAATTATTTACTTACCTTCAGGGCTATTCTCTTCAAGTACTAATGATTCTGGTTTCGTTAGAGAGGGTCGCCCGCAAATATCGTTTGGATTTTCAAATGTTCCATGTGATGGACTGAATAAAGGAATCATGTTTAATAATAATAAAACAAAAATGCCTTGTTTCGCAGTAAAGAATTCGTTAATAAACTGTATAGATATTTAGTTACTCGATCAACGCAACACAACGAGCAAATTTAAAATGTACGATCTTAGCTATGTCTTTAACCCGCCATCGCACGCGCTAAGAGCAAATCCCTCACTTTGTTATTTAAGCCACAAAATGGCAACGATCATATTTATAACCTTGAACGTCTAAGTATGCCCTAAACGTTATTTTTAGGTGGAGGTAGAGAAGCCAGTTTTAAAAATAGAATTTTGTGTCAGTTTCTGTCTGTGAAATAAGAAGTGATGTCGTCAGTGTGAGCGCGCTCTTCACTATGCATATAAACACGTTAATTTTTTATTGGTGGCAAATCATGTATTTTATCAGAATATTATTCTGATACATTACACATGCGGTTAGTTCGTAGTATGAGTGAAGACACAAACAAAATGCAGTTTCTAGAGAGATGGCTGTGCCACCTTTGGAAGGGCGTCGTTACTTCACATTGGTTATGTGGACGGGGCGAGGTACTTCGGCTGTCTGACAACAGGCAGCGCTGAATTTACTTCTACGCCCGGTCTGGATAATTTCTGTGATGTGGCGATGTGGTTCTTTTTTTTTGTGAATGTGTCTGAAGATATCCTTTCTCCAGCAGGGGCGTACCGATGAGCCTGTAGAAAGGCGAAATACGTATCTACGTCTGGGGAGGGATATGTTCGGACACGTTCACAAAAATATTAATAGTGAACCTGTATTTGTGTTCTTCACACCAGTTTTTTAATAATATTTTATATTAATAAAAATACCTCATGTATTTTACTTTTGTTTTGGGGACAAATTTTTGTTTAATCTTTAAGGTAAGTTCTTAATGATTCATTTTTCTTGTATCTACATTATAACTCCACTATAACAAAATTGGTTTGATTGATTTAGAAATTCCATTTTTATCGAAATGGATCCGCGTCAAGAAAGACAGTTACTTCAGTGGTTTGAAGATCTTGAAAAAGAGGAAGAGGAGGAAAATGAACATCTAGATGTTTTAGATGATAGTGATGTAAGTGAAACTGAAGAAGTTTAGGTCCAAGTGGATAACACCGATTCTGAAGTTTCTGCGAGTTCAGAGTTACAAGACGTAGTCTAATCTACATCGGTAATTAGTGGAATTCTAAATATATATTCGCCTATCTTAACGTACCATTTTTTGTGCAGGTAAAGATAATCAAACACTTTGGAATGTCCATTATAATAAAAACAACCGAAAAGTTCTTGTTCTAAATCTTGTGACTACACGTCCTGGTGTGAAAGGCCACGCGAAAAACGATCGAACTCCCTCTGAATGTTGGAGTTTATTTTTCTATTCCAAGTATTTTGACATTCTGGTGTACCATTTATTTCTTTTCATTTTTTGTTGATGGGTTATTCCGATATAAGAACTCTTCCAACCGCTCGCTTCTAAAACTGAGTTGGTTTCCTTAGTCTAAGATCTCCGGGGCAATCATGTTATTGGGGTAATTTGATAGATCCTAAGTAGGTATTGCGGTAAGTACGACTATTGCTCGTGGGGGCATATAGCATCACTCTTTGTTGTCTGAATCCTCCATATTTCTCTAGCATTCTTTTCGCTAAATAGTTTTGTATGCCCTTTTCTTGATCCAGGTTTCCTTTCTTATTTCATCCGTCCACCATGTTGTTTGCTTTTGTATATTGTTCGCTTTTTTTGTACCACACACTGCCATAGCCGTTTCTACCAGCACTTTTTTAAGAATGTCCTAGCTCTCGTTTAATTCTGTTTTGTCGAAATTGTTTTTAAGTTTTGTTATTTTCTCTTGTATTCTGTTATCGTATTCTTTTGCTACTTCTCCACCTCTCAGTCTGTATGATATAATCGTTTTATAGTCTATTTTCCTTTTCTCTATCTCTTTCGTTGCGATTTTCTTATCATTTCTATTTATTTTTGCCTCTATTAGAAAATGGTCGCTAAATATTTCCACTCCTCGTCGTATTTTTACATAAAGTGTTGAGTTTTCTATTCCTCGTTTCTACTAACATATAACCTATTATTGATTTTTCTCCCCTTGTTTGATGAGCTCATGTATATTTATGGATATCTCTGTGCTTATACAATGTATTTGTGACTATTAGGTCGTGTAGTTTGCAACAATCTAACACCCTTTTTCCATTATTTTTTCTCATTACTTCTCCATGATCTCCTATAGTGGCTATGGAGTTATTTCCTCTTTTTCCTACTCTTCTATTAAAATCTCCTACTATTAATAATCTCCCTTCTGTCTCATCTGTTGTTAGTGTTGATCTTCCCAAAATTTGTCTCTTTTATTTTCTCATTCTCGTTAGATCCATATACTATTGTTAGTATTTGTTGCTGCTCCTGGTGATCTTTTATTTCTATTTTGAGTATCCTTTCTGTTACTGAGTCCCATTTTTATACCTTTTTTAACATTCTCTTGTGTATAAGGCACTCTACTCCTGCTACCGCTCTTTTGTTTTCCTCCACTCCACTATATATCAAAATATGCATGTTCCTCAATAAAATTCCTTCCTTTTCTCTTTTTTTTTGGTTTAGTTTTTTGCTAATACTTCTAGTTTATTCTCCTCAAATTCTTCCATTAAGTCATGTTCTTTCCTCTTCAAACTTCTAACATTCCATATACCCATCTTCCATATATTTGTTTTTCTTCTCTATTTTATTTCCTCTGTTTCCTTGTATCTTATCTATTCTCCAGTAATTCTCTTATCCTTTTCAATAGTTAGGTTCTTCTCCGTGCGTACTCCCTCTGTGTGCTTATTTAGTTTTTTGTTTTTTCATTTTTTCTCCGATCATATTCCATTTCCATTCCCCACCGTTGATTACTATTTTACTGAACCCAATTTTAACCGTTTTGTCGTTTTTTCTCTTCTTGCGCCCTTCGCGTCATTTTTTTTTGTCTTTTTCTCTTGTCGTAAGTTCCTGGTTTATATAAATGCGTTCCTGTCCTATAATTTTTAGTTTTTGTTTTATTCTTTATAATCGTGCCTTTGTCTTCTGTTTTTTAAAATTCGATAATACACATTTTTATACCGTATTTTACGTGCTGTTTCTATTTCTGCTTGCACCTGTAGATGTTGCAAAGGGAACTTAACTTTTCATTTTTTCCTTAAGTTTACTAAGCTTTGCTTCTTCTAGTACCTATAACCCAGTAACTATAATGTTTTTCATATACCACCATTAATAAAAGTCAAGGAGATTAAGATCGGGTGATCTTGGTTGCAACAGGACCACCTCGACCAATCAATCTTGGATAATTGATGCTAACCCAATTTCAGGTACCTATTCCGAAATGAGGTGGTGCCCCATTCATGTGAAACCACGTGTCTCGTCGAACATTCAGTGGGACATCGTCTAAAAGACCTAGCAGTTAGTCAATAAGAAATTGAAGGTAATTGTCCGCATTTAACCTCCCAGGAAGAACGACAGGATCAATCAACAAGATTAGGGCCGCCCAAACGTTAATAGAAAATTCATGTAGAAATTTATATGGGCGTGTAGCTTTGGGATTTTCTGATGACCATCTGTGCAGGTTTCTCAGATTTGTAACACCACTTTTAGTGAGCGTAGATTCATCTATCCAGAGGACTGTTCTGCATAAATTAAAATGAAGCCGTGACTGTCTCAATATCCAGGTAGAATAAATCAGACGAGCATAGTGGTCTGCCTCAAGCAAACCGTGTCCCCTGCGATAGTGATATGGATATAAGCCCTCACGTTTTAAAATTGGCCAAACTGTCGTTCGTGGCACTCCTAGTTGTCTAGCGATTCGACGTACACTGAGAGTTGGATCCCTTGTAACAATAGCTACTGCTTCTTCCTCTAAGTCTGCTTGCAAATTTACTCCTCGGTCGAAAAGATAATCACACAGTCCTCATTCCCGAAATTGTCTGTGTACTTCCAGAAACGTTCTGTAATTAAGAATGCGCCTATCGGGAAACCGATGTCGGTATTCAATAACTGCTGGACGTGCACTGTCGTTACAGTAGCTATACACAAAATGCATGTTCGCATACTCTTGAGAAGAAAGTCGGTAAGGCATTTTGAATAAAGAAAACGTGTCCACTAATAAGCTGTTGTATGAACTGAAACGTAATGGTAATCCTTTATTAAAAAATGCAACGTTAACAATCATCTGAACATTTGTTTATTGTATGATATTCATGGTTCAGTACTTACGAAATAAGTAAGAACCTTCTCTGTCATAAATCAATTTCCAGTACTCTTTTTTGTAGATCTCCAAGAAATTAATGTGTGCACTACGACACGTGTTTATTTATTTTAGGATAACATTCTATTATGCGACTTTAACAATCACGGGCCGGTTATTGAATCGTATAACTTTTTTTAAATAAAATCAGTTCGTATTGACTTTAGGATTACATTTTTTTTCATGATCTGACAATCACATTCACAGATCTGTAGCTTTGAAACAATAAAAATGGATATACAAGTTTTGCGTTTTTGTTATTTGAAATGAAGTCTACTTTACACTCCTAAAATTTGAACATAACGATACGGGACAACTTGTATATCAAAATATGTTCGGCAATAAAAATCCTTCCTCTTTTTTTTTGTTTCGCTTATTGCCAATATTTCTAGTTTATTCTCCTCAAATTCTTGCATTAATTCATGTTCTTTCCCCTTCTTAGAAATTCCATATACCCATCTTCCATATATTTGTTTTTCTTCTTTATTTATTTCCTGTTTCCTTGTACCTTATCTTTTCTTCAGTAATTCTCTTATTCTTTTCAATAGCTAGGTTCTTCTCGTGCGTACTCCCTCTTTCAGTTTTTTCAGTTTTTCTCCGATCTTATTCCATTTCCATTCCCCACTGTTGATTACAATTTTATTGAATCCCATTTTAGCTAACATTTGGAATTTACTGCAAGTGAGAATTAATGAATATTAAATCACGTTCTTACATGTAAATGTCGACTTATTTAATGCGTTCGTAAATAAGTCGACATTTACATGTAAGAATGTGATTTAATATTCATTAATTCTCACTTGCAGTAAATTCCAAATGTTAACTATATATACAGAAAGTATAGAAGTGAAAAAGCAATGTCCGTCATCGAGGGAATACCGTACATTGAAAAGTTCCAACTAGAACGAAACGTCGTCTGTACGTTTCCTCCCGTTGATTGACTTGTTTTTTCAGTATTTCTTAATTCCCATTTTAGCTGTTTTGCCGTTTCTCTTCTTGAGCCCTTTGCTTCATTTGTTTTTGCATTTATTTGTCTTTTGGCGTAAGTTCCTGGTTTATATAAATATTCCTGTCCTATATTTTTTAGTTTTGTTTTATTCTTTGAAATCGTCTCTCTGTCTTCTGTTCACTTTAATTCGATAATGCACGTCTTTATACCTATTTTACGTGATGGTTTCAATTACTGCTTGCACTTGTAGATGTTGCAAAAGGAACTTAACTTTTCATTTCCTCCTTAAGTTTACTAAGCTTTGCTTCGTCAAGTAACGATAACCCAGTAACTACAATGTTTTTCGTTTTTTTTTCATTCATTATATATTTTTTTGTTACTATATAGTTATTCCTTTATTTGTTCGTTCTCTTTCTGTGTTTCTTTGTATTTGTCTTTCGAAATATTATTTTCTTCTTTTAATATTTTAATTTTTGAATCTTTGAACTCTTCTTATTATTTCCTTACCTTTTAATTTCTGTATTCATATTCCCAAATTCCGTCTTCATATTTCATTATCAGTAGTTTTCCCCGTTTTTCTGCTTTTTTAAATGGTAATTCTTCTTCTTTCCCCATTGATGTCTTCTTTTATTGTATTCGTCAGTGGAAAACTCGGTTGTTTTTTCTTTTCCCAATTCTATTATTTCCGATTTCTATTTCAGCTTAATCCGACCCTGTTTCTATTAAATTCTTTCTATTTGTAAACGGTCGCCTTTATTTACTAAATGTACCACGCAAAAATCAAGGTCCAGGTCAACTCGTCGGAGACTTGATTTCCATCAAGTCCATCACTTCAGTTTTATTTTTGTTTGCTTTTAATGTATTTAATTATGCAAACCTACCTTTTCGCATCTCTTTTTTTCTCCTATTAATTCATTTACTTCCGATACACTATTATACAGAGTCATCGAAAAAGGTGTCCGGGATTTTGAAGTGAAATAAAAATCTTAATATAAATGGTAGAATATGTATTTGTACATCAAAGGACGCAGCAAATCTTAAATTTAATTATTAAGTCGGTGGCCGCCATTTCAGTGCGGCTGAACCTGATCAGTCAGTTCACAGCAATCATGACTACCGTACAGCAGAAAGCGCAGTGTGTTTTGTGGTATGCTGAGTTCAAATCAGTTGTGTTAGTGCAGCGTCATTTTCGGCGAACTTATAGACAAAATACGCATACAGACAAAACCATTGTTCGTTAGTTTAATAAATTCAAGGAAATTGGAAGTGTTGACATCAAGAAATCTCCAGGACGGCCACGAACATCGGAAGAGGATGTTGAACGTGTAAGACAGTCATGTGTCCGAAGTTCTAAGATGTCCATTGCCCGACGCAGTTTGGAACTGGGTATGACTAAAACAACTATTCAGAATATTCTTCATAAGTGTCTTAAATTACATGCTTCCAAATTAAACTAAGACATGAAATAAAACCAGCAGATAAGCCTAGGCGCATTGGCATTGCCGTACAGATGCTACGTAACATTGACGACTATGGAAACTTGCATCTTAACAACATTTTATTCAGCGATGAGGCAACATTCCACATTAATGGTTGTGTAAACCGCCATAACTATCGTATATGGGGAGAACAGCAATCAAATGAAGTTTTCCAATACGTCCGTGATTCCCCAAAAATTCACGTTTGGTGTGGACTTATGCAGATCGTGTTACGTCCTTTCATGTGTGTAGAAAACACGATTACAGACATTATTTATTTTGACATGTTAGAAATGTATGTGTTCCCTCAAGTTGAAGAAATTGAAAGGGAAATGGGCATTAGTGTCATTTTCCAGAAGGATAGAGCTCCACGTCACTACAGCCTAATCGTCCAAGAAGCTCTCAACAATAGATTTCCTGATCGTTGGATTGGGAGGAATGGTCCTATTTTGTGGCCACCTAGAACTCCTGATTTGACGGCATTAGATTTTTTCCATTGGGGCCACGTTAAGAACCTCGTTTATTCTGAAAAAAATCGTGACCTACAGCATCTGAGGGAAAGAATCAACGAAGCAATTTCAACTGTGACTCCTGAAATGCTTCAGAACACCTGACGGGAGTAAACTATCGGCTAGATGTCTGCCATGCGACGGGGGGAGCTCACATTGAATCTTTTTAGGTAGGCTAAAACAAATAGGATTTTCTGCGTCTTTTGATGTACAAATAAATATTTTACCATTTTTATTATTATGATTTGTATTTCGCTTCAAAATCCCGGATATCTTTTTCGATGACCCTATATATTACTTAAATTTTCTTGCACGTAATTTACCCGTTTTATGAGTTTAACTACTGGAGCTGCCCTACACAGACCGTTCGTATATATCAACCTATATATGTCATAATAATTGTCGCTAAATATCGAATTTATTTCTTCAAGCCATTCCTAACGGGTTAAGCTCTATTATAAAAAACACAGTTCAATGCTCTTTGTTTAATTACATGGTCTCTGATACAAATTGTTACTTTAAACCTCTGTGGTTGAAAAATATTCAAGTATATTTTTCAACTATCACTATGATAATGCTTGTAAATAATTGGGCTAAAATGGGAAACAAAATTTGAGGGAAAATAGCATGGCCTACTAAAGAGGCTCAACGAAAAGAGAGCAACGTTCGTAAGTGTAAATTAATTACAGTAAAGCAATGTGTGTGATGTAAATAATCACACGATAAATATTAAAAGTATTATTTTGACTCAAGCCTATCCAGTTAAGAAAAGAAGAATGTGTTTTCGTGTTTGGTCGAACAAAATTAAAAAGTATAAAAGCAGAATATGTGAGCGGAAGTTAAATTGTTAAGCGTAAAAATATTTTATTCTACTGAATATATATATATATATATATATATATATATATATATATATATATAAGTGTTTAGATAATTTCTTAGCCGTTTATTAAATATATCAATTGGAGTTTTTCGGCTATTATATGAAATATTTACAAATATCAAATTAGTATGTATGTACATAATTGCAAAGTAAGTGGGGATGTAAACATTACTGTCTACAAATTACAAAGCAAATCATACGAAATTTTTAATTGAAAAATATTGTCTACGTTGGGACTTGAACCCTATTCTACAGTTTGCCGGACTATCGCATTTACCACTTAAGCCACAATAAACCTTGGTTCAAGCTATTTAGAAATGCATTATAAAGTAACAGTGTTAATGAATCAGATGTCAGTTATTGAATATAGATGTCAAGTTGAAAGCCGAAGTCAGTTTTGAAAGCCGATGTCAGTTTTGATAGCAGATGTCAGTTATTGAAAGCTAATGTCAGTTATTGAAAGCTGATGTCTGTTTCGAAAGCAGATTTCTGTTATGAAAGCAAACGTCAGATCTGAAAGCAGATGCCTGTTTTGAAAGCAGATGTCAGTTAATAGGTAAAAGCGACACTCCGGCAAACTGTAGACTTGGGTTCAAGTCCCAACGTAGACAATATTTTTCAATTAAAAATTTCGTATGATTTGATTTGTAATTTGTAGACAGCAATGTTTACATCCCCACCTACTTTGCAATTACATACATACTAATTTGATATTTGTAAATATTTCATATAATAGCCGAAAAACTCCAATAATTTATCGATTGTTTTATCTATATATATATATATATATATATATATATATATATATATATATATATACTTCATACCTATCAGTTTGTAGGGGACACTCTTCTGAGACTGTGGTTGTTTCATCCCTAGTTTTACTAGAAGCAGGATCAGAAATATTATCTGGTTCTTCCTCTGCACATATCGTTTCAGCATTTAGCCTAATTCCAATTAGTAAGGGCACAGGCTGACTGGTATCATATTGGACGTAAAATCTCAACATTAATGGAGTATTTGCTTTTAGTTCATAATCTACGTTTTTGATGATATAGTTTACACTGCCATAGTTATCTAGTTCACCAAATTGATTCTGAAACTAAGATATCAAATTTAGTACTGTTCTATATAATAGGAATTATATACAGTAAAACCTGTCAATAACGCTACCAGAAAAAGAAACAATATTGGACGTTATATAAAGGTGGCCGTAGTGGTCAAGTTTTTCATCTAACAAACAAAACACATAATTGGTTTTTAAGATTTTTTCTTTACTTTATTAATAAATATTATATAAGTACATTATGTAAGTATACATATTGCTATGGATTTTTCCTAAAATAATAATTTAATATTATTTAATATAAATGTACATTATTTTTGGAGTTATGTGTATATCCGATATGTTTTAAAATGTATTTAAATGTGCAAAGATAAAAAACTTGTTTTACCGAGGTCGATAGAATGTGAAAGTTGAGGCCTATCGAGAGGTGGAGACGTATTTCAGATAGCATAGTAGAAGGTCGCTTTGAATGAAATATAATTAAATATATTTCATTAAACCGGTTAATTGTTTGAAAAGTGTTTGATTGATGTAGTAGAGTTGTAGAGATAAATTCTCGTTATTGTTTTTGATATTAATATGCACCTTCTTTGTCTCCACTAAATTTTGTAAGTTGATATTTTTTTTATGAATTCATAAAATTTTAATTAAAATTATAAGAATATTTCTATTGTATTCAAGATTGTTATTTAAGAGATTTATTATTAGAAAGATAAATAATAAAGATTATTATTAACATTTCTATGTTAATATTATAATTGTAAAGTTTGTTCGAGAGGATCAAAGGGTTTTTTGTACATGTTAGTTTGCCTATGTGTAAATTTTGATAGTGTATCAGATTTGATTATACAGTTGGTTCTCTGGGGAGAAATTAAAAATAAAATTTATTATTTTTAGATACGTTTGATCGGACTAATTAAGAGGAATTTTTCATTCACTCAGCTGTCAATATTACAGTGAATATATTTTACCTCATGTATTATTGTAAAATACAAAATCTTTATACTTTATAAAGACAGATTTTTTTTTAAATTTTTGTATTAAGGATTCAGTTTAAATTTTATCCTGTGTTTAATTTTGTGTTCTGGCCTTTACTGCTGTTTAATTAAAAATAAGTAACTCATAAAAAAATAAGTATATAAATTATCGTGAATTTTTCACTGGCGCCTAGTATATTCCGTAGAACACGATTTTCCGATTGGAACCCGAGAAGTTAGAAGTCTCATATTTAGAAATCAACTGGCTGAGTAACCTAGTTGGGAAGATTAGTTGTGGATGGTGGCACTTTAAATCTACAAACCACTATTCATAGCAATATGTATACGAAAAAGTTAAACTATTTTAACTTATGTAATATGTAAAAAACAGACTAGGTACATATTATATATAGTTAATACATATTGTTGTGTACTTTCATTTTCAAAAATGGGCTCGAATTATTAAACATGAATCATTATTTAAACTAAAAATATAAAAATTCTAATGTTGGATTATACTCAAATACAAAACAAACTTTATTTCTGACCACCGCTTTAAGATGATTTTTCGGTAAGTGTCCTCTTCTTGAAAAATTTTCTAAATATGACTTATGACGTCAATCCTTTTTCAAATATATTTTATTTATTCTATATTTCAAAACTTTCGTTCTTATATTGATTTACGTTTCCTTAATATTTCTTTCTATCAGTGTTTAATATTTCAAATACGTTTAAACTTTTTATACATTCTGTCCTTCTCTTATGTCCGACTATATGTCTTCTTTATCATTAACGTTACCATATTTTAGATTTATACGTCATATACCTCTTCTCATATTAATTAATGGACTATCCTTTCTTATCTTCCGCTTGACGTGTTCCTTTTTCGGAACTTCAAATACACCTAACCTATAGTTCTGAACTTAGTTGACAGCTGCATTGTTTGTTATACATAAACAGAAATATCTATCTCTAATGTATTGACAAATACCATATTAGACTCTATTTTATATACTATAAAATCTTTTGGGTTGTTTTCTCTGGTGTTGATCCTTCATTTGATTAATAATACACATTTTAAAACGAATTTCATGCTTGTCCTTATAGATAAGTATTACAAAATGTCAATTTTTAAAATGCATATTCTATCATCTATAGTTTATTACAAGGTTGTTGTCTTTTTAAGTTATTCTAATTTGTGTTGTATATTAGATAATAATATATATTTGATATTTTAAAACCGTAATGGATATATTTGTTTGAAATTTCACCTACATCGTAACTGTCACAATAAACAACGTTTATGTATTTAAGAAATTTGCAAAATTCAAGTATCGATTATGAAATTTACTATTACTATAGTACTCTAAATATCCTTTTATATCTTGGTAAGGATAGCATGATTTAAAGTTTAAGTTATTAATATTTATGAACTAAAACGTAAAGATATATAATAATCTATATAATATTTAACATTCATTATAAATTTACTAAATATACACAGATGTGTTTTCTTAACACGATCTGTGTTGTTGCATATTAAAACTTTTTATAGAAATTAACTAGAAACTCTACATAAAATAAACCTTAAATTTGTTATATCGATGCTCATAATTGTGCGTTCAAAATTTACCTGTTTTAAATTTTTCACTGCTGTTTTGCGCTCTATTTAATTTTTCAATTTGTTTCGCTTAGAAAGAATCACAGCAATATGTTCATTATTTACTTATCAAACACAAAAACAATACAATAATTGGTCCTTGTGTTGCTAAATTTATAAGTGTATTGTTTTTGGTTTTGATATACTTGTGGCTTTAGTTTTTTGCTATATGCTTTTTTAATTTTTTTCTATATTTTAACTTTCACATATTCTAAAGGTTAATGTGATACCATGTATCTAGAGTTACCTTAATGTTTTAAATTTAAATTTAATCAATTTTAATATGCATAATATGTATGTGAAAACAAATCTATCCTAATTTCTACGTTGGCTCCTTATCTGGTTGTAAAAAATGGGGTGGTAAGAAAGAAAGATCTATTTATAACAATCTATCTATTATACATTATGTTTTGTAACTAAAATAAATTCCCTGGTTATAGTGTTATGCGTAAGACATTAAAAGTATTAGAAATGACTATTTATTCTCTGTTTAATAAATTTGAATAAATTACACTTAAACTATTGGGGTCCGTTTTAAAATTCAACGTTCTTTTTTCTTTCTGAATGTGTATAATTTCAAGTACTAGTCTGTTTTTATAATTATTTTCCTTTTCCAAAATTTGAACAATATCAAAGTTAAAATTGTGATTATAATTATTAAAATATAATGGCAAAGCACAAGATTTCTTTCCAGTTCTGCAATCACTCTTATGTTGACTAACCCATTGTTTGTGTAGTTGCGACGTTTTACTATGTAGCAAGCCCTACACTTTTATACCTTCTCCTGCTAAAGTCATTGATAAATGACTAAATATTGAGAAAGAACTTTTAAGTTTTAATGCTTTAAATTCGAGATATTTGAAAGTTTCAAAATAAAAAATACACGCGGTATAGTATTTGTTATTTCAACTTACCTCGACATGTAAAGGTGCGTTACTAAATAATAATCTCAGCCAGATGCCATCCAAATTTACATTAGAAAGTAAAGTAAGATTACCGTACCATCTACCTTGTTCATCTTCATTTATGTCATATGCAAAAAACTTGGGACAGGGCGATATTAGATCCTGACAATTTGTTAGAACAGTAGCAAGGCAGCTAAATGTTAGGAGGATTAGTATTCTCGCCATTGATCTGGAGTAACCAAAGAAATTATGGGACTTATATTTTTCCAGAACTAGCTAGTGCTCGACCTATAATATTAAATATAATTATCCAAATAATATGTTATGAAAATGAATATATAAAGTTTATAAGGTATGCAAAACAAGAAGCCAGGAGTAACTACAGAATAAATCTGTTAAAATGATTATTGTTATAAAACATCAAACGATCAAGTAAAGTGACGAACATTTTTTAATATAAAAAAAATTACAAAGGTATAATTTACAATCTGTCGAAATAATTTCTACCAACTTCTATGCGCTTATTCATCTTCCAAAATCAGTTATCAAATTAACCTTTCGACATTCCTTCTAAATGCTGGAAATATTATTCGTTTAATATTATTCGTTTAAAGTAATCAGGAGGATATCTATAAGCGTCACAGAACATCCGACATCATCTTACTGTATTACGATTCAAAAGAATTGTCTGCATTTCACATCGAAATGTTGTGCAGTGCATCGCACTCAGCTAACCTTAAACGTAAAATTCAAGTATAGATCAATATTTTTATAAGAATTCAAACACAAAGAAAAGTTCATGGACCTAGACTGAATGAGAATCACGCACCTTTTAAATGGTAAAATAATTTTTTTTTGTCTGTCCTTTAAACATGTTTTAATATTATTGCGTCTTACACTAATGCGATGTGAATCGTTTTGAAGGTAACAGTCTGAAGATATCAGATTAGTTGATGTAAATTACGTAAACCTGCGTAAATAACTTGAAACTTTATTATTGTTCCTTTGTTTATTTGCATTCGTATAATTTGTAAGTATTATTTGAGAAAAATTTAAACATTTACCCGTAGGTAAATTATTATGATTATTAGATACACACACCCACACTACTTGAAGTAAAAATATCGTTAATTATGTAGAGCTTCTATAAATATGTATATTTCAACACAACACAAGTACGTAAATAATTTATTTCTGGATTTTCACATTGATGACGAATTAGACAAACCGGATTGCGAAGATTTACATATGGAAACGAGAACTATTTAGGGAGAGGACTATAAGATATTAAAATATCAAGTGATACGTCCACACATTCGTTTATGGGAACATTTAGCATTTCAATTATCATAATATTTAATGTAATAAAGCGACTTCCAAAGATGCTTTGATTAGGTACACATATCACACAGAGTGTTGTATCCCTCTTTGGTACTTTCAGTTCCTAGTTTTAATTTATTTATTCTACATTGCACATTTCGGTATTTTCTTTCTTTGTGTGACTTTATGACATAAATAATATTCTAAAATGCCCTCATACACCTGGTGCGACGGTGGAGTTTGGGGTAAAAACTAACAAACATCGAAAAATGAGATCTTCTGTACGTATATAGTATATCACAGGCGATATTGTAAAATTATGTACAGAATATACGGGGTCATACAAATTCCCGCATCCACCTTCAGATTTTTCAGTTTAAGTAGATTGCTATATTTTTTAGAAATTATTTCGATAGCCATCTAAATTACCTTTACATTGATATATGGTTATGTGCACTTCCGACAACTAGTTTTGGTTATATTGGAATTTTTCCCAAAAATTTTATACTTGCAGCGTCTGGCGTTCTAAGACGTAGACTGAAAGTGTATATCGTGCATCGAATTATTTTTCGATATCAATTTGGGGTCTAACAATTTATATGTTTCAAGATGGTATAATGTAAAAATATATACAGGGTGTTAGATAGGCCGTGCCACATTTACCAAAACTTAAATGCTTCTCTTTCGATTTTTTTAATGTAACCCATATTTTTCGATATTGTCAGAAAATTCCCTGTAAAATTACCTTCAAAATGGTACAAATAGTGTAATACTTATTAACAGTATTTTCAACGATATTCCACTTTTATGGGCAATATCTTTAATACTATTCAATATGCAGGATACCCAATATGAATTATAAATGACAGTATCTACTGTTATTTATAATTCTTTGATAGAGGTAATGTTTACCGAAACATGTAAGAGATTATTTTAAATATACAGGCTGATTCATTTTCGGCCCTCACCATGGAGATCTCGCTTATTATTGGAGATAGAGTATAGGTTTAAATTTGGCAAAGTTTTTAAATTTTGTGTTTGTTATAAATCCGTAAAGAAAATAGACCTGTGACAAATGACCTTCGTTATTAAAAAAAAAAAAACGCGAAAACCCCATTTTCTTCTTTCACCTGTAGCACCGACATTTGGCCTTGTAGAGAAAAAATAAAAACACATCCTTGTGGCCATTTCTAAACCTCTATCCAGTGGTGTACTCTAAATTTTTATACGCTTCGTTTCTTTCTGGCCATCATCAACTATCTAATTTCTTATAGGCGCCATATTGGATTTAGACATCTTCAGAAAGAATTTTTTTTTTCTGATTTCAACCATGTACCACATGCTGACTATAGTTTTTGACATTAGGTTTTATTTGAAAGAATAAATTATAAGATTAAATAAGGTAGCCTTTGGAATTTCAATCTGTCAAACTTTTCATTTATTGTTCATTAATAATACAAAAATGTCATACACTAACGAAGAGAAACGAGATATGATAAGTATTTTTTATTCTTCGAAACTAAATTCAACAGTAGCGAGCACAAGATTACAAAAACATTAATAAAAATACATAGAAAAGTAAACAATAAACAGTTACAGTAAATGTTCAATTATCTGGCCATCTTCGGTAATGCACAATTAGGCACGCCTTCTGGCATTTTGTACTGCCCTTTGTATAGTTCTTCTAGGAACTGCATCGAAGGCATTCTGAAGTCTGTCTCGTAATTCTTCAATGTTTTGTGGCGCATCTACTTTATAAATCTTATTTTTAACATATCCCCATAAAAAAAATATCTAGCGGACTTAAATTAGGTGATCTCGCAGGCCATTCAACAACTCCCCTATTTTCAATCCAACGGTTTGCAAACTCTTGATTTAAGAAATTTCTAACAACAGCTGCATTGTGTGCTGGTGCGCCATCTTGTTGCCACCATAAATATTGTAATTGATTTAATGGGATATTGTCGTCAAGATAGTCAGATACATATGTACGTAAAATGTTTAAATATCTTTCTCCGTTTAAATGTTCTTCATACATAACTGGTCCTAAGAGACGATTTGCCAAAATACCCATCCAAACATTTATTCCAAAACGATGTTGTGGTCTTCTAGCCCTGTTTTGTCGGGGATTTTGTACTGCCCAATAGTGCTCTGTATTTCTGTTGAACATTCCAGAATTTGTAAATTTTGTTTCATCTGACCAGATGATTTTGCTTAAAAAATTTTCGTCATTTTCTATCCTTCCCATTAACCAATTACAATATTCTAGCCTTCTCAAATTATCTCCAGGCAGTAAAGAGTGACTAACATGGATCCTGTATGGTTTAAACCTACTTTTATGTAAAGTTCTCCAAACTCTGGACTGGCACAAATTTAATTCTGACGCTACTTCGCGTGTAGAAATTGATGGATTATTATTTATCTATAAAAATACAAGATTAACATGAAATTTGAAAACACGCTTTTAATTTACCATTTGTAAAACATCTTGTCGATTTTCATTTAAATTCCTGTTGTCTTGACCATTACGCGGCTTAGTAAACGATCCATTCTCGACCAAATTTCTGTCGAGATCTAGAAAAATGGTACGATGAGGGTGTTGTCGTTCTGGATATAATTGTAGATATCTTGTACTCGCTACTGTTGAATTTCGGTTCGAAGAATAAAAAATACTTATCATATCTCGTTTCTCTTCGTTTCTCTTCGTTAGTGTATGACATTTTTGTATTATTAATGAACAATAAATGAAATGTTTGACAGATTGAAATTCCATGGCTACCTTATTTAATCTTATAACTTATTCTTTCAAATAGAACCTAATGTCAAAAACTTTAGTCAGCATGTGGTACATGGTTGAAATCAGGAAAAAAAACTCTTCCTGAAGATGTCTAAATCCAATATGGCGCCTATAAGAAATTAGATAGTTGATGATGGCTAGAAAGAAACGAAACGTCGTATAAAAATTTAGAGTACACCACTGGATAGAGGTTCAGAAATGGCCACTAGGATGTGTTTTTATTTTTTCCCTACAAGGCCAAATGTCGGTGCAACAGGTAAAAGAAGAAAATGGCGTTTTCGCGTTTTTTTTTTAAATAACGAAGGTCATTTGTCACAGGTCTATTTTCTTTACGGATTTATAACAAACACAAAATTTAAATTTAACAACTCTATCTCCAATAACACAGGCCTGCGATGGTAAAATTGTCTGGATTTTATACAGTGATTTCAATAGATTTTTTGGCGCTGAAAATGGGAAAATTATTTAAAAAATTCCATCACGTAAGGTTTTTTTACAATCTGGGGTTTTTTGACCTATCTGCATATATTAGTCTTTTTGAAAAGGACAATTTTGTTAAACCGTTGTTTAAATAAACTATTAGAATAGATTTTTTACTTATGATGATGCAAGAAGTTGATATTCTGAATAAACATACACTAGATTTATGATAAAGAAGTTACAAATAGAAATAATTGAGCATGTCGCAAGACATGACTCATCATCTTCCTGTTACTGCATGTCTACCTCCCCACCTCCACTACAAACATATTGCTATTCTAGACAAAACAATTAGTTCATTCAATATCTTCTATACAACTGTGGTGTGAATTTGTGTAATTAGTTGACATTTGTGATTAGTTGCTGAGTTAATTTAATTTTTATTTTACGAGTTTTTTAAAATTAAATTCCAATGGCATCAAGAGGCTGTGTCAATGTACCTAACTCCTTCTGCTATATTTGTGGAAAGTTTACAGTAAAAAAAACAACAAAGAAACATTACAGATTTTGTGAAAAAAGGATATTTTGCATATTTTGGTGTGAAATTAGGAGACCAAGACAAACCTTGGGCTCCTCATAAGGTTTGTTCAGTGTGTGTTGAAGAGCTTCGCCAGTGGTCACAAGGAAAAAAACAGTCTTTTCGCTTTGGAGTGCCTATGGTTTAGAGAGAACCGATCAATCATAGCGATGATTGTTATTTTTGTTCGTGTGTAGTACACGGATTCAATTTAAAAAACAAAAAGGACATCATTTACCCAAACCTTCGATCCGCAACACGTCCTATACCTCATGGACCAGAAGTACCTATTCCTTCACTACCAGATACATTAGATGATGTATCTGATGACGAAATGGATTCACGTACATGCGCAAGTGAACTGGATGAGGGAAGTGATAACTATGATACTGGAAGTGATGAGCCAAAACTGTTTGACCAATCTGAATTAAATGGTTTGGTGAGGGACTTAAACCTTCCTAAGGACTCCGCTGAGCTTTTAGGCTCAAGTTGAAAGAAAAAAAATTGTTAGCATCTAGCACAACATTTTACTGGTTTAGGAACAGAGAAAAAGAGTTTGCTCGATATTATTCCGAAGAAGATGCACTAGTTTTCTGTAATGATGTACCCGGGCTCATGGCACAATTCCACGTAGAATATAATGTTTCTGAATGGAGACTCTTTATTGACTCTTCAAAAAGGAGCCTTAAGGCCGGTCTTCTACACAATGGAAGTAAATATGCTTCTGTACCAGTGGGACATTCAGTTCATTTAAAAGGGTGTTATGAAAATCTTTAGCTACTTTTAATTAAAATTCGTTACAAGGATCAAGGCTGGACAATTTGTGGTGATTTGAAAGTTCTTTGTTTATTACTTGGACAACAAAGCGGTTATACTAAATATCATTGTTTTTTGTGTGAGTGGGATAGTCGTGATAGAAAGCAGCATTATTGTAAAAAGATGTGGCCACCAAGACAAATCTTACAACCTGGAATGAAAAACATTGAAAGAAAAAGTTTAGTAGACCCGAGCAAAGTTTCGCTTCCTCCATTACATATAAAACTAGGGTTAATGAAACAATTTGTGAAGACATTAAGAAAAGATGGAGAGTGCTTCAAGTATCTTTGCAGCCAGTTTCCTCGCTTGTCAGAAACAAAGATAAAGGAGGGTGTTTTTGTTGGGCCGGATATAAGAAAGCTTATGAAAGATGAAAATTTTGAATCTAAAATTGAGGAAGCAGAAAAACAAGCATGGATAGCCTTCAAAAATGTGGTTACAAATTTTCTTGGCAACAAAAAACATGAAGATTATAAAAATATTGTCCAAATATGTTAGAAAAATTTAAAATCTTAGGCTGTAACATGAGTTTGAAGGTGCATTTTCTAGATTCGCATCTCGATTACTTCCCTGAAAATCTTGGTGCAGTAAGTGAGGAGCAGGGGGAAGGTTCCACCAAGACCTAAAAGAGATGGAGAAAAGATACCAAGGAAGATGGAATATAAGCATGATAGCTGATTATTGTTGGATGTTAAAAAGGGATGGTCCACTACGAGATTACAGAAGAAAAATCACAAAAAGGATTATGGAAAGACAAAGAAAAATATATTACAAGGACTTGTAAAGACATAAATAGTATTTTACTATTTCTTTTCATTAGATTTAATGATATTTGTAAGTAATTTTGTTTTTTATATCCTTTGTAAATAAATTCAAAATGTAACTAAAAATTATTTTTAATTTAAAAAAAAATATAATTTGAAGCCTTTTTGTGAAAAATCCTTACGTGATGGAGAAAAATAGAGTACATATTTGGATTCAGCGCCCAAAAACTCATAAAAATCAGCTATCAAATTTAAAACAATTTTTAGAAAGTTAAAAAACGCAGGCCTGTGTAATAAGCGAGATCCCCATGGCGAGGGCCGAAAATGAATCAGCCTGTATACATACTAAAGTAAAACGGACAGGACCTTAAATCGCCGGATATCTAAATCTACTATAATATACATAGGTCAAGAAATATTTATGTATGGTGGGATATTATTTGTAAAAAAGTCATACAGGAATGTTCACTGGAGAACAAATAAATAAAAACTAAGAACAGAATCGACCTTTATATAGAAAGAAGACCTATGTAGCAAAAATAGATATTTACTTCTGCGCTCGGTCTGGATAATTACGGTGATAGGGCGAGGTGGTTCTTTTCTGTGAATGTGTCTGGAAATATCCTTTCTCCAGCAGGGGCGTACCGATAAGCTTGTAGAAAAGCGAAATACGTATCTACGTCTCTGGGGATAGGATATATTCGGACACGTTCACAGAAAATATTAATAGTGAACCTGCATTTGTTTCTTCACACCAGATTTTTAGTAATATTTTATATTATTAAAAATACCTTTGTATTATACATATACATATTTATAGTTGCTCTACAAAGTTAACGATATTGAATTTTACTCCAAACAGTTTGCGTAGATGTGTCTGATATACGGGATATTATTAAAAAAAATAATTACAACTCGTAGCGTACAAACAAATTATGGGGTGATCAAAAAAGTTTAGTGCCTACCGAATTTACAAAAATCAACTAATTCTAAAACAAGCAGACTGTAACTTTCTAAACGGTTCGCATCCAATTTACAAAAGATGTAATAATATTCAAGAGCTGTTCAAAGACAAAGACAAGGTGAACCCTTAAAAATTAATTTAGATAAAAATTGAAATAAATTCAGAAATTCAGCTTGTTGCATTATTGAGAGTTTATTGTAATTGATGCAGTAACTACGACTTCATTTACGCAAAGTAGAGAAAGAGCGGTAATTGAGTAAATGTGGTAAACCTATTTGAATGATGACCATCAGTTATTACCAAATAACTCGTATGAGGTGTGGGTATAAAATAACCAGACAGATACTACTACAAACGAATTAAGAATGTGCCAAAGTTGCATGACCGACAGCTCTGTAGCGTGAACTCTTATATTTTGAGAGCCGTCCTTCGAGTGTCTGTAGACGTAATAGTCTGGCAGTGGTCTTCGTTTGCATAAGATCTGTTTTCTTTTGTTTTGCCGGAAAGAAGATTTAGTGTTTTGACTTTCATCTGTTCTCCAAGATTGAATCTGCATTAAAAGGAACAAGATTTCAGACCGTTGAAGCTGTGAAAGAAAAAGCGTAATCCGTTATGACCGAGCTTGCAGAAGCAAGACGAGTTCTAGCACTCTTTTGCACAATGGAAATTTCGAATGGAGCCGTGTAGGGATAGAAAAGTGAATAGTAATTAAATTTGAATATATTTCAAACAAAAAGTTCTAGAGTCCCATCGTTTTATGTTACAATTAAAAAGATGGATGATTTGGAGTTTGGCCCAGTCCATTAACTTGTTCTGACTTTGAATTCTAAAAACATTGCATTTTACCGTAAAACCATTTACCATAAAAAAAGTCTTCTTGTTGCAAGCTGAAAGCTATGATTTGCACATCGTTTTAAATATTCTACTGTTTTGATAGGTGATGTAAATATTCTCAAATTCGAAAGAAATTCTTCGTATAATGCGACAACGGCACACTTAGAGAGTTATCTTTAGTGAATTGTGGCTAAATTTTGATTTTTTTGTATAAATAAGAGAAAACGTAACGTAATTTGAATGTGAGCCTTTAGCTGATCTCCCTTATTTCCTTAAAATGCTTCCAATGATTTACCATCTGTACTGTACTGTCTTTGAATAATTATTAGCATAATTAAAAATGCGTGTAAAACACATCCATCACCGGAACGGATAGGTGCATTTCGTTCTTATTGGAGCTTGTCAATGCAAGATATTCTGGGGACAGACATCCATACACTTTCTTCACTACTTATATATAAAGTTAAGATATTGAAGATACTGCAAATCAGAATCTAACAATTATTAAAATCTCAATTTACATACAAATGTCGCCTAATGCGTCGCGCTAATTCTACAATTCGTCAAACTAAGTTTGGATCAGTATGCAGTCCAATTATGAAGAACTACAGCCTCGCTGTTACAATTGTGAACTTTTGATCCGTCCTCGTATATGCATTTTTCTATTTTTATATGTATTTCAGTTGAAACCGACATTTTCATTTTCAGCATTCACGCCGAGCTTGGAAACTAGCTTTTTTTTAGGAAGATTCGTTATCAGCACTTGCTCTGATTTCGCGTTTCTTCCTATTTCTTTAGGTCCCGCTGCCCGCCTGTTCAGGCCCCGAATCGTTTACCGCTTCCGTAACGCCAGCACAGGACGATCCACGGACTAAGATAACCTTTGTATCTTTTTTATGTGCTTTTTCCCTATCTGTGAGGCCGGTCACCCTGCTCTCCTGGATCGCGGTCGCACATAATCAAATCCATCACGTTACTTTTTGACCTACAAATATTTATTTACTACGAATTCTCACCCATTCGGCGTTAATTGTTTCATTAATTAATGTTTGCATCTCGATAAACCCATTCACTATCTTAGTACCCGTCTGTTACTTCACACAACCGCGAGAAACCCTTAATTAGTTAATATCTTTAAATCACATAAGTAAAAATCTAATTTAGCAGTAAAAAAAAAACCAAACAAAACAAAAGGACAGATGTTCTTCCAAGAAGGTTAAAATCCGTCAAAATATCACACATGACAACATGCAATTTTTTTTAGAACAAGAAAAATAAGTACAGAAAATCAAATTCTCAAGTTAATAATTGAATTGATTAAACGTAATTAAAGTTATCGTTCAAAAGTAAAGGTAAAAATAATAAGAAGTTTAGGGACAAAAGTCATGAGAAAGCGCGACAGCGTTTGTAGGAATAAGCTGACGTAGAATAAGCAAGATCGCAAGTGATAATTAAATATTAAATATTATTAAAAATCGAGTATGAAGAATATAATACAAGTTCATATATTTGTGAATATACCTTTTCCAAAGACGCAGATACGTATTTTACCTTTCTACAGGATCATCGGTACGCCCGTGCTGGAGAAGATACAATCACAAAAGAAGCGTAGAAGAACATTCAGCGCTGTCTACATAACAATTGTAGAATTAAGCAAAGCGTTTCTATTAGACAGTGCAACTGTATCTGCAGAAAATATTATGACCGTGTCATCCTGTGGAAAGGTGTACGTATCTGTGCTGGATGTTTTTCTAAGCTTGGTCTTAATAATTTCTATGATATAGCGAAGTTGTTTTTTTTGTGAATGCTTCTTCTACAGCAGGGGCGTACTGATGATCCTGTGGAAATGCGAAGTACGTACCTTCGTCTTTGGAGAAGGTACATTCACAAATATATGAACTCGTAATGTATTCGTCACACCCGATTTTTAATAATATTTTATATTACTAAAAATATTTTTCTATTATACATTTAGCTACTCAAGTAGTTGATTCAAATTATTTTGTTAAAAATACCTAATTTATTTTACCTTGCAAAATTAAAATTCAGGCAATCATATGTATTCAATGGCAGTCCTGTCGAAATCTCCAAGTTTAACAACAATATTTCGTGCATCTCTTATTATTAAATTTTAATTTATTTTCGATATCTTACTTTGCTAAAAATTGCGAGGTCAAATTAAAACGAAATTACCAAACTGGCAGATATTTCCAATGTTGAATAAAACAAATATTCTTTTAGTATTGTCAAATTACAAAAATAATGCAAACGTATTGTTAAAAACAGCTATCGAATTTGAAAAACAAGAATCAGAAAAAAACAGTAATATCAAGAGAACGCACGTGGCCATAAAACATTATTTTAAAATATATTGGATAAATGCGAATCACGTTACCAGTAAAAGATTTAATTGCAAAAATTGCTTCATTAATAAATTTAACGGCAAGAATATAAATATTGCAAATGCCGATATACTTTGCATTAATTTACATTTATTATATTTATGTTTAGAAATACGATTATTTTTCCAAGGGTTTTCATTTGTTTTTTTTTTGTGTATTTATTTCCAGATGTTTTATTTTTAACATGAATTTGGCTTTTTGAATTGTATTATTTTATCACGGATATATTTCCTCTTGCTTATTGTATATTGTATCTATTTAAAACATCGAACGTAGTTGTTTATAAAATTAGATTAAATAAAAAGAACTTACTTTTTTATCTTAAGCATCAATACATTACACCAGTGTGTGGAAAAATTCACGTACTAAGACACTGGAGCACCGAACATTAGATAAGCAAGCACAATTAGAAAAACAATTGAACTAATACCCTGCAAGTCCTTTTCTTCAACAGCTAAGCTGCCTATTAGAGGTTATAACTGTCATTTTCGTAACTTTTCAAACCAAGGCCGTCTAGTTCCCTTAGAGATATCAACTTATTTTTAGGCGTACCAATTAAATCATACCAGCGACATCTGTAAGCATCTCCGTTAACCCAGTTAGTAAAACAATAATGAAATTAATTAGCTTACGATTAATTTAAAGAAAGGATATTCTAATCACCTTTCTGGTTATCCTAAATGCATCCCTAGGTCCGCAATATGTATTCAGGCCAGAACTAAGGTAATAAGAGTTAAAAGCAAATTTCTTTCTCTTTTAATATTTTCTCGGTATAGAGCGTCCCGACTAGAGAATACAATCCCGTGCATGTTTTTCAATCCCGTGATTACGAGATTTTTGAAGCGTAATCACGGGATCCCGGGATTACTATGTTGTTTCTAATCGGGCTCAAATGAAAAAAAAAAACTTAAGTAATTTCTTAAAAATTATTTATTAATATTGTTGCACAACACAATAAACAATATATTAAAATAAGGAACAAAAAAGACAATACAAAAAACTGTTTAGAATTTCGAAAATACAATCGCAGAAATATCAAAGCATCCAATGTTTGACTTCCAAGCCTGCTTCGTAGTTTATTGCCAACATAAGCAGCAGCTGAAAACGCTCGCTTAGGTTCTACACTGGCTGGAGGAATAGACAATAGATATTTATATGCTAACTCTAAGTGATATCCACGAACTCCTCCATTTTCTAACAGGCTCATTTCGAGTCTAATATTATTTAACAACCCCGATTCATTGTGTACTGCAGGATCTGGGGATTCCATGCTCTTATTAATTTCCAGCTGTAACTTTCCTTTAGTGTCAATTGGGGTTGGGAGGTTTTTTGCCTTGGCTCATCATCTGTTTGTGATCCTGACCTTTCTTCCTCTTCCGTGTCATCTCGACTATTTAGTCTTTTAACAATATTCTTTATTTGCGCCCTCACTAAAGCCTGTGTAAGAACTGGAAATAAGTCAAGCCATTCCAAATCCGATAATAACTGATTTTCATAACCTTTTCGTGAATTTTGTAAATAATTCAACACACTAGTTAAATTATCATTTCGTCGTTGCTTTATACGTTCTACTAAGGATGTTTTCATTTTATTGGCGAGTGCTGAGTTTTTGCTAGACAATTGTTTTATAAGAAATTTCAAAGCGGCCTCAGCTATGCATAAATTAGCATCTCGTCGACAGATTGTGCCTACTGTTAATTTAATTGGGGTCAGCACATCAACAATTTTATTTACCAGGTCAAAATCAGCACCTTCTAAACGGATTGGATGATTGAGATCTATAAGAGCTTTTTGAATGTAGGTTTTTAAAATAGAAAATCGTTCCCGCATGGTTAAAAGACTATTCCACCTGGTTTTATAGTCCAAAAGAAGTGACAGCTCTTTTTTATGTTCAATCTTCACATATTTTGGAAGTACTGCTTCATTTTCCAATGGTGATCTTTCGAAATACACTACAACTTTGCGGATTTCTTTTATCAGCTCATTAATATTTTCATCTTTCGTTAACTCTGGTATGTGTTCTCACGAAAGTTTGTTTTGTGACATTATGATTAAACCTGATTCTGAACAGCCTAAGTCTTTTAAATTGTCATCATCATCGCTATCTTTCATATAATCAGCAGTCACAACTGGTTCATTTATAGTATCATTTGTGTCTGAGGTAGGGCTGTCTTGCCTGTCTTGAAAATAATTCCTTATTTTATAAAGCAAATCACAGATGACCAAATTGATACCATCTGCGAGACACAGTTGTTGTTCAGTGCAAATAAGCTGTCCCAACTTTATAATAACGTTCGGTCCATCGGTTACAGTAGCCACGATATCAATTTCCAGGGAAACATTAAATTTACTTAGACGCTCTTTCAATATACGAAGACAATTTTCAGCCGTCATACTTCCATGAATAGGAACGAGTCCTAAGCTCCAAATTTTTTTATAAGAATGAACGTTGACAGCCATGTATCGTTTATTGGACGTTGATATCCACTCGTCAAAGGATAGACTGAATCTTTCACCGGCACTTTTCAAATGTTTTTATTCTGCAGTTACTTGCTTTCTTCTGATTTTTTCACTGTAATTTACAACACGCTTTCGAATTGTGACGGCTGATTTTGGTAAATCCGTATATTTCGCTCAGAGCAATTTTCTCAAATCGTCTGAAGTTATGAATACACTGAATCGAAATCCATCTAATGCAATCACTCTTGCCAAAACATCATCCAGGCTATCGTCGGCACTTTTAGTAAAATAATCTTCTAACTTTTGTTTAGCTGGCGGCGGTGCTGTGTTCAGATTTTCAGAATCCTGACTTGTTGAAGCTGTTAAACGATTAACGTCAGCTAAAATCTTAATGTTACGTTTTGATGACAAATGTGTACGTAATCCCTTAGTCGATCCACCCAAAGTCTTGAGAATGGCATGGCATCGCTTACATTTAGCACTATTCCCGTCTTTCGCAACTAAAAAATAACAATACGCTGACGACGTATCACTGTTTTTTTTATGTTGAACAAAGTCTCTCGCCATTTAAAATAACTTTTTCAGATAATTGACTTTTAAATTTAAATGACGTAACCTGCGCAACCTTGTCGCTGGTAGAATAAGTAAATCCTAATAAGCATATTTATACTTTCGCACAGGCAATATTATAACAGTATTATGATATATCATATGAGGTATTCGGGTGATTCCCCTGTTGGCCCGTTGGGGAATTACTTTAACAGTATTAGATTGTTCCTTGTAAGTTACATATTATTTGGGCTGTACCTTTGTAGTTTTTTTATCGTACGACGTACCTTAGGTTGATTTCTTGTGCCCTTAATATAATCTAGGTAATGTCATTGTCAAGGCGCAACGGATTACGGAATACGAACTAGCAGTCCCGAAAATCTCGAGATAAGCCAAATACAGTCCCGGGATTTACGGGATCAAAACCCGAGATCCCGGGATTCGGGATTGTATTCTCTAGTCCCGACGTTTTCATTACAGACAGATTAAGTACGTTACAATATAAATCAAATTCAATAGTAACACGTGAATTTAGTAGTTTATTTATAAGTTTCCCGTAAGTGTGTCATATGTAAACTACTAAAAAATGAATAAGGAATTTTTACTTTTTTGTATTTTTTAGATAGTATGGGGTAAATATTTGTAGTGTATTATGTTAGATACATAATTGTACACAACAATTTAAAATTTTCAAGTATATTTATTCAGAAAAATCGTTAGATTACTAAGAAATTATCAAAAATGAAATAAGCAACATTTTTAACAATAGCTAAAATAAACATTTTTCTGTAACAATTAATTCTAAAATCGTGTATAATGGCCACGGACATCTCTCACAGCTGTACATCTTCGGGGCATACTCATAATGCATTTATTAATGTGTTCTTGTGACACTCTTGTCCAACACAGCGGTAAAATTTCCCGCAAGTGTTGCACGTTAACTGGGGGTGGATTATGTTCGTTGAGCTGTTCTTGAAGTCTGTCCCAAATGTGCTCAATTGGATTCAAGTCGGGAGACGTTGGTGGTAAAGGTAGATGGTTAATATGGAGGTCATTTATTGCTTGCATTACAATTTGTGCACGATGAGGCATTATCATCAGTGAAAACCATGTTTTCATCCACAGCCTCACGAAAGTCGGCAACATATTGCTGAATAATGTCATCTCTGTATATGTGTCCATTGACATTGTTTCAAAGAGATGGAGGTTCGTACGTCCATTAAAACTAATGCCCGCCCACACCATGATACCACCTCCGCCAAAAGGCACCACAGCTTTTGTAAACTCGCGTCTATAACGGTCTCCTCGAGTTCTCCAGACCCTTACTCTACGATTATCACTAAATAAGCAGAATCTGGATTCATCGGTGTATAAACCATGCTCCCATTGAAAATTTTCTGCTAGTCGTTGGTTAACTCAAGTTCTTCTAGCCATTCTATTGGCATTAGTTAATTTTGGGCGTCTCACAGGCCTGCAGCTATGAAGATCCATTTCCCTCAGACGGTTTCTGATGGTTTGATCCGAAACTCTAACTCCAGTGGCGGCACGTAACTGTGTTCGCAACCATACAGCACTTCTAAACGGATTCATCCTTGTCTGAATTCGTATGTGGCGGTCTTGTCTCTGATTTGTTTTCCTCTCAGATCCACTACCGGGTCTTCTCCTTGCAGATCCTATCTGTTGGAATCTTGTTAGAGCCCTACTAACAACACTTGGAGACACATTAAAAATTGCGGCAATTTCTGCTCCAGATTGCCCTCGCTGATGAAATAACGCAATTAAATCAAAAGTTTCTTTATTTAAATGACGTCTTGGCATCGTGAAAATGTGAAATGACGTTTAAAATGTATAATACTTGTCAAAAAATGCGATTTTTATAATTTTGTATTCTAAATAAATTTAATGTTAAAATACAAGATTCAATATTTTATCACACAGAAAAGACATTTACCAAATAAAATGCCCACAAACGACTGTGGGCCTTCTAATTTATCTATAGTTTGAGAAAATACGTTAAATTTAATCGAATTAATTAGATCTGTTAAAAAAAGATCTAATTCCCTATTCATTTTTGAGTAGTTTACATTAACGGAGAACTGCAGTAGTAATTAGTAATTAGTAATTAGTAATCACATTTCATATTGATATTTATGTAAGAAATACACGAAAATGTTTGCAATCTTTTGTAATTATGTATTTATTTATGTAGAAAAATGTAACACTGTATAGTAAAATTGTAATCTGAAATTAATCATAATAATGTCATATGATATATATAAAAAATGCATCAACATGAATACGTATTTATGAGTAACATATATTATTTTCTATTTAAAAATTTTCTCTAAAATAATTAATTTCTATATTAGCTTTTCTATATTTTAATTATCATTTGTATTAAAACTATTTCAAATATTTAAGCCGTTCGCAACTATGTTTATGGCGTACAGGCAAATTTCAAAGAAAAAAAACGATCGCGATGAAAATTCTTGTATTGGGGGTTACACGAAATACGCCAGGGCGAGAAGACACGCTCGTGGACCCTACGAAAAGTAAAATTAAAATAGTGCGGAAATATTTGTTTTGCGATTATCAAACTAGTGTAGAAAGACAGCTATTATATCTCTACGTATTTTAAAAGTTACTGTGCGGCTGTAGCTCATATGGGAACCGATATATTTAATTTAATAAAAAATTTACTACCGACGTCGAGCAAACATACTAATAAAAAATTATACTACTGCACAAAATCAACAAAATCTGAGAAAAGGTGCTGATATATCGAAGAGGTATTGTTTCGAGATTAAATACGTCCAAGGAGATTCATCCCAGACGATTCCACTAAGAAAATTTGGCCGTTCTCAGTTTTGGAGGGAAAAAACGTAACATCATAAAGTCATTTCTAAATAAAATATCTTTCAATTTACAATAAATAGAGAATACTACATCTATCATTTTAAAAATATTATATTGTTATACAAATATTGCTTACTTATTATTACTATAACCATCAAACGTCATGATCTGACAATTACGTTCATCGATCTGTAACTTTGAAACAAATAAAAAGGGATATACAAGTTTTGCGTTTTTGTTACTTGAAATGAAGTCTACTTTACACTCCTAAAATTTGAACGTAACGATACGGGACACCTTCTATATATATTTGTTGAGATATTCTGGGGAGACGTATTTAATAAATATTGTTACAGTATATCTTTGTGCTGTTATTGATTTATATGTTGAATTTAAATAGCTTTCATAGATGTTACGTCTTGGATATATGTTCTCCGTGTGACATATGGACTCTAATTACAATTTAACCGCAATACACGGTGGCCCCCTTATTATAGCCAGACACTCATTATTCTTTTCATAAGAACCCTACATCGTCTTCACTGACCGTAGGTCGGGCACTAGTAGGTTAAATTGTATTTTTATCATCAACCCTTCCTCATAGATAAGTCTTTGAACCTATGCAGTGGGTCTGCATTATATCGTACCGCATTTTTGGCAAATTTTACGAGATCTATTTAGCTATTCACCTGTAGCAATACTTCGTCAAGAAATTTAATTATATAAAGACCTATGAGGCACAAGAGAATTTGTAATAAACATCTAGGAAGAGACGGTAATGGTAACCTACCTTAACAGTGTTAAATAATTTTGTAATATCTGATTATGATGGCATTTAGACTAATATCCATGTGTATGTGTGTGCCACCCATGCTAAAATATAAGTCACTATACAGACATGCAATAGGGAATGAAACCGATATCTTACAATATTACGTATGTAGAATACAGACGACTGCTAATATTATACAGGGTGAAACGAAGTATGCCTGTGTACTCTCTAATATGTAATAGCTGTAATAATATTGAGCATAGAATGCCAATGCACGAAAATTCTATCTCGAACGAGATCAAAGAAAAAAAAATTAATAAATACGGGTGGCTCGATTCGACTATGCTACGCGTATTTATTAATTTTTTTATAGATATTTGCGCAAATGATAGCCACATTGAATATCTCCTTCAAGCATTCCACCTGTTTCACACAAATTTTCCCTTTTTAGGCAAAAAAATATTAAAAAAAGAGGTAAATAGAACAAAGAAAAATAAATGATTCTAAAATGTTGGGTAATGAATATTCAGAACTGTGATTGGATTTAAAGTGTTGAGTAATGAGTATTATTCAATATTGAGAATAATGAATAATATTGTCTCTCATAAATTGCTATGTTAATCATTGCATTGCTAAATAGGAGTAGAAAAAAATATATAAGCTGGTAAGAGTACAAAATTATCCTGAAATTAATCAATTGTTAAAAACCAAAAATAATTAAAAGGAGAATTTCATTACCATTGAATGAAAACTGTCTTCCATTAAAGTCGATTTATATATATTTTTTCTTTTTTAAAAAGGTATATAACCCCTTACCACAATTATTAATCGTATCCTAAATACGTATTTCGACAACTAAGTTGTCATCATCAGTAGGTAAAACCACTACTCAAGGTGTCGCACATGGGGCACAGTAAAGCTAGAACACTTCTTACGCAAAAACTACTTTACACGGCGTCCACGTATAGACTAATTTAAACATGCAAATATATCTAACGAAAAGATCGACGAATTTATCTCTCTTATTGAAACGGCATTCACATATGTTTATACTCCAATTTGAAATATATCGAACGAAAGATCGACAAAAATTACCTCTCTTAAGGAAACGGCACTAAACATGTGTTAATACTTCAATTTAAAATGTCGACGACTTTCTATGGTTCTAAGAATGAAAAGAGACAAGTGAAGGGGATCGGTGCTATATTACAGTTCATGGAGTGTTGTTTGTTTTTAGCGATATGAATGCTTTCGTAGGCGTCAAGATCGCGGGGGTTATTAATGCCCTTTACAAGCTTTAACCCTTTAATCGACACATTGTGTAGTGTACTTAAAGCATGGCTGGCAACGTTAGATTTATCCGGTCTATTGTATTTAATATATGATATGTGTTCTTTAAACCGGGTTATTATTGGTCGTTTTGTTTGGCCTATATATTTCAAATTACAATCATCGCAACTAATTTCGTATATACCTGATTTCGAATTAAAATTAACTCTATCTTTAGTATTCCCTAGGAGACTTTTTATAGTATTTTCGGACCGAAATGCAACTTGGAGACCTCTTTCTTTCACAACTTTATTAATGTTTTTCGTGATGGGGTGGTATGGTAAACACATGTACTTTTTCTCCTGGTTACTTTGAGATATCAAACTTGTGGATTCGCGGATTGTATTTTCTATTTTTGTTTTCTTAATTAATTTATTGATTATTTCTATGTAAAAGCCATTATATGTCGCGATATTTTTAATATCTATTTCATATCTCTCTTTTGTTAACGGAAAATTTAGTAACCGATTGACTAAGAAATTAAAGGAAGCTGTCTTATGTTGATAACTATGATTTGAATCCCCGATGATGAATCTATTAACATTGATTTCTTTCCGGAAAATGTCGATTTCTATTTTATGTTTATTCCTAATCAGTAAAGTATCTAAAAATGGTATCCTGCCATTGTGTTCCTTTTCCACCGTAAATTCAAAAAAAAAGAAGACGAGTCTTTGTAGAATCTCTCGTTCGGCTGTATGCGTGCGATGGAGAGATGGAGAGAGACCCACAGGTTGTCCGTGTTCTTTTGTCCAGATGTTCGGTCAAGACAAAGTTGGCTTGATTTTCTGTATCCTTTGTTTGCTTGGTTGGTCTGCCTCCCTCGTTGCGAAATATATATATTCCGTTTGTCGGACAAGGAAAGCCTAATTAAGTTTAATTCCTTCGCAGTAAGGCCCCCGAATTAATTAACGGTAGCAGTATGTCTTGTAGCTACCACACATCCTTTTTGAATCCGTATAACAGTGAAAATTACCATAAAATTGAAGGCGTAGCGTGGCCTTTTATCTCGCTTTGTGATCGGAGCACCAAGAAATAACTCTTTACTCGCACGTCTGAGAGAGGACTCTCTTAAAATCGCCCGGCTGAAGCTGGGTCAAATTCAGTGGACACAATCCATTCCAGATGGCGCAGCCGAGACAAAAAGGAAATAACGAATATAATGAACTAAATTAGATATATATCTATATCTACAGGGCGGTAACAACTTAGCGTGAATAATAAATGTAATAACCAGGGTATTGGGACAAGAACATTAAGGGCAACGTAATATGTAATCAACTAGCTATGGAGGGTTTAAAAGAAAACTTCGCATGTCTAAAACCCATATGCAGGATTACTGGAGATTCTATCGAAAAAAAGATGTCGCTGATCCTAGCTGGAAAGAAACGTGCAAGAGCACGGAAGTCGAATACATTTAATCAGGAGGATTACTTTAAAAAACACCTCGTCGAAAATTTTTCATTTATTTTATTCTTTGCTGAGATCCAGGATGATAGAAGCTTTTCATTATGCCAAGTATATTGAGGTACGCACTAATGTACTCACATATACCTGCACAATGAAAAGTTTCTATCAACCTGAATCTCAGAGTCGAATAAAGCTTCCTTGATGTGATGTATTTTTTTAAATAACTCTCTTATATACATTACTTCTGTCAGTTTTAGTCACGAAAATGCTTTTGTACTCGGCTGGGGCCCTTCAGTGGTATAAGTGGTATAAGACCTCCAGCTTTGGAACCTTCTAGGCCAATTTTGGAGTTAGGGCGTCGTGGCTGGTGTCAATCAATTCTTTTATGCGAATTATATTTAGAAATGTCTTGACTACGGATAATTATAAATGCGTAGAAATGTGCAGAAGCGGATCTTTTCTGCACGACTTTTTTTTAGGAAAATTGATATTGGTCGACGGCGACTTTTTAGAATCTCTATGGACGATAGTGTTGGACATATTTTTTTCGTATTGAAAAAGCAAATATGTAAATACATGCAAATTTGGAAGGTAAAGTTCACCCCAATAAAAAATCCTAGCTATTTTAAATAAATGGCTAAAAATTTGTGAAAGCAATCAACATGTGCTGAAAATAACGCTTTTCTGCATTTTCAAAAATCTTTAGAAGCTGTGCTATTAACAATTTTCAGTACCTACCGCTAGAAAAAATTTTAAATTGTGCGTAATCTAGTGGTTATCACGTTTGACTGTGGACTACATGATCCAAGTTCAAGTTCATTGAGCCGCAAGATTTTTCTATTTGTTTTTATGTTTGTTATGTAAAGTGAATCAGAGACTTGAAGTTTTAACTTTATTTTGCTCTTCAACAAAGTTTTCGTTAGATAAAAATTAACTACTGTGTAATTATCAGTTTATTTGAACCTCCAAAACTAATACATTAAACTCAGGAATAGCTTTAGAGTTTACAATTCTCCAACCATGTAACTGCATGGATTTAAAATAGCTCTGAAAGAGCAATGTATTCTCGCAAAAAAAAGTTGGGGATTAGTTTATTTCAAAATGCCCCGATGGGATAAAAAGGGTAAATATACTACAGATCCTTGAGTCTTTAAGTAAATAAGAGTGGCGGACAAGAAGACGTGCAGGCGATAAAAATTGTGGATTCCAGACCTCCAAAAGGATCTCAAAAACATCTTATAGATTATGCCAAAAAAGGATAACGTGTAGCTTTTTTTGGCGTCATATATAAGATATTTTTCGGAATTTCTTTTGGGGATCTGGAATCCACGACATTTCATCATCAACTTAACACCTGATTGTCCACCACTCTTATTAGGTTAAAAACTCAATCATATAAAAAATATTTACAATTTTTCTGTGCCATCGGAGAATTTTGCAATAAATTAGTAGGATTTATTTGAGTCTACGGGAATATTTTTCTTCGAGTAGGCTAGTGACTTTCTTGAGAACACTGAACTGATCGAATAAATTTACGGGATCAAGGATGGCCATATGGCGAAGGTAGTTTAGTTGGCTGGAGTGATTTTAAGCGATAGTGGGAAGAAACAGACATACTATGTATTTACCATGTATGATGTTTGACTTTCATTACATCTTTGAAAGAGAGCTTGATTTTGCCAAAATCAAATTTTGTCGATGTTTTCAAATTCTAAGCGAGTACTATTTAGTTATATCTGGAGGCTGCTGCTAGATAATCATGAAAATAGAATTCGACAAACAACAACAACAATCTGGTTAAGTGATGATTTTTAAATTGAAAAATTTAAAAATAAGCGATATGTAAATGTTTAGTGTCCGTACTTTTATTAACCGCGTTATATGACATTATAATTATTTAAACTCACCTAGGTACGCCAAAACCTTGTTTGGAGTATACGGATCTCCAGTTGAGTTAATTACAAGACAAAAAGCAGTCGTTACTATAAAATTGTGCGATATTAGCGAACCTCCGCATCTATGCTTTATAATCCCACGCGAGTTCGTGTGAATTGCTACGATCCAGGGCCATTTTCCTGAAATAGATAAGTTAATAAATATTAATAATTGAAATAATAAAGATGCGTAGTCTAACCATAAATGCTGTCAATTATGCACAATTATAAGAAACTGTGTGTTAGAGAATTTCGTAACAGCATTAATGTACATCGGGAATGTGTAAATGTCAATACTTGTTTGGTAGCTACTTAGTGAACATCGTTTATACTCCATGTTCTGAATATCATAAACGTATAGCTATAATTTCTCTTTATATAAAGTGAAAGAATCGGGACAGATTTTAGTTCTTTCGCTCCTCAATATAAAAAAAAGTTTTAGATAATGTGGAATCGTGAAATGAATATCCCATCGAGAATAATATCTCGCATCATTGGGTAAGTTTTAGCAACGATAGCTTAAGAATGAACAGACATTATCTTCGGACATCAACAAGAATTGAAAAAGCGAAGAAGTCCATTAGTCGTTACGATAAAAGAAGTTATCACAAAATCTTTACTATCGAAGAAATACTGAACCCATACAATTATAGCTTGTATGGCTTGGCGAGATGCAAGGCGTTTATCCTATTAGTTATAGTTAGTTTAAGACAAAGATGTCGCTCACAATGTACCAAGAAACTGTGGTGAAGCCTTTGATGGACTCCTTGCTTAGGGGCCAGAATTGAGTGTTTCGGCAGGCATTGGCACCTGCTCGCAAAGCCTAAATAAATAAATAGAAAATACCTAAAAATATCGCACTTTTACTAGGACGTTGACTTGAAACCATTATATATTCTTGTTATTGTTTTAAATTTAAACACGTTTTATACTCTCCACAATCAGTTTTTTCATATTTAAAATATAACTAGACACGAATTTTAATTAATATCTTCCTTTTTCGATTATAAAATCGTTTAGGAATTTTTAATTGCTAGTGTAAGTACATTTGAATATTGTATTGTGTATGGCTAATTTGTTATTAATTTAGCAGGTCTGATGAAGAAACAAATATACTTTCGAAACGCTACGTAGCAATAAATCGTTTTGTTTGATACATTGACCCATATTCTGTTTTTATTAATAGTGAAATTATATACATATTAGAGTAAATTTAATCCAGCATTGTACACTCAAAGGAATTTTACCTATATATATATATATATATATATATATATTTATATATATATGTATATATATATATATATATATGTGTATATATATATATATATCTATATATATATAGTTGGTTTAGATATTCGGCGATTGAAGGTTTGTTTTACAATAATATGTAAAATTTTATAATTGATATCAAACTTTTGTTATGTCATGAATTATTATTAATTGAATTGAATATATTTATGAATTTGTATCTTTCACCACATCTACATCACTTATATAACTTTAACATTTATAATTCTTTGATTAAGGTAATACTTACCGAAACATGTAAGAGTTTATTTTAAATACGAGTACATACATATTAATGTAAAACAGACCTTCAATCGCCGAATATCTAAACCAACTATATTGTACAAAGGTCAAGGAATAATTATCTATATATATATATATATGTATATATATATACATATATATATATGTATATATATATATATATATATATATATATATATATAATTATTTCTTGACCTTTGTTTGTTATAGTAGATTAAATTAGTTGGCGATTTAAGGTCTGCTTTACGTTGATATGTATATATTTAAAATACTCTTACATGTTTCGGCACACAGTGCCCTTTTCAAATAAATTTAAAATATAAATGACAGTACATTAATGTCAGATTTATATATCAGTAGTTGTCATGGCTAAAATTAAAATATTTGAAGATACATTCAATAATAATAACATTTAATAATAATAATTCATGATTCAGAACTCAAGACAGCAAGACGTCAATTACGGGAGATTGGCAAGACATGAGTTATTATTATATCTGCGCCTGTGGAGCGACTTAAGATGTTAAGCTGTCGGCATTCGCCTTGAACGAGAAGGAAAACCACGAAAACTTACTCGGACAGCCCAGTCAGGGGTCTAAACACGGAACTGCCAGCATGATAAGCCAGTGTACAGATATTTAAATGACATATGACAGATATTTATATAATAACAACATATATTCATAATGGTAAATTGCAGATGGTTACATATATATAGCTTGTAAGAAACATAACCCAAATTTTTAGTTTTTGAGACGGAGTATTTTTGAGCAGCAATAAAAGTATCGCTAGAAGCAATGTAAATCCATTGACGGTCATCTGTAACTCTGTGTAAACGCAGAAGGCAAGAAATTATACATAATGTCATTAATACGAGTATATTGACAGTATATATGGCTAGACTTTGTAAAGGGTTATTCATGGTAAATTAATTACCAATCCTATATCATCCTTATTATTGTATATAAAAAAATGTTTCAAATAAAAGTTGTGTGGCTACGACAGAGTTTTTTACATGCCATCAAAAATATAGTGGCCTGCAGATTCAAAGTGGTACAAAAAAAGTATGTTTTTAAAATAGAATACTCGTATGTTATTAATTTTTAATAATGAATGTTTTTTCTGATTTTAAAAATATACCACATGATACCAGTATCTTAAACTGTTTTGGAGTTTTTTAATGCCGAATATCGTAGTTACTGTAATTATAAAAAAGTTAACATTACTGAAGTAATCGACACGACAAATGTTGTGTATGATAAATGATAAGTGACATTTCCTTAATAAAATAGTCAAAATGGTTTACAGCGAGGATGAAAAAATGCAAATATTTACCTGTCATTTATAAAATAACAAAGATTTAATTAAAAAATTTAAATACAAATAACTAATAAATTATAAAAGATGTTCAATATTTCGATCATTATTTTCAGTGCATAATTGATGTCTTCTTAAATGTATAAATTTTTACGACCACCTTTCCTAATTACCTCTAAATCCTAACGACTTACCCACTTACCACACACGAATACCCCGAAGATCTTAGATAGAGATGCTAGTCAGTTTAAAGGAGAGCTATGTATAGGTTATGTTTCAAAATAGGTACCACCTTGTACACAATTTCAACCTGTACAGCTAAGACAGAAGCTGCCGAAGGTAAGCCAAATAAATCCGAAGAGATCAAGCAAACAATAACCAAATAAAATCAAAGAATTGTAAATAGTTAATTCGTATATTAGGAAAAATCAGCAAAAAATTACATATAATAAAAAACAATTTGAAAATGCCAAAACAGATAAATTAAATTATTCAGCAAAATACATCAAAATTATAATGAATAATTAATTAACCGTTAATTCAATTAGCTTTAACCTAGATCAAAAATTATAATTCGACCTCAGTTCTGTAGTTGAATTTAACATATTGCTATGGATTTTCCCCCGCAACATTTTGTGAAAATTTTATTTATTTATTATTGGACAATTATTTTTGATGCCAGTGTATAATTTGTGAAATTATTATTTATGAATACTGATTTTATTTTGATTTATTTTTGATTTGTGTGGTAGTACGCCGATTTGCCATGATATCCGAGTCAGGCACTAACTGTTAGCCGAGTTGTGAAGACGTCTGTTATAAAATATAAATCTTTATATTTTATCTTTATTAATTAACTTCGTGATTTTTATTAATTTGTTTTGGTGCTTTATTTCATACCGATTAATTTACGAGTGTGCAGAACTCGTAGTTGATTTAATTCTTGTACGTTCTTTTAACTCTGGTGTTTCGTATAAAAAACACATTTTATTTACGTAAGTAAAAGAAATCATTCTTATTATCTTTATTATAATATTTATTGTATGTATTGATTTGTATTTTACCATTGTGGTAATTTTGATATATATTTTATCTTAGTTAATAATATAAATGACAAAGAAAGTTTTTTAAAGTTTCTTGTAAAAAAATTTCTATAACTTAAATTTGTTTCGCTTGGTGTTCAAGGGCAGAGTTTTTATTACATGCGATTGCGCATGTATTAGAGATTTGCTTTCGGTCTGTCAGTTCTGGTTGTTTACCTTTTGAAGTTGTTTATCTGGGGTGAAATTGAAATACTTCTTTGTAATTTATTAGGTTAATTTTGTTCGGTTGTCACTAAGGATTTTTTATTATACGCTTCGTTAATTTTCGTATAATATTTTTGCCTTAATAATATTGTTTAAATGATGCAATATTTATCTTAATACTTTATTAAGATTTTTTTAAATTTTTTTTTGTAATAAATTTCATTTTAATTTTATTGTGATTTTCTTTTTACCTTTGTTTGAACTCTTATTCTGGCGCCTGTTAAATTTTGTAGAAGAGAAGTACCACGTTTTCCAATTGGAACCTTGAGGGAAGAGCAGTCTTATGTTTGAAAATTAACCGATTGAATATCTAAGCTGGATACATTGTTTGTGAATTGTGAATAAGCAATATCTAATATCACAATTCATAGCAAAATGTGTTACACACGTATATTAGGAGATTATTAATAATATTCAATAGAAATTATAATTTTAAGTCATAATCTGGTGTTTCTCAAAGTTATAGCAAGGTAAAAAGATAAAGAAATAGAATAAAAGAGTTAAATAGTTCTCTAATTATGTCAAATTAACTAATTAATCATGAATTCAAAATTCAAGAATAAGCATTACGTGAAACAACTAAATTCGGACATTAATGTTAATACAAAGAATTTAGAATAAATAAAAAAAACGTTTGTGAACTATTATTTAACAAACTATATAATAAGAAATGCTTATAGCAATGAAACGAACGTGAATTAAATTTTATAAAAGTTTAAATAATATTGTATGAGCGATAATTAAATATTTATTTAATGCACAACAATAATCAATTAAATTTGTTACGCTCTAAAAATTATCCTTATACCATTTGGGCATTTTTAATGAGTTAATTAAATTACTAATTATCGATCATCATAGGCCATTTCAAACTTTAGTATCTTCATATAATTTTGTATGTTCAAATATTTTGGATGTCACTATATACATATTTTTACCCGGATTATTTTTATATATTTCTGCGCTGTTTGACATTTTGGAAATTTTATGCGAAGTCATGATTCGTATATTGGAATTGATATTTCGATTATTGTTTCTTCTTATACAGTTCTAACTATACAAGACATTGTGGTACTTTTTTTAGAATTTTGTAAGTCTATTAGGATGGTATAATTTATTGAATAACCATTTTTAAACTTAATTTTGGTTTCTTCATTTTCATTTGCTCAGAGCGACATCTTTGCGCAACTTAATTTAACTTCCGATTATAGATCGCTTGACGGTTGGTATAGTTTTAAATTGGCTAATTATCCTTTGTTGCTGCGAATTAATTACTGAATTTTTTTATGTTGGCTTCCTCAATTACTTTTTAACCTTGTCAGGGTATTTGAGTAATTATTTTCTTTTATTTCCAATATTCCGTCCAGGATAGTTTTTTGTTACTATGACGTAGTTTTCTTTCCGGATAAATAGTCGTACAATCGTTAGGAAAATCCTCTTTACTGTTCAAACTCTGAAGTAGGCAGTAGTTTGAAAACTAGAAGTCATTTTTGAAATTAAATAGTGTCACTATTCTGCATATGCAGGCATTGTCCAAACTTGATTTTGTTTAATTAAATTCACTGGTTTAGTGTCTTTAATCGGGGTTTGTTCCTCGGATTTGGAAGTTTTCATGACCACGTGGTGCTTCAGGTGAGTTTCTAGATAAGGGGACGGCTGTAAATTTTATCACGGCATTGTTCTCCGCTTTTTAATAATACTTTGGAATCTTCCATTTATTTGTTTCTTTTCTCATTTATTTAGGGCTGTTAGTATAGACTAATGAAAAGCTGCGGTGTAATTCTTTGTTAGAAATCGTGGCTATTGGAGATTGTACAGGCTAAGGAAAAGCTATTGTTGTATCGTATAAGGAAAAGTGGCTGATTTATTTTCTGCGAGGGAAATCGGTTATTGTCAACATCCCATCAGAAAAATGCATCCATAATCATCTAATTACTTGGACCCAGGAAAACCTCATAATTGGATTCAAAGGTCATCTATCATGCAAGGTCGTGTGTGTAGAATAATATTTTTTTGTGACAGAGTTCCAGAAAAATTGATATAAGAGTTATTTTGGAGGACCGCTTGGTGTCCTAAAACGTGGTGTTCGACCCACCATTATGTGTCATTATATTTTCTTTCTTGCATCACTATAAATTTACAGTTAATTATATATAAAACTAGCGTAATCACTTTTCTAATTTAAATTGTTGTAATATTTTTTTTGTTATATATAATCTCAATCTCATATATCAGATTGGTTTAAAAGTAAAAAATTTGCGTAAATTTAATTCAATATATTTTTTTTTATCAGTCACGAATTCTGATGTGATTTTTTTTATAGATATCTAATATTGTTTAAATAAATTAATTACCATTTTAGTAGTCAATTTCACCATATAGGGAAATGTTCTAGTTTTTTTTTATTAATTAAACATATAATTTTACATACACAGGCTGAGCCTTTAAGTTATTTTATTGGAGTATCCAATTTTGTGAATACATTGCGTATTATTATTTTCACATTATTATTTGCACTTTATTAATTTGAAACTGTGTGTACCATATAAAAATTCTTTGCATATACTGAGTGTAGCGTAATCTATGTAAGGTACATTAAAGTTTTGATGGACTACTTATGCCATAATTTATATCATAAAACAAGAAGTTTATATTGACTTATAATATACCAATTATGGAAAACTATTTTCTTGATTTTAATCTCTTACCTGGATATACAGGGTGTTAAACTTTCTATTAAGTTTGTTTATTGCAATTCATATTTTATAATACTTTATTTCCCTAATAAATATTGTTGTTATTGTTATATACAGTTGTTGGTGTTTTATTTCTGTAAGTCCTTCTGAGCAAAAGTGTTAGTTTTAGTGACACGGTTAACCAGGTATACGAACACCTTTATAGTATTCTTAAGCCCTTATGGCCCAAGGGTGATCCTACGTTGACCTGTGAACTTGCCAGACCTAACGTAGTGGTGCCCTATTTACTATCTATGCGTTGTGATAGCCCACGACGCTTCCGCAATTAATTTCTGTGCTGGCCGGTGAGTTTTTCGGGGGCCTTTGTAGACCAGGGGCGGAATTAGGGCTTTGTCCTAATTCCCACTGTGGTTTTGTTACCTATACAGTTTCAGGGCTAACAAATTCCTTTACAAAATTACGTGTGTCACGCAAAAAAAATAATTTAACAGAATTTACCAATACATTGCGAATTAAACTAAACTTTATGCTGTTTAAATAGTATTAAAATTTCGGAATCATAATGATAACGACTAAAATAAATCTGCGAAGTTTTTTTCAAGTTCGCTGAATAAAGATTTTATATAAAAAATACCTCTACGTAAGACGGCACAGAGGGTTATCTTCTGCGTAAAAACTTATCTAAGATGACTTGTTAGAAAATATATATCCTCCAAATAAGGTTTAAAATGGTTCCATCCCAGTGGAAGATAGTATGGTAAATACAAAAAAAAACATGCGGATGCTAATCACTTCTTACTAAGACCCATTAAAAGAGTAAAGTAAATGCAATGTTGTAAAATTATAGTTAAATGTACGGCGTCAGTATAGATGAACGAAGACACCTATAAAAGGGGAACAAACTTGCTAAACCAACAAAATGGAAGACGCGTGCTCGACAATATTTTAATCTGCTTATACAGCGATAGTAGTCTGGTTACTCCAAAAAAAATTCTACTACCAAATACAAGTAATTATGGCTCTATAAATCCGGATTACCGCAGTACTCAAGCACATTTATACAAATCATAAAAATTTTACAATATTGAAACACGGGTTGATTCGCTGACAGTCCCAGCAATAAGAACGTGAAAATCAAAAATGAACTAATCCCCAGAGACGTAGTTCCTCAAATAGTCGAAATTTAACGCTAACATTCAAAAATGAATCGTACACAAAATGAAATATAGTAGCTAGACGACAATAAAAATGTACTAAGTAAGATGATTAATTAATAAAAGAAATATTAATTACATTGTATTACAATATTTTAATTAAATGGTCGTTCGCAAAGATTCTACTCAAGACAATAGCTTGAACATAGGCACAATTATGTTATTCAAAATAGGAAACAATTATACCATACGGAAATTCTATCTTTATATCGAGCCGTCCAAAGGAAAATAACAAAGTGAACTAAAAATGCAGGAAGGAAAAAACAACCCGTGAGAAAATGTTTTGGAAATGGTTTCATGATATTTAGATTATTTATTTAAAGTCGAATCCTTCTCTCAATGACAAATGCGATGATTATTATTATTGTTGACGTCATCTTCTAAATAATCACCGAAAAATGAATCTATAGCGGTGAAGTCAGGACTACTAGGTGCCATTTAATAGTTCCGTTATTCCCTATCCGTACCGGGAATATCTCGAACTTGTAGGGCATTATACGGAGTTGCTCCATCTTGAGTCCAAATTATATCATCAAGTTAGGCTTCCGAAAAATTCTGTTTAAGAATATTTTCTGCTCCTAAGTTAATTGTTTCCAGATGTTATAATAATAAAATATAGGCACAACAATTTTGTCATGGAAAATGTCACACCTAACGCTAACAGTTTTTCTTCCTGATTCTTTATTTTGTTTTTTTCCCGAAGACAATTTTTTCAATTAAAAACTTCTGTAGTGGAAAAGGATGACTTGTTAGTCCATAATATTTTAGTAAAATAATCTGAATCTTCATTTAAATTTTGAATCATATCGCGGCAAAAGTTCAGCGTTTTCTCTTTTTAAGTCGTTGTAAAAACATGTACAGGTAATGCTTTATATGGTCTGTAATTGTTGTTTTTTAGCGTATGTTGGATTTTGGCATAACTTTTCTCTAATTGATCAGCTGCATGATTTAAACTATTTTCAGAATTTTCTAAAAATCATATATGTTTCAATAACTAGCGAATAAATATGAATGGGTTTACTTACAGCGAAAGAGCACGTTACAAGCTAAATTAAAAATATAAAATCAACAGGGTTAGTATTATTTTAGAACGTTTTTTAGAAAAATTTAAGAGTTTACACAAATATTGTAGACAGTGAGAAGATGTGGCCCATCTGGTCGGTCCTAACTATTATATTATAAGGTACGAAACATGTTTACGCATAAAATTTGTTTTAATAAACTAAATGTACATTTCTATGATCGTCTAAAGAGTTTCTAAATGAATACATTTAACAAAGACGAGCTATTTAAATCTAATTCATCATTAAGTAAAATTTGTGATTGTTTTAATTTGTTGATTTCTAAACTTTCCAGTAAATTTAATTTATTGCTTTTATTTCCTAAATGTAGAATTTGAAAATCCTTATTGAAAGTGTGGTTTTCTTCTAATAGATGATTCGCAAAAGTGGAATCTTGTTTTTTATTTCTAAACCAATGCCTTTTTTAAACGATCTTCCTGTTTCACCAACATATATCTTACCGCATCCACATATTAAATTATGAAAAAGAACTAAATTTTGTCAAACAAATAGCTATCAATAACGTCTACACAGATACTTTAATTGAAAATATGTTGACAACAAAATTTTCAAAAAAGGTATCTCTATGGTATATCCTGTATTTAAGGATAAGTAAAATTCCAAAGTTATATTACAAACGTATACTAGGAAACCCAATACACATATGTCAAGTTATTTCTTCTTCTTTGTCCTACTTCTTATGCCTTTTCAGGCGTCGGATTGTGAGTTCCAGTCCTCCTCTTCCCATTTCTTCCAGTCCTTTCTATATTTTGCCGTCATTCTCATTTCTTCCATCGTCTTCCCTTTCTTTTCCCTATTTCCTCTATGTATTTAGTTTATCCATTTTATTCTTGGCCTCCCTCGTTGCCCTTTCCTTATTTTTCCCACATCCATTATTCTTTTTGTAATTCTTTCTTGCTTCATTCTTACTATATGTTCATATCACTTCAGCTGTTTCATTCTTATTCTTCGCAATATTGATGCTTGTTCTGTCATTTCTCTTATCTCCTCGTTTTTATACTTATCCCATATCGTTTTCCCTGATATTTTTCTTAAGTGTTTCTTAAAAATACTTAATGTAAACGCGGTTTCAAAACGAATAATAATTTATCCAAACATATTAAAAACAATAAAGATATAACAGATAAAAAATAAGAAATCTGGAGTCTATAAGTTAATATGTGGATGCGGTAAGATATATGTTGGCCAAACAGGAAGATCGTTTCAAAAACGCATTGCTAATTATGTGAACACAACAATTAGGTAATAAGACATTTCTTGTTACTTATACTTATCTTCTATGCACTTGTTCATATTTTGTCAACGATAAATTTTTTCTTTGTATTACATTTTATAATATATTCTGTTTGCAATATTAGTTTGAAACACAATTTTTTATAATAAAAATCTCTTTGAAAAGTCAGTGCCTTGAATCGAACAAATAATTTGCTGAAAATTATTCTCCGTTTAGAAATTAAAACAAGATTCCACTTTTGCGAATCATCTATTAGAAGAAAACCACACTCTTAATAAGGATTTTCAAATTATACATTTAGAAAATAAAGGCGATAAATTAAATTTACTGGAAAGTTTAGAAATCAATAAATTAAAACAATCACAAATTTTATTTAATGATCAATTATATTTAAATAACTCACCTTTGTTAAATTTATTCATTTAAAAACTGTTCAGACGATAATAGAAATCTACATTTAGTTTATTAAAAGACATTTTATGCGTAAACATGTTTAGTACCCTATAGTATGACTTATTATGTGCTTTATATAAGCGTAAGAACTGCAGTTTAAGCATCACGCGATTGTTGAATTACGTAGAATTAAAATTAGGATACGAAGTTTTAAAACAAGATGTAAAGTAGAAAAAAAAATATTACGCTTAACGTTTAATCCAGTAACACTTCACATTTTACTCGTAATTATTATTAATAAACCATATTTATAATTTTAGTAAATGTTTTAATTTACCTTTACTTAACATAAACTTTTTCAAAAGGACGTAACGAGGGTTGTAAAATATAATTTATATTCTTTTTGCTGAACGTTAGTTTTTGTTTATTTTGTATAAAACTTTGTATTTGCACTTCTTCAACCTCACTGTAAACCGTTTTGACTATTTGATTAAGGAAATGTAATATCAAACATAATAGTTGTCATTTTAATAGCTTATTTTAATAATGTTAACTTTTCTATAATTACGTAACTACGATATTCGACATTTAATAACTCGAAAATGGATTAAAGTACGGTTATCATATGGTATATTCTTGAAATCATAAAAAAAGGATCATTATAAAAATTTAACAATAAAAAAAAATTAATTTTTGTATCCGCTGAATCTGCACGCCACTGTTCTTTTGATGGGATGTAGAAAAATTCGGTCACACGCACACAACTTTTTTTAAAACATTTTTTATATACCCTATATATACAAAAAAGGTTTAAGTATATCAATACGTTAAGCACATATTACGCATTTGTTACAAATGAAACAGACATGTAAAATATTACATCTGTAACTGTAAACATGGACAACGCACCTCGTATTTTCCAGCTTTTTACTTCTGCTTAAGACACACTTAAGTTACAGATGTGTATTTTACATGTCTGTTTCATTTGTAACAAATGCGTAATACGTGCTTAACGTATTGATATACCTAAACCTTTTTTGTATATTTACTGCCATCTGGCATCGTGTTAATGGACTTACACCTTTAGGCGTATTTTCTTCCCTTCTGTACCGGCATAGCCGGTCAAGGGAAGGGTTGCCATTTTCGGCATAGTCTCTTTCGTCCGTCAGATGTCCCTATATTATATGGTGCTACCTGATAGGACGAAATTTGCTATACCTTATAGGCGATTTAAGCTTTTAAATTACTTCAATAGCTTAACTGACGACGCTTAATAGTAAATAGCAGAAACATATATCTTAAGCAGAAGTAAAAAGCTGGAAAATACGAGGTGTGTTGTCCATGTTTACAGTTACAGATGTGTATTTTACATGTCTGTTTCATTTGTATACTCTATATAGTACACCGTCTAATGCCATTTTTTCTAAATTATTTTCTTACCTTCAATGCTATCCCCTTCGAGTACCAATGATCCTGGTTTCGTCAGAGATGGTCGACCGCAACTGGAAATTTGTATTTAGAAATGTTCTATGTAATGGACTGAATAATGAAATTTTGTATTATAATAAATAATATCAATAACAATAAAAGGAAACAACTGCCTAGTTCCCCAGCAAAGAATTCATTAATAAGCTGCTTATTTCGTTAGTCGATCAATACAACCCGAAAGATTAATATATTTGAAGAGCACATAGAGAAACTACACAACTACCTTTGCTCTGTCTTTATTGCGATTGGTTTGTATAATATAATTTGGATTTGGAAACTCGTAAATTGTATGCACTTCGAACACGAAACTCCTGTCAGAATATTCGAACACATTCGGTCTCATACGAGAAACAATGAACGTATTCTAATAATGCGATTTGTTCAATTTGCAGTGAGACCACAGTCACTTTAATACCTAATAATAGAAATAATATTTCACTTTTCATGTTTGCAATATACGCTTACTACATATACAATGTTATTGCTTTCATTTTCTGAATTACTATTGAACATTATCCCGTGTAGACTATCAACAAACTGGTGCTTTTTTGGAATGTTTTACTATTAGTTATTAGTGCTCAGTTCTAATCGCGCCTCTCCCCTCTACCTAGCTGTCTGACCGTGGCACAGAATATACGAATAGGAAACATAACACAGTTCTTTATTTCGTGTTGAAAGCTTTCGCCCGATAGCTTTATTAAGCTCATGTTATAAGCTTCTGGAAATATTGCTATTAAGCCGACTTATCCCATTGATATTGGAGCACGTTTCTGTTGAACAAGCTGGGTTCAGACCCAATCGCAGTTGTGCTGACCAGATTCGTAATTTAACAACACACGTTGAGGCAGGATTTCAGAAACGGCTCAAGATAACTGTGGTGTATGTTGACCTGACCGAGGCATATGCTACGGTCTGGAGAGAAGGCCTTCTCTATAAATTTCTCAATATAGTACCATGAAGCCGAATAGCATCTTTGTTCATCAACATGCTTTCCGATAGGCCGTTCTAAATAATAACAGGAGATAGCAGGAGTAAAATGAGACATCTTAATAATGGATTGGCTCAAGGATCGGTACTTGCACCTGTCCTGTTTAATCTGTATATTTCTGACGTGCCACATACCAAGTCAAAAAGTTTGGATATGCCGATGACTTGGCTCTTGCCTGCCGGAGTAAAGCCATAGAGCGAACTAATAATATACTTTCAGATGACCTGCCCGTTTTGGGATAATACTTCGCCGACTGGAGACTAATCCCGAATATGAATAAAACAAGTGTCGTGCTTTCACCTCAATAATAGACAAGCACGTCTGGAGCCGCAGATGTATTTCAATAACAACTTGCTACGTTATAATCCTTACCGAAAGTATCTGGAAGTAACAATGGGTCGAACACTCTGATATAAAAAAAACATTTAGAGAACACCGCAGTTAAAATGAACACTAGAAATAACATAATCCAGAAACTATGCGCTACTGCTTGGGGTGCGAACGCATCCACCCTTATAACGTTAGCTCTTAGCCTTGTTTACTCAGTAGCTGAATACTGTGCCCCAGTCCGGCTAAACAACTGCCCCTCAAAAAAGATCGACATTAAATTCAACGAGACCATGAGAATAATTAGCGGTTGTTTAAAAAGTACACCTCTCGTTTCTAAGCCTGGTAAGAGAATATAATAAAATAATATAGAATCCTTACTTTCTAGTACACAGTGATTTGCCGGATGCCGGCGTGTTGAGACTGAAGTCTAAATCTCCTCAACTACTGCTAGCAGAACACCTTATAGTAGAAGATTTCAATTCAAATGATAGATGGAGAGAGCATTGGGAAGCCTTAAAACCCACTCAAGCGGCCCATATCATTGAGTCTGCCGTAATCTTACCAGGAATGGAGCTGCATCGCCATGAGTGGAAGGCACTAAATTGAATAAGAACGCCCAACGGAATTTGTCGTGACCCATTATAAATGGGAACTGACTGAGACACCAACTTGCGAATGCGGAGAACCTCGACAGACTATTCATCATATTACAGCTGAGTGCCCCCTTAAAGCATATGGAGTTAAGACGAGTAACTTCTTCGAAGCTATTGACTCCGCGTTGGACTGGATCAATGGCCTTGATTTTTAAATTTAACTTATAGATGAATATTTTTAATACATATTAGCAATACGTTAAATAATAAATGAAATAATTATTGTAAAGTGGGTGCAAAAAACAAATTCCATGTCGATGCAATAATTCACATCAAGCTTTGATACAAAATAATACAAATCTGTATAAAAACAAATTTGTATCTGTATATGCATGGAGTTAAGTGGGTGGATAACAGTGTAGTTGCAGTAGGATCAACTTTTTATGGAGTCGAACAAATGGTACACGGCAAGATATTGCCAAGCTAATAAAAAAATTGTTCAAATTCCTTGTCCACAAATTATAAGCAAAAAATAACAAGAATATGGACGGGACAGATTTGGTGGACGAAAACATTTCTTCTTATAGAATAGGTCCAAGATCTAAAAAATGGTGGTGGTTCACATTTACTTAGATGTTGGATGTAGCGGCAAACAATGCATGGGTGTTATTCAGAAGAAGACAACAAATATCACAGCTGGATTTACGAAGTTAAAATAAGTTAAATTTAATAGAAGTTATATGGTTATCGGTTAAATAAAGTGTTAAACCCGGGTATTGGAATTGCGAGATGAATTAACAATATTTTTCTAGGATAAACAAACGCCATTCATTATTTTTACAGAATAATAAGTGTATGTTGTTGTTGGTTTACTTAGCTGATGTATTTTCGCATTTAAACGACTTGAGTGGAATTTCCAAGAACGTGATAAAAACAGTATTTTACGGTAGTTAAAAATGATTTCTCGAAGAGATGGGTACTGAATCCGTTTAGTGAAAACGTTGTTGCCGCTGTTAAGTTACCAATTGCGATTTACGACCAGCTCATCGAAATGTCTGCCGACAAAATGCTACAACTGCAATTTACATCTGAAAATTTAAATACGTTTTGGCTTGCTCGTTGAAACAAATATGGAAATTTATGGAGAAAGTATTAAATGAAAAACAAATGCAACCATCGCATTAATTTCTTTTCTTTACATGTGTACTTATTGCAAGTAAAATGATTTTTTCTCATAAAATAATTTTTCATTATTGGTTAGGCTATTTCGCGACCCCAAGATTCAGAAATGATGCAGTAAAGTAATATGTGTGATGTAAGTAATTACACAATAAATAAATATTCTACATTCGTTATAATTCAACCTAAGACACTTAGCTAAAAAAAAATGTGTTTTTGGGTTTTTTGTAACTAAATTAAGAGAAAAAGTATAAAAGCAGAATACAGAGTCATTTAGGATTTTAACATGTTAAGCGTAAAAATATTTTTTTCTACAGAATTTATTATATACCTGTCAGCTTGTAGAGAACACGCATTTGAGACTGTGGTGGTTTTATTCTTCGCTTTATTACTAACACGATCAGAAAGATTTTCTGGTTTTTCGGCAGTGCATATCGTTTCAGCATTCAACCTAATTCCAATTAGTAAGGGCACAGGCTTGCTGGGATTATATTGGACATAAAATCTCAATATTAATGGAGTATTTGCTTCTAGTTCATAGTCTACGTCTTTGAGAATATAGTTCACACTGTCAAAGGTATTTATTTCGCCAAATTGATTCTGAAACTGAGACCACGTATAATTGGAATTATATATTTGCAATATATTATGATTTTATAACACAAGACTAGAACATGGTACAAAATAGATAATTTCTAATCTATCAATAGGGTTTTTCGTATTTTTGCTATATTTCATAAATTCTTCCCTTTTGTTTGCATACAGTGTTTAATGTAGTGTTTGTATACAGTGTTTAAATAAAGAAAAAAAATATAACCCAAGAAGTTACCTTGAGCGACACTAAAACTTACTGTCAATCGTTGAGGTCGACTGGAGGAACATGTTCAATGTTCATCGATAATCTCAGAAGCTGTCATTTTACACAGCCATAAGTTATAATCATCTCAAACGTAGAGTTTGTCGAAGTTAATGTAAATCGAATCAATTCAGAGAGCCCCAATAGATTCAGAAAAGGAATGTTAGAAACAAAGTGAATTAGTTTTGGTACTTCTCCCATGCTGTTCCAGGATAATTTTATTCGAATATGTGACCCAAATGCAGTCAGCAAGTCTAGTACTTTACCCTAAATAGGTGACACCTTAATGAAACGACAATTAGAAATTTCTCTTCATTTATATAAAGTAACAGAAAAGCAATTGTCCGTTCAGAAATAGTTTGGAACGTTGAAAAACCCGTAGCAGAGCCCAAAGAAGAGTAATTGTTTCTCAATGCTGTTAGTTACGATTGTCGGTTTTCAAAGGCTCATATTCAGCAACTAGTTTGGTGGGTTGAATCAAAATTTCTGTTGTATGTTTACTATGTGATCTATTACTGTAATGAAGAAGAACCTCTGCTGTTTGACATAGTGACATGAATAGATTCTGGCCAATGGTATTGATTTATATGCAATGATAATTTAGAACGAAGTGCAAAGAGTTTTAAATATATTTTTTTTACAACTCATTTAATTGAATTTCGAATCTAGCGGTGAGCGTCTAATTACATAACTTTTGTCTAATAATATTATTGCTAGCACATTTTGGTGGTTTTCTAAGCATCTGATATACTTTATGCTACATTCTTTTAACACGTCACTGGCTGTAGGCACTTCCAGATAATTGTTTATGTCTTTATTTGTGACGAACCATGGAGCATCTATCATTGCATGTGGTACTTTGAATTTTAATTTCTTAATAATAGATACGCTGGGTTTTGATGCTGTATTATATACTAGGAACTTATTTCTGGTTGAAAGTACTGAATGACGTACCAATGACTGGTAGTGTTTCTAAACTATATTTATAGCTGCTTTCATTTGTTACATATACGAGTTTATTTTGTTTGATAGAGATATGTCCAAGTGTATGCCCAAATATCGTACTGATTGAGCCCTGGGAATTTCTTTGCTATTCAATGTAACTGTTAGTGATTCATTCGTATTCACATTTTGTGAATACGATGTGATTTAATTTTTATTAATTCAACTGGAAACGCCAAGTCTTTACTCATATTTCAATTTGATTTAATGCACTTTGGGGCTTTGATGGTGAATTGATGGGATCCTTATGAACACCTAAGATTTCTTTATTGTCTGCAAATGTTGTTGGAGTTAATTGTCATTTGTGAGCATGTCAGCTATATATGTTATATATATATATATATATATATATATATATATATATATATATAGGATAGGTCCCAAGATGTTGCTTTGTGAAACTCCTAATGTTGTAGGGTAATACTGTAGAGGTTATTTGAGCCGTAAAAACAAAAAAAATCTTTTGGTAAAATATTATTTTACCAGTATAAGCAGTGCTCCAGATAAATCTCTTTCAAGGTTATCAAAAAGTCGTTGATGCCAGGTCTTGTTAAAGGTAGTAATTTTTTCCTCCAGATAATTTGCTTACGTATTCATTCATTTGTCAAATGCCATTTCCTAAAACCAAATTGATGATCTAGAATCAATTTCTTTTTATTAGAATTTCCGAAAGTCTTATTCCTATTAATTTTTATATGATTTTCGACATTACTGAAAGATTACTGATCGCTCGATAAGACCATTGTCGCAAGGGGTGGCTTGTCAGCTATTTGCAAGAGAATATTGAGCTGGGAACTTTAAACAAAATTTTATGTTACACAGTTACGTTAATTATTATTTTGCTGGAAAAATTTGCTTTTTCTCCCCGATAACCAAGCCATAGCAAGGAATCTTCTTTTTGCTTAAATTATTTCTCATAATATATTTAAATTCTTTGGGCGTAGGATGTTTTATTACTTCTCCTGGTAGTGTGGGTTTTTGAAGATATTGCATAATTCTTTCTTTCTGGTGTGTTATTTCTACTGGTATAACTTTGAAGACATCTTCCAGACAAATGTCTCTGTTTTTTTCTTTGTTCGTTTTCCGCCATTGCGGGGGCACTGCACACACGTCGAGCATGTGTGTGCTGTTCACGGCAGCCTAGCCAGGTTGCCGCCCAAGACCGGTCCTAGTGGTGTGTGTATTGCGCGGCGCCGTGTTTTGCGCCGCGTAGCTTGTTTCCTCTCTCCCCTGCTGGAAAGGCGTAATGGCACCTGTCCACCCATCGGGCAGACCCCCCTAGAGTTTGGTAGCGCATATTCTAGGCTACCACCCAGTAAAGGACCACATCAGCACCCCACCCGTTCCGTCATTTCGCCTCCAGGCCACGTTGCCCATGTTCGCGCGCTCCAGCATCAGTTTAGCACGCGACGTATTATTGCAGACGTGTCTAACAAGACACTTTTGGGCATTTTTAAATAAAGTTTCTGGTAGAGAAACTTTATTTAAAAATGCACAAAAGTGTCTTGTTAGAGATCCAAAACATTTATGGACTTGTGTAATTTATGTGGGATTTCTCCCGTTGCGCCAGTCACAATTGGGACTATTAGGACCTTGTCCATCTTCCACATACTCTTGATTTCGTCGCTGATAGGTAAATATTTATTTACCTTCTCACTATATTCCTTATAGTGTTTTTTTGCCAACGGAACAGCAATGTCAATGATGTACGTTATCTTGTCCTTCTTCAGTGTCAGTACTATATCTGGAATATTGTTGGGAATTGCTTTATCCGTGATTATTTGGCGGTTCCAATATAATCAAGAATTTTCGTCCTCGCAAACTGAAGGTGCTTCATATTCATAATACGGGACATTTTCAGAATACGACAAGTGCTTCTGTATGTGCAGCTGGTGTATTATTTTCGCAACCCTGTTGTGCCTCTCGAGGTATTGTTTTGGGGCAAGCACAGAGCATCCTGCCATCAAATGATCAATTGTTTCTTCCTTATCTGTGCATACACGACATTTAATGTCAGATAAATTTTCCTTAAGGCTATGAATCCCTCTGTTTCTGCAAACAGGTTACCTATGTACAGCCATGCCTGCGACGCTGTGGTGTCAAAATTTTCAGATCCGATTGTTAACAGATACTTGCCATGCAAAGATTTATTTTTCCATCTCTCTTTCTGTTGGGATATACTTAAGATTCTCTTGGATGAATTGAATTCATCGTTAGCCAGTTTGAGTGGCGTAAAATTGTCCATTTGAGCAATCCCATTATGCAATCTACTTTCTTTCGACTTTTGCAGAAAGTACGCTCGTAAATTATTTACCTGTGTATAATGCCTGCAATAAGCACTCTGTATTCCTCTACCTCCTTCTCTTTTTGGTAGGTGGAACCTTTCTAAATTTTCTGGCTTCTACTCTTGTCTTGATGTCTATTGCTTCAAGTTCAGTATCAGTCCAGTTAATTATTCCAAATCCATAAGTAAGTACGGAAGTTGCAAAGCTGTTTATTGCCTTGGACATATTTCTTGCCGACAATCTGGTTTTCAACAACGATCGCAACCTAGAGAAATACTGATCTTTCGCTGATTCTTTTGCAATATTGTGTTCTATTCCTCTAGCCTGCAACTTCCATGCAACTTATTTTGCATTTTTTCAATCCAAATTTCATTTGGATATCTCTACTATAACGGCCAACACAGTTTAGGAGATCGCGAAGATGATTCTTTTTTATTGCATACAATTTGAGATCATCCATGTACCAAAGGTGACTAATTTGTACGACAGGTTGTAGTAAATTACATCCCTTATTTAGGGAATTTAACAAAGTTGTTAACGGTTTCAAAGCTAAACAAAACCACAGTGGACTAAAAGCGTCTCCCTGAAATATGCCTCTTTTAATACTGATCTTACTTGCATCAATATTTTCTGTAGGGGTTTTCATTAACAAACTTGTCTTCCATTTAGTCATGGCGTAGCTAAGAAAATTAATATGGTGCTCCTCAATTCTATATAATCTAAGAATCTCTACCAACCACGAGTGAGGTACACTATCAAACGCTTTCTGATAGTCTATACATGCCATGTAGAGATTTTCTTTTGCTTGTACCACATTCTTCATCACAACTGAGTCAATCAGGAGCTGCTTTTTGCAACCTCTTGATCCTTTTCTAAATCCTTTCTGTTCCTTTTCTAAAAGGTTGTTATTCTCCAAATGGGCATATATCTTTTCAGATATAATCGAAGTGAACATCTTGTATAATGTAGGAAGACATGTAATTGGTCTATATTTAGAGGGATCTTCCGCAGATGCATTAGATTTCGGAATTAAGAAGGTGTTTCCCTCGGTCATGAACTCTGGCAGTTCGGTTGGTTGTTCTAGCAATAATTGGAAGCACTTAGCAAGTTGTAGGTGCGTCGATGTAAATTTTTTAACCAGAAATTTTGTATTTTATCTGGTCCAGGTGCTTTCCAATTCAATGCTTTTTGGATTGCTCTTTTCACATCCTCTAAATCAATCCGCCAATTTAGCATTGTTCTAACGTTACTACCTTCCTTCTTTCATCCGCCATTATTATTATTATTATTTTTATTATTATTATTATTAAAGGGCAAAAGTAATGCAGGACCCTCAAAGTACCTTTGATGAACATCAGAGTTCACCTACTGTTTCGGAGTTTATAGTGATTATTGCAAAAAAGAAAATTTATTTGTTGATAAATTATGGATTATTATGTCGTAGAGTCTCACACTTCCTTTCTCTGCTGCCGGAAGAGTACATTACATAACGAGAATGGAAAGTGAGTGATATCGAGCGAGTGAGAATCTTGACGGAAATCTCAGGATCAAACGGTAGACACTTTCCAGCGAGTTTTATACAGTATTTTCCTTACGACACTGAAAAAAATTATTTTTTGCAAACATATTTAGTTTTTAGAATCAATAGAATTAATGGTTAGATTATTAATTTAATGTTATTGAAAATGGGGTTTCTTAAAGAATTGAAGTTGAGAGTATGTGTCTGATGATGATATTGAATCTTAGAATGTAAAGTGGAGGAACGATTATTTCCGGTTCTGTTCTAACGCTTGACGATGATGGATTAGTAACCACATTGAAAATTTTATCGGCAATTTGCTATTATTGGTAATTGATTTATCAATATATTCTTCGGCGACAGCAGTAGATTCATATCCACGGTGGCGCTTAAGAGTTTTTATGTCTCCACGTACGTCAATAAGAGGTGGTAGCCTTATGGTAGCCGAGGACCGGCGAAAACAATGTTCTGTGTATAGTTCTGTATTTTTAAGGTTTAAATAATTGGCTATTTGTTTAGGTACGCTGCCAAGTTTGTTCACAGCTACCGGTTGTCTAGTACATGATTGGTTTTGATAATTTAAAAAGAGACGATGTTCATTTGTAAACACAAAGCGCCGTATATTTCTCAAAAATTTTATAAAATTCACCGGGAATAGTGAAGTGTGTTTAGTGTCAGATCTTCAATATGATTAATCTTCAGCTGGCTTAATTCTTGTTTGCGGCATGCGTCATTTATATCAATAATAACTGCCGCTTTTGTTAAAAGGTAGTTCTTCTCTGATGTTAAAATTTTTGACTTTTTCGGTTTGTAGCTGTCTGAGTTACACTTCAACATTGCTCTTAATTTAAAATATTTCATTGATGATTTCCGGTTCTGTTCTAACGCTTGACGATGATGAATTAGTAACCACATTAAAAATTTTACAAGCAATTTGCATTTTATTGGTAATTGATTCATCAATATATTCTTCGGCGACAGCAGTAGATTTATATCCACGGTGGCGCTTAAGAGTTTTTATGTCTCCACCTACGCCAACCAGAGGTGGTAGCCTCATGGTAACCTAGGACCGGCGAAAACAATGTCCTGTGAATCGTTCTGTACATTTAGGGTTTAAATAATTGGCTATTTGTTTAGGGACGCTACCAAGTTTGTTCACAACTACCGGTTGTCTAGTACGTTATTGGTTTTGATAATGTAAAAGAAACGATGTTCATTTGTATTTTAAGCGCTGCATGTTTCTTAAAAATTTTATAAAATTCACCGGTAATTGTTCTTTGCTTTAGTGTCAGATCTTCAATATCATTAATCTTCATCTGGCTTAATTCTTGTTTGCGGCGTGCGTCATTTATATCAATAATTAATAACACTTTGGTTAAAAGGTATTTCTCGTCCGGAGCTTCCTGGATAAATCGATTGATTTCTTCCGATGTTAAAATTTTTGACTTTTTCGGTTTGTAGCTGTCTGAGTTACACTTCAACATTTCTCTTAATTTCAAATATTTAGTTATATCTACGTTATGATGAACGTAAAGAGTACTTCGAAGGATAGAAGTCCACTAAGAACTGGGTTCGAGTTTTTTAGATAACTCTCCAATGTAAGCTATCAGTACATTTTCAGAAAAAAGACGATTTTATTCCTTTTTTGTTTCGCCAATCCTGTCCTTGGATTTAGGTGGTAATATGTTGAGAGAATTGTTTTTTGTACTTCTGGTGGTGTATATTCCATATCTATAGACTAGTCGTTGTTTAGGTCTATCGTTTTCTACAAAGCCAATAATAATATAATATAACTCATGAAAAGTGCTACAAACTTACCAAAATCCGTTTGTAGCTCACAATTTGCCCTAATTTTTTTTTTTAAGTTTTTTTCTTTTTATTATTCCTTGATTCTTGAAATTATAGAAGTCTCTAATTTTAGATTCGAATTTCTTCTCCTTGTAAAAATTTACATATGTTGAGTATTATTTATCGCTGCAATAATTCGTGGTAATTCTAATCATTTGTGACCATTAGAGAACTAATGGAGTGCAATGCCGCTAACTGGAGTTCTATCTTCAGTGGGGTGTATTTTTTTTGAGTGTTCGCTGTTAATGTTATTGTCTGATGGTATAGCTGTGTCTATAAAGTATGTTATGTGTTCCACTTTATCTTGATGTACGATGTCTGGTCTATTTGCCGAACTTTGTCTGTTTGTATGTATTGTGATTGTGTGCTATTACATATTATTATTATTATTGTATCTTTTAAAGAACATACCCACCCACATGCAGTAGGTTCCAAACAAATTATGAATTATTTTAATGCATATTTTTGTCATATATGCAAAAGCATCATAAATAAATTTCAATTTGATTTTATGATGATTTTCTTCAACCAGAAGGCAATTTCAAGTCGTTTTATATTAAACTCATGGATTTTAATTCACACTGAAAACAGTATTTGATATTTTAACTTACCTCTACACGTAAAGGTGCGTTACTAAATAATAATCTTAACCAGACGCCATCCAAATTTTTATTAGAAAGTAAGGTAAGATTACCGTACCATCTATCTTGCTCATTCTCATTAGTTGTATCATATTCGAACAATTCTGGACATGGTGATTCTAAATTTTGACTACATACCATTGTTATACCATTAGCAATACAAGCAAATATTACGAGAATGAGTCTTCCAGCCATTGATCTTTAGTAAGTAAAGCGATAATTAAATTTATTCCTTCTAGAGCTTTACCTGTAATTTTAAATTTAATTACATAAATAAACGAACATCACTATAGCATATAAAATAATATCTAAATTGTTTAAACTAGAGCTTTATACGAAATATGAAGCCAAGGATAACTACAGTACATATGTGTTAAAATTACTATTATTATAAATTACAAAAAGTGAATAATTTCGACCACCTTTTATGCATTTGTTTACTCTCCTAAACTAGTTATTAAATTAGCTCTTTGTAGTCAAGGCGTTTCTTCTAAAAGCTGGACACTAATTATCCCACGCTCTAATATGATCATCATCGCTGGAAAACTTCCTCACTTTTAGCCTGATCTTTTGCTTGAGGAAACAGCACAATCGTCCAATGTGACGTAGAGTGAGATCTGAACTGTACCGTGGATATTCCTACATTTTTAGTCCAATTCTTGCTAAATATTGGTTATAGACATTAGGACAATGCGCTCAAAAATCGAAATGTTGATGCTGTTTCCAGAAGGCCCTGTGCAGAAGACTGTCGACATTACAACCAAATCTAAGACTAATAAACTAACGCTCTTCGAACCAGCGTGGTTGATGATTAGTGGCAACCAGACAATTTGCGTGCAGATCAAGAAACTGATCCTGGCCTTGCAAGAAAGGAGAAAAATAGGCAAATACCAACCTGGCAAGAAATCGTTCTCTGTTCACGGGAATTGAAGTCATGCTGGACACAACGGGATTCTTTGCTCATGAAAGACGATCTCTTGAGATGTGAGGCTGAAAATCATGAGAAAGCGAGCGAAAAATGTAAATGGTGGTACTTCTAGGGGACATTTTGGCGTTCGTAGAACATTGAAGAAGGTGCGCGAGAGATTTTACTGGATAAATTGCTCACGAGACGAAAAAGAGTGGTGCCGAAAATGTGCTAATTGCGCCGGAAGTAAAGCACCCCAAAGACGTCAACGTGCACATATGAGCCAATACAATGTAAAAAGCCATTAAAAAGAATAAATACATCATAGTGGTTATGATGATTTTACTAAATGGGATGAAGTCTATGCTCTACCAAATCAAGAAGCTGTAACTGTAGCAGATGTTATTGGAAAAGAGTTCGTCAGTCGCTTTGGTGTACCTTTGGAACTCCATTAAGAGATCAAGTTTGAGATTTCCAATCCAGTCTATTCGAAAAGATGTGTGGACTTTTGTGCATTCGAAAGTCCTTGCATCCGTAATTAGATGAAATGGTAGAGAAGATGGACAAGTCTATGTTCAAGATCCTACCCGAAACGGTTTCCGAGAACACCAGAGAGATTGGGATGTAAAGTTACCATTATTGCTAATGACGTACCGTGCATCTGTTCAAGAAACTACTGGGCTACTTCCAGTAAACATGCTATTTGGCAGGGAACTCTGGCTGCCCTGTGATTTGGAGTTTGGATGCAAGCTTGGAGATCTTACAGGGGAAGATTATGTCAATACTCTTGGACGAATGCTGAAGAATATCCATGATCAAATAACACATAATATCCAAGATACCAATGATAGGATTAAGGAGAACTATGAAGGAGAACGACATCAATTGTGAGAAGAGTGGTTACCATGTACTCGAACAAGTTTGATTGCATAATCCGCAACGTTGACGCGACCTGTTTCCAAAGCTTCAGAAGAATTTGGAGTGATCATAAGGCGAACACTTCATAGTAAATCAAGAGTCGTGCATTTCAATCGATTAGCCCCATACTCTGGAGATAATAACGACGAAGCCCCTGACTTGCGCCAATTGGATAGCTACAACGAAGAACTAACCTTCGAAGACTTCATAGAAGAGTGCTCTGGATCAAGAAAAGCTTGTAATGGGGGCGACCATCGTGAAATTGAAAGATATTTTTACTGTGCCATAAAGTCTCTGCACTAGCTCGTGGGTTTCGCAATGAGCGAGCGATATCTGCAAATGTCTAAAGAAATTGACAAAGAATTTAAAGAGAGATTTGGCAGAATCGGAGAATAAAGGCAGCAGGGAGTTGGGTCTCCAAATAATAAATGAAGAACAGTCCATTTTATTTAGTCGCGAAAGAACTTTCAAGGCTGAAGCCTACCTATCGTGCCTCATGGGAGAATCTGTTCCATTTGCGTAAACAAATGTTACGACAAGACATGTTGAAATGACCAGTACCAAAATTGGGTTGTGGTTGGATCGTCTGGACTGCAGAATTGTAAGAATATATTGAGCTGTTATTCCAACATACTGGTATGGAAATTCTGGTCTGCAATTATTGGTCTGAATATTCCCTTCTGTCCAGACAAGATAAGATCGTGATCTACTACTTCCATATGACGGCGCAATGCAACAAATAGCGTAGCTGTAGATTTCGTAATCGCTTGAAGAAACCAAGTGATGGTATGTTTCGGGATGAAACTTTTTCTTTAAGAAGAGGACAATATGATGCCAGTCGTGCAATGACGTCACCCACCGTACGCGTCGACACGTCCGAGAGCCTTCTGTAAAACACCAGATAGAAGGGCGCGAAAAATTCTGAAATGCCCTGCAGAACTGTATATAGCGCTCGAGAGAGATTCAATGAATTCAAGCAGTAATTGCGGCCAAGTTAATACCATTGTTATAAATGTGAAATAAATATTGTTATGTAAACGTGAATATAAATAAATGTTATTATTGTTATAGTTATCAAGTGTTATTAGTGTATTTCGTTAATAATATAGTGTGTTTTTCGTCACCGTTAGTTTTATTTAAACGAATCTAAAGACAAGTTCTTTACAATATGAATAAATATGCCCGTTCAATGTTGTAGAATATTTTGTTGACATAAATTCGTTTGTTTCAAATATGTTATGTATATATTTTGCGCTATTTTAAAAGCTGTTTTGTGTTTTGCGATCACAATTTTTGGAGTACTGTAGAATTGAGGTAAACTTTTGATTACTAAATTAAAAAATTCACCTATGTCCTAGAGAAGCAAGAACCAAGACTTTGATATATAGCATTATAATTTAATACAAGAAATCTAAACTAGTTCTAAGGTTTATAACGTTTTCGCAATTTTAAAACATTCTTTGGAACGAAAACAAAATAGTTCTGGGCGCGCTTTAGTGTGGATCTTGTTAATTAATTCTGGTAACATAGAAATGAGTGTTCGCATTTTTTGTTTAAAGAAATTTTGTTCCTCAAATTATTTTTCTTTATATCAAGTAAGTTTTCTCAACAGAATGTAATTTAGCAACAAAATTTTTGTGTATCAAATTTTACAGCCATGTCATTTAGAAATTATTTTTCTCGCATATGATCATTCAAAGACAGTAAAGGTGGTAAACTAATGGAGGAAGAATTTGAAGGAAATAAAGGACGTTCAACTAAAGACTCAGTTTCTAATTGTACGTGTCTATTGAAAGAAAAAGAAAATTCACCGATAATTCACTGAAAATCAGTCTCTCTTTATATAAAAAAAAACAATATTTTTAAGAATTCACATAATATTATTTATAACTTAATGGATCTAACTTGCATCAGGATAATCACGTTTTAAATTATAAAATAAATTCATTTGTTCATCTCTGAACGAGCCTTAATATTACTGCATGCTGCGTGAATCGTTTTGAAGGTCACGGCGCAGATAAGTTATAAGCATTGAACTATACCGTGTGCACAACGTCGTGCGATCGATGGATATATAAGTAATGAATGGCCAACTGCAAGTATATTCGCCTTGCTTGGACACAATGAGCGACTGATAGGAATATTCAATGTGTTAGAGAGAGATTATTTGATTCGTACTTAGATTGTATGTAGAATGTGTTGGATAAAGAAATGGAATGCCCGTACAGTTAGACAGTAGAACAGATTGAATATACTCTCTCAACCCTAACCACATAAACTCGCTATTCGTCTTCGTCTTACTACATTGTGGTAGATCAATCACTCCCCGGCGTTCATACGGTATACTACGTAACTGGAACAGCCACTGTGCTCTTAAAAGTACGAGCATATACACATTAGAGGCAGGCGCAAAGAGGAAGATAGAGCACACCAGAGGGCTTACTATTTTTTTCTAACTTGTTGTAATGACCAAAAAGTGTATATTCCTGTATGTTTTTTTATTAATGGAAAAGATGTTGGTATAAGGGGGTTCTATACGACCCCAGATAAAACTCGGTTACCTGTCCTATGTTTTAACTTATTCCATATTATAACCCGAGATTTATGCGAGCGTACGTTCTGCCAAATATATCAAATATTCTTGTGTTGGCAGTAAAAGTGACAAGTATTAGTAAACAGTTGGTTTAATGTTAGTTTTCTAGATTAATTTTTTATAACACATTTTATAAATAAACGAAAGTTAGTTCTCGAATGAACTGTAAACTTTTAATTAGTATTAAGAACAACCCAATTGACATATGGGATGACGTTTTCCGAATAGTTTACTTGAATCATACAGTTACGTTTATTTGTGTGGTTATATCGATCTATTTTAGAATAATTAACAAATGATTTTTCTTTGTTGAATGTAATTTAAGGTACCTTCTAAATCGGAATACGGAGTTAAGTCAGGGTAAAAGGGAAGGATCTCGGTGTATCTCTTCAGAAATTTCTGTAAACTGGAAAAATCCCTCGTTTCTTCTAAAATCAGGTCCAGGAATGACTGTGGAAGGTCAGGTGTTCGAGGATGATAATTCAGGTACAAAATATGATTATTTCCTCAGTTGAAGTGATTGTTCTTCACTTTTCACTTAGATCCGCTATTAATATTTTATATTTGAAAATGATGCTTTGGATGATAATTAATTAAAAACTTGTTTTACGCTGTTCAAACAATTCTCTATTGATAAATTAAACTCTCCACTATCTTTTGGATATATTTATAGGTACTTTTAGTAGTTCTAATATTTTTAATCTTTATTCTTAGAAAATGCGACTAAGAAAAATGCTATAATTTTACGGAATATGGCGTCCGTATCTTATGGGCTCTATACCACTACTCTCCAAAAGACGAAGATAACAAAACAAAAACGTCCCCTTGAAATCTGCTTCACATCTCATTGGTTTGGTAAGAATCAATGGAAATGATGCGGAAATTCATAATTTGAATTAATATTCAAATTTATATCAATTTCCTTCAGAATTATTACATACAACTAATTACATATTTAAAATTAGATATTAAAACTATTCAAAATACTGTATTTATAATTCCTTTGATTTTCTTTTAATTATATATAGTGTTAATTAAATATTTAATAATAATTTTTTTAATTTTTCAAAATTTTATTTAGTTATAAATACCGGGTGCGGCAATAGTGTGTCGGCGGAGCTTAGCATGCAAACTAATAAAGTTGTAACAATGAAATTTTACGTACACATGTAGTATGCTACAGTGCATTTTCTAATTTTATTTATATATTTACAGGGTGTTCCAAATTTCCGCAACCACTTTCAATTTTTTTTTTTTTAATAGATTGCTATGCTTTCTTGTTGTTATGATGATAGCCACCCAAATTATCTTTGCAATGATATATGACAATGTGCACTTACAACTGTTAGTTTTGGTTTTATTGCAAATTTTGTTAAAATCTTGACAGTTGCAGCGTCTAACATTTTAAGTCTTAGCCTGAAAATGGGTGCAGTGCCTCACGTAACTTTTTTGTTACCAATTTATGGACTAACACGTTATATGTTTTGAGGGTGAACAACGTGACAACATATACAGAGTGTTAAATATGTCGTGCCAAAGTTATCGAAGTTTAAAGGCTATTTTCTCTTTTTTTTTAAATTGAACCTATAATTTTTTTATTAGTCAGCAAATTCCTTGTAAAATTGCCGTTAAAATGGTACCAATGACATAGTACTTATTTCTAGTATTTTCGAAGTTATAACCCTTTAATGAGATATACCTATGTTTATAATATTCAATATGCGGTGCATCTAATAGTTGGTTGGCCATGAAATGATATCAAACAAAGTAACTTTTACAAACACCTGTTTCTTAATTCTTTATTATTAGTTTTAGTATTACATTTTGTAATTTTTCATTTCCATTCTGCTCTACACATGCTCTTAATCGCCTTTGCATCGACAGACTTACATTTTGAGCCATGTTGTTTTCACTTACTTGAAGAAAAGCGTTTCTGATTCGTTGCTGCATGTTCTCTGCCGTTGTAGGAGGTGTTTCGTAAACTATATTTTTTACAGTAGGCCACAGAAAAAAATCACAAGGGGTTAGATCTGGTGACCGCGGTGGCCAGCTTATAAAGCTTCCTCTCCCAATCCACCTATTGGTGAATACCCTATCTAAATGTGTTCTTGCAGCGGCACCGTAATGTGCAGGTGCACCATCATGTTGGTACCACAATCTCCTTATGACGTTATCTGGTAGGTCTTCTAACAGCAATGGTAAATTATTTTGTAGGAAATTTGTGTAGATTTCACAATTTAAAGTATTATTTAAAAAGAATGGACCTACAATAGTGTTTCCTGTGATGCCTCCCCAGGTGTTAACACTCCATTTTTGTTGGTATAAAATGGGTTGCACAAAATGAGGGTTTCTAGTGTCATAATAATGAGAATTTTTTCTGTTTGTTATTCCACAATTAGCAAATGTTGCTTCATCTGTGAAAAGCACATGATCTAGAAAAGTTAGATCTTGTCGTAATTGGAAAAGTAGCCATTCACAGTAAACAAGTCTCCTTTCAAAATCCGTTTGTAATAAGCCTTGATGATTTTGAATTTTGTAAGAGTGAAATTTATGTTTTTTTAAAATCCTTCTTACAGCAGTGACTTCTATCCCGTGTTCTTTCGAAATTATCCTTGTAGATACGCGCGGATTTTCCACAACGGACTGGACGACTGTCACTTCATTATCTTCTGTAACCATAGACTTAGTTCTTTCATGTTTGAAATAATTCACTGAACCCGTCCGAAGAAACCTTGTCAACAAATTTTCAAACGTCTTAATATCTGGTGCTCTTCGGTGAGGATACTCCATAGCATATGTTCTTGATGCTGAAAGTGGATTTCTATTGCTAGCGCCAAGAACAAATACCATGTCTATTAGCTCCTCCTTCGAAAAATTCATTTGAAAGAAACACAACTATAAACTATTACGGCATGGAAATAAAAAATAATGACAACAAAATGATATAACTGACAACAAGATAACAACTAATAACGAACAAACGGAAATTGATAATTAACCAGCCGAACTTAAATTATAACAATTAAAGGCGATTACAGCAAAGAGGAACTACAGAAAAACACTCTTAAACTGTAATTAACTAGCCGAACTTAAAATATAACAATTAAACGCGATTACAGTAAAGAGAAACTATTGAAAAACACTTTATATGGAAATTTTAAGTAGATATTTGACGTTTGGTTACACAGCAATTTTTGCTTAATATCATTTCATGGCCAACCACCCAACTATTAGATGCAGCACCGCATATTGAATATTATAAACATAGGTATATCCCATTAAAGGGTTATAACTTCGAAAATACTAGAAATAAGTACTGTGTTATTGGTACCATTTTAACGGAAATTTTGCAAGGAATTTGCTGACTAATAAAAAAATCATAGGTTCAATTTAAAAAAAAAGAGAAAATAGCCTCTAAACTTCGATAACTTTGGCACGACATATTTAACACTCTGTATATGTTGTCACGTTGTTCACACTCAAAACATATAACGTGTTAGTCCATAAATTGGTAACAAAAAAGTTACGTGAGGCACTGCACCCATTTTCTGGCTAAGACTTAAAATGTTAGACGCTGCAACTGTCAAGATTTTAACACAATTTGCAATAAAACCAAAACTAACAGTTGTAAGTGCACATTGTCATATATCATTGCAAAGATAATTTGGGTGGCTATCATCATAATAACAAGAAAGTATAGCAATCTATTTAAAAAAAAAAAATTGAAAGTGGTTGCGGAAATTTGGAACACCCTGTAAATATATAAATAAAATTAGAAAATGCACTGTATCATACTACATGTGTACGTAAAATTTCATTGTTACAACTTTATTAGTTTTCATGCAAAGCTCCGCCGACACACTATTGCCGCACCCGGTATATATATATATATATATATATATATATATATATATATTATATTATTATTGTTATATTATTATATCTTATATATAAATTATATTGCGTCTTACGCTAATGCAATGTCAATTGTTTTAAAGGTCACGGTCTTTGGATATTAGTTAATTTTGTAAATTAAGTAAACCTACGTAACACACTCTTTTTTATTACTCCATATTTATTTTAATTTCTATAATTTTTAAGTATTAAATTATTTAAAAATTCTTAAATATTTACCTGTACAGGAGATACTGATTGGAGTAAAATTCAACAACGCTAACTTTGCAGAGCTTCTATAAATTTGTATACTTTACACAACGATACAATTACGTAAATAATTAATTTCTGTGTTTTAATATTGATGTAAAATTAGACAAGTAATCCAAGAAACCGGATTGTGATCATTTGCATTTGAAAACGAGAATTATTTAGGGCGTATACTTCACACAACGACACAATTACGTAAATAATTTATTTCTGTGTTTTAATATTGATGTTAAATTAGACAAGTAATACAAGAAACCGGATTGTGATCATTTGCATTTGGAAACGAGAATTATTTAGGGAGAGGATTTTAAGATTCTAAAATATCAAGTGGCGTGTTCGTAGATTCATTTATGTAAATATTTGACATTATAATAATTATCATAATTTTGAAAGCGTTAACACAACGATCTTCAAAAATAATTTGGTCAGATAAGCTCATCATATAAACTATGTTCTAATTCTTTATGCTATTTTCAATTCTTAGTTTTAATTCATTTATTCTCCATTGAACGTTTCGATATCTTCCCTTGTGTGAATATGTTTACACTTACAAATAATATTCTAAAATGCCTATATATAGTATTTGTACAATAACACATCAGTCACGTCATCAATGTGCGTCACACAGCGTTGGCAAATCTGTCGTTTACATTTTGCAAATAATCGTCATTTGGTTTATAGGTTATAGACAGGGCTAAACAGACCGGGTACGTTGTGATGCGTTACTTCAACGTACGTTGACGCAGATTAACTGACGCACATATATTGTTACGATATCCTTCGCACACAATCCGTCATTTCGGCGCGCGTCGTTGCCTTCACGTCGTAACCCGTTGCGTTGACGCACTTAGTAGTAGTAGTCTCAGTTGAGGTACGTCAAGATCCGAATATGGACATCGAAGAGGACAAGCTAATAATCGAGGTATATGTATACACATATTTTTTATTTGATATTTATGTGTATAAATATTTTTTAGGTATATTCGAGACCTATAATCTTTAATAAAGGTTTAGGTGATTACAAGAAAGTAAATAAACGAGAAGACGCTTGGAAAGAAATCGCCACAGCTTTAAATACGGGTAAGTAATCAAACATATACATACAAGGAAAACTGTATTTCATGGCAGTTTATTTTATACAATGTTTGATAAAAGTATAATAGTTTATTAATCTAAGTTTAAATTTTCTCGTTCTGATAAGGAAGTGCACCTGCTACCGAAACAAACCAATCAGAAAATTCATTTCTAATTTCTAGTGCAGCAGCAGTAGGTCCGTGCGTTATGTTCATTGAACAAATTAACTACATTGTTTACTTGCTCGTGATGTTTTTCAATATAACGTCTAGCAAAATCTTCTTGTCTATTTGTTTCTAATAAAAAATTATGTAGTATGCAACATGTAACACCAATTAACGTTGCAAAGTTGACTGAAGTTTCCATTCTTTTAGTAAAATTCTCCAAATATGGGCAGTAATACCAAACGCATTTTCCACGACTCGCCTACCTCTAGAGAGCCGGTAATTAAATATTCGCTGTCGTAGAGATAGGTTATTGCCTGGAAAAGGTCGTAATATATTGTGTTTAAGTGGAAAGGCTTCATCCGCCACGATTACTAATGGAAGTCGCATATTATTTTCCGATTCTGGAAGAGAGCGCTCTTCTGGTAGTTCGAGTGTTGGACTGTTTTGTAGCCACGCTTTTCCAAAAGGAGAGTTTGAAAATATTCCTCCGTCACTATTGCTTCCATAACTTCCTACATCTATCATTAAGTACCGGTAATTAGCATCTACGAATGCCATTAGTACTATGGAAAATTGCTTCTTATAATTGAAATATAGGGAGCCTGAATTACGAGGATGAATATGTTCAAGTGTTTGCCGTCGAGCGCCCCTACACAATTGGGAATTTGTCATTTATTAAAAAAATCTGTAGCTGTTGCTTCCCAATATTCTTGATTAGGTTTCGGTAAATAAGTCGGCATTAAAATTTATTTTATAGCATTGCAAGTGCTTTTCACTATACCTGCAACGGTCGATTCGCCAAGTCGAAAGCTGAAGGCAATTGATGTGAACGAATTCCCAGTTGCTAGTGTCCTGTAAACATAAATAAAATATAGAATATATACTAATTGCTAATGTTAATAATTAATATGTCCCTATGCATTTTAATATATATAAAGCTAGACTTTAATATTGAGTACACCTCGTGATTTCTCGTATATTGGTCGCATAGAAACAGACGTACATTACTAATCGATATATCGGCGCTTTTAAATCTATTTCTCTTATTTAAATTTTCGACAAGTCTTGGGGTATGTTGTTTTTCTGGCTGAGTATAGCGTCCCCAACCAGAAAAATATCAAAATCGTGGTATGGTTTGGACATAAGAACGATGATATACGATAGTTTACGGATATAGCCGTAAACTATCTTCTTTATTTCATATTTTCAGAAGTAATTTATTCTTTGATTTCAGATGTGAATTTGTTTAAAAAACGATGGCGCTCGTTACGGGATGGTTTTATTAAACACCATCGTTTGACCCGTAACACTCCAAGTGGCGCAGCAGGTGGTAAAAAGGAAATTTGGCCGTATTATAACCAATTGGAGTTTTTGATCCCACACGTCGATTTTAAAGAAACTACTGGTAGTTATATATTGGGTGAGACAATAAAAGAGGTTGGTACAGAAGACTGCTTGGGGGACCAAAGCACAATTGATCAAACTACACAAGTAGCATCCCACCTACCACTACAGCCAGATATTGCAAATGATAACTTGTTACAGCAACAAAAAACTATGGAACACTCTGAGTGTACTGTATCTGATAAAAGAAAACTTCAGCGTAGTAAAAAACGAACAATTTCAGGTGCATCTTCAGAAGAAAAACTTTTAAATATTTTGTCAAAGGATACCGACTACGACGAAAGCTTCCTATACAGTTTGCTTCCAATTTTTAAACGTCTCTCTCCTCAACAGAATGCCAAAGCACGCATTAAAATTCAACAAATTTTATATGAAATTGAATTTGACACACCTGCGTATACACTTTCATCGCAGATCGCTAGACCAGAACCAGATTTATCGATGCATAGCGAGGAGTTTCCTAATCAATATTTAACCTTAACATAGAACATAGTGTAAGGTATTGACATTGGTTTTTATATTTCTATTTGTATATTGTTCGAGAAAAAATAAAAAGAATATATCTTACCTTAGTGTTATAGCTAAACGTTCCCTCGTTGAAATACTTTTTCTATAGTTTGTATCTTCTTTTTTTATTTTGTCTTCTACTAAAGAATGAAGCACATCAAATTGCTCTTTTGTCATGCGAAAATATCGCTTGGGAAATCTATTTAATTCTTGACATAATCTATGATATTCTCCTAAACTTTCTCGTTTTCGGTTAATAGAGTGCACCCACCATCTACGGCGTATTTTTTTTCTTTTTTGTAATAATAAATATGCGGCTAATACCTTTTTCTGCTTGTTTGACAACATTATCAATCAAGTTCACACTTTCAACTGCCTACTTTAATGCATCTGGTGTGCAGTACATTGCATTGTTTTGAAGTACGTTAACGTAGCGCGATGATGCGGATATCAACGCGCGCCGACTTAACGCATCTCAACGTACCCGGTCTGTTTAGCCTTTATAGTACATACTGAGTTAATAAGTTTGGGGACAAGTTGAATTTCCCGCTGTTGTTTCGTTATCTTAGGTTGGTCAAAGTCAATGTAAATCTTCGAAAAACATATTTCGGCATATTGCATAGTTGGCTCGTATTTGGAGGTGTTTGGCGTCGTTATAAATATAAATTTATGCTGCTTTTCATTCAGTTTCTGCATAAGTTTTTTTGTTAGATTTTATTAGAACTGTATTTTTTTAAATCAAGCAAAGAAGCTGTGACGAAAGAAAGGTAAAAATTCACAATAAAACATTAGAGGTTATATTGTACTACCTGATTGTCCTTTTATTTGTTATAGACAACATGCTTTTATCCGAGGAGCAAAAGGCATTCATTTTGAAAGCTCGTTATCGAAGTGGTGTGCGTAACGAGGATGGAACATGGTCATACTCGACACAATCATGTATTCAACAGTTTGAAGAAGCATTTCCTTATTTACATGTTCCATATAAAATGTTTGTCCAACACAAAGATTGAATTGTTTTGCACTTTGAAAATAATAATTGTGTTTGCAAAAAGAAATCAACCGGTCGACCAAAAGTTCTTGTGGAAGAAACTGTAAATGATTTACGACAGAGAATTGAACAATCATTGAGAAAATTAAGTGCTCAATCCTAAACTTTCATTTAATATTACTACATTAAAGTTAATTTTAGTGAAGTTGAAGATGTGTCTTTCAATATCACACTCTTTAATTATATTTTACTGTACACCAAATTTGTTCTATAGGTGTGGCTTATTCAACTTGTCGTAAAGCTTTGATAAAGAATCTACATATGCACCCCTACAAAGTGTCAGCTGTGCAGCAGTTATTACACATAGATCATGGACTGCGTATTCAATATTGTGAATGGCTTAACAGTCACCTGAATAATGACGATATTTTAAATCTAACATTTATGTCTGATGAAGCATGGTTTCATTTGTCAGGCTACATAAATAGTCAGAATTATCGAACATGGGCAACAGACAATCCACACACCTATATCGAACATAGTGTGCATCCATTGAAGATAGGCGTATAGGTTGCATTGTCACGGCGCAGAATAATTGGGCCATATTTGGCATTTAGGTTATACTTTAAACTGTTTAGAATGTTAATATTGTAAATTAATCACTCTCTATTTAGAAAAATATATACTTTATGTTAATTAATAAAGGCCATTTTATTAGTACTTTTATTTTGAAAAATTAATAAATATAATTTTAATGTTTTAGAATAAAAAACGGAAGCAATGGAAATAGTTTCTTACGGTCAATATTAATAATCATGAGAGCAGACCAATTTCCGTGCGCGCCATGAGCGCCGGTATGGGAGTGTAATTCGTAATATATTAGAATATGCGATAGAATAGGAACGCAACATGAGCTTGTTACCGATATAAGTATAGAAATAGAGACATTTATTCTATCAGAAATAATTAAATATATATTTGGCTTTCTGCTATTAAAGTATGTAATATGCATAAACACACGAAAAATAAGAATAGTACATGTTATAGCAGCGTTGTATGTACCTATAAATAAAATGGAAAATGTATGAAATCAGTGATTGTGTGCACGACAGAGGATTTAAAAAAACACTTACCATTTAAAGCGTCTTCCAAAGATTGAGAAACTGGAGAAACTCGATTGTATATTTTCAACATCAGGTGCGTTTCTAAGGTTATTTCTAAAAAACATGTCCGCCGTGAGGAAAAAATATGTTTATATTCGGAAAACGAGCGTTCTACAGCTAGTGATGTTATATTCACATAATCAAAATACTTTTTTTAGCAACTTAACGTATCTGTAGACATGCCCTCACATAAACGTGTTAAGGTGTCAAAAACTGCATTTCTGTATAAAACACTTTCAAATTTAATTAAAACAGTTTCACTGTTTCGGTCTTCTACAGCACACAGTTGTGCGTGAACATCTTTAACAATTTGCAGTGATTCTTCTAACGACAGTGAAGAATTTTCTAATTTTGTTCTTGCTTCTTCTAGTCCCAAGTAATTCTCACGAATACTTTGTAAATCCATCTGGCCATCTTGAAATTTTTTCTGGCTTGTATTGATAGCTACACTTTCTTTCGGATCGAATGATAAAACCACGTCCTTAATTTTTTCAAAATGTTCATGATAGTAAAACCCCGCCCATAACCATGTACCCCAACGTGTCAGAATCGGCTGTGGTGGCTCAGGGCTATGCGGACACAATTCGTGAAATTTCCGAATACGTTTTGGAGATTTCAGAAATACTGCCTTTGTACTCGATATTAAAGCATCTACCTCTGGATAACATCTACGAACCTGTTCTGCCACAAGGTGTAAAGCATGGAATTTACAAGTAATATTTTTATATATTACAAGTTAGGACAATATTTTCAAAGAGACCGGCCTACAGAACACATGGTTGCGGCACCATCGGTCATAAACATTAATACTTGGTCTTTCGAAAGTTTAAATTTTTCCAAAGTATCTAATAGCACCTCTGAAATTTTTTCGGCATTACATTGTTCTAGTCGTCTGGATGCTAATAAAATTGAAGACGTTGGATGATGTGGTTCCATTTTACGCGCCATCACATTAACTACCGATTGCTTTTTGCTGTCAGTTGTTTCGTCCACACATAACCACAGTTTTTTATTTTTCCGTTCGGTTTTGATTTTATTTTCAACCTGTTTACGCACCTATGGTAAATTCCTTCGAAACGTTGTCGTGCTCGGTAATGTTTGATTTGCGTATTTATTCCAAAATGAAATAAACGAATCATTACTTAACAAGGTAAACGGCAGTGTTCACACAATTATAGTTAAACATAGTTCATGTATAAACTGTTGTCGATTAATTTTGTTATTATTGTGCTTCGAACTGCTTACGTGTTCTTTACAATGTGTTTTTAACCAACACATTTGATATGTATTGCACACTACAACATTTAATTTTTGAGCCATCGTATATTAAGTCCGGGAAATCCATAATAAACTTATTCACTTCGTCTGACAACGGTCGTTTTCTCGATTTATGTGTCGACGACATTTTATTAACTATGCTTACACTTACATGCAGTCTAAGCAAGTACCAAACACATACTGAATGCTTTTTATTAGTTCTGATGCAATACAATCATCGTCACATCGGCGCACATGGCGCGCACGGAAATTGGTCTGCTCTAATAATCATGATAGCAGTATATACATTAAATTTAACAATAGAACAAAATATTTTATATTTTTTAGTTTTTATCACATTACACTCATGACTCATGAGTTTCTCTTAGAGGCAGGTAAATTGGTATTGCATTCGAAGTGGATTAGTAATGTGCCTCTAAAGCATATAAATATGGTGTAATATAAAATCAAATAGACATTAAAATCAAAACACTATATTGGTTCTTAGTTTCACAAATATTTTCACTGGAACAAAAGAATTTATAGATAAATCAATAATAAAAAGGTAAAAGTACAATCATAACTTATAAATCCAAAACCACTATTCGTATGTTATGAATTTTCGATATCAGAATCAACCGGATACCTTTTATCGCTAGACTCGGTGTACTTATGTTGTTTGGTGCTATAGCCATATATACCGTCTCTTTCAGCTCTCTATTATAATAGACTGACACATGAAAAGCAGAATTATTTATTCGCTCTAGGAATTAGACAACGGAGGAAATAAAACTACAATTTTATATTTAAACAGTATTTTTAATTAGATATATTTCGCGTAAGACATATTCAAATATGCTAAATATACTTCATTATTTCTTTAATCCACGGGACATATTTGGCTACATCCACATAGAAAGGGTAATAATTTGGATCGCATTTTCCTTTAGTAATAAGTGGACAAGACGAAGACAATCCTCTCAGATACCAAAGCTCTTCCCCATTATCATTACTTTCTTTTACTACTAAGCCACTTCCTAAACGAATATTAAATCCCCTGGAACCTGAATTCTGTGAGGTAAGAATATTTAAGACATTTAACATCCAATTACCATTTTGTGCACCAGCGCAAAAGCCATTCATGTGAATAAACTTCTTGAAATGTTCAGGGTGAACGTCACCACAGCTTATGTTGTCTATTATTACAACTTCGTGTTGTTCTATGGATTACGAAAATCGACCGCTTTGAGTAAATGCCCAAGATTATGTTTGACCTGCACATCATTAAAAGGATCCTTTATTATAAATAAGAAACTATTAAAACAAGCGAAAATTTATCATTGATCTTTATTATGTCGTGTGACTATAATGCAGTTCTGATGTTTGGCTTTATTTTACTAGAACATATAGGAGAACTGTTCTCATTTAGTCTCTTTCGCAGGCAGTGATATTTTGCTACAAATATATTACAAATGAAACAGACATGCAATATACATATCTGTAACTGTACACATGGACAATACACCTCGTATTTTCAAAATTTACTTCTGCTTAAGACACGTGTTTCTGCCATCTAGGCGTCGTCAGTCAAGCTAGTGAGGCAATGTTAATTCAAATGAAACAAATCTTTATGAATAGATTTGTATCTGTATATACATTTCATTGAAATCGCCTACAAGATAAAGCAAATTTCATCCTATAAGGTGGCAGTTATTTCATAAGTGACATCTGACGGACGAAAGAGACTTTGCCGAAAAAGGCGACCTTTCGCTTGAATAGCTAAGCTATTACATAAACGAAACAATACATATAGGTGTAGTCCATTAACACGAGCCAGATGGCGGTAAATATAAAAAAAGGTTAAGTATATCAATACGTTATGCACGCATTAGGCATTTATTACAAAAGAAACAGACATGCAATATACATATCTGTAACTGTACACATGGACAATACACCTCGTATTTTCAAAATTTACTTCTGCTTAAGACACGTGTTTCTGCCATCTAGGTGTCGTCAGTCAAGCTAGTGAAGCAATGTTAATTCAAATGAAACAAATCTTTATGAATAGATTTGTATCTGTATATACATTTCATTGAAATCGCCTACAAGATAAAGCAAATTTCATCCTATAAGGTGGCAGTTATTTCATAAGTGACATCTGACGGACGAAAGAGACTTTGCCGAAAAAGGCGACCTTTCGCTTGAATAGTTAAGCTATTACATAAACGAAACAATACGTATAGGTGTAGTCCATTAACACTGACGACGCCTAGATGGCAGAAACACGTGTCTTAAGCAGAAGTAACTTTTGAAAATACGAGGTGTATTGTCCATTTGTACAGTTACAGATATGTATATTGCATGTCTGTTTCATTTGTAACAAATGCCTAAAGCGTGCATAACGTATTGATATACTTAACCTTTTGTATACTTACCGCCATCTGGCTCGTGTTAATGGACTACACCTATACGTATTGTTTCGTTTATGTAATAGCTTAGCTATTCAAGCGAAAGGTCGACTTTTTCGGCAAAGTCTCTTTCGTCCGTCAGATGTCACTTATGAAATAAGTGCCACCTTATAGGATGAAATGAATAATATTCTTTTCCAAAAAGGTACTCCAATTGTACTGCTAATAGAATCCTCGTAAAAAAATTGTCAGTTATCAGATTCAGACCAGAATTATCTAAAGTTCGCACTATTTCGAATCCTAGATTCGTGTGTGCAGGTTCTCCAGGTTTGGCGACCAACATAAATTAAACCATCAAGGCCAAAGCCAGCTCGAACATCCAAAAAATTTTCAAGCTATACTTTACCGACTTATTACGGACATACTGAACGATTCGGCATCTGCTTCTGAAGCTAACAAGCTGCTCATCAATAATTACGTTGGTAATTGTGCACGTTTTGCATTGTTGAATAAATATATCTCAGATGTAAAATACCAGGTATTAATTTATCGGTTTCTAAAAGTGTTTCTCAAGTACTTTTATCATTAAATCCAATAAATTTTCGTATTTCTTCAAATCGAAATATGGACATCGTGAAAGAAACATCCCAGTTTCTGTGCACTTCAGCCCAAATAAATTATAAACAAAATACATAAATTTCACCAACAGTTACATCCGTCCACGTTTTCGATTCCCTATTGTAAAAAAGTCTGACTTCTAAGTTGGTAGAGTGCACAATTTTCTGCATATTAACTTCATTCACAATTAACTTAAAAGCTTCTCTTGGTGCAGCAGACATTTGTTTTTGTGCCAAGGCTGGTGGTTCTATTCTATACTCCAAGTTGCTTGGAGAAATATAAAAATCTGCAGATATAATATTAGGGTACGAATTATCACGGCCACTAATATTTTCTGCATTAGTGATATCACCATCGTCATCGGTACTGGATCCAGAGACCTCGTTACAATTTGCGTCGCAATCGCTGTCCATTAGTTTCTACTTCCGAAACATCACTTTCTCTAGCAGGTGGATCATCGCACTCATTTGCTGATTGCAATAAAGTTTCCTCGAACTTTAATCTATGTACCTACTTTTTCCATACCATTATTGTTTTTATACTAAAATTTTATTTATAGCAGCTTGCGATTCAACTGAACGACAAAGTATGCTGCGCGGGTATTTATACATCTTGTAATACAAGCTCCAACTTGCGCAAACATAGAGATTCGTTTACATAAAATTGTCTGACAATACACATCAACAATAACAAGCTGAGAGATATTAATATAAAAAAAATTGTTTGTGGGCCGTGCAAGTCCGGTTTATGTAAATGCATGATAATGAAAAAAAAAATTTAATTAAAAAAAAAATAAATAAAAATTATTTGACCTGTGAAATAGTGGAATAAATACCTGTTTACACTATACCAAAACGTTGGATTAATTTAAGAGTAGTTAATACAAATTATAAGTGATCAAATATTACTTCAGGCCTGATACGACCTGCAAAGCAGTTTTTCAGTTTTTGAATGTACTTTTTGTCTCGACCTTCGGTCTTGACAAAAAACTCAACATTCTCAAACTCAAAAAACCTATGCTTTGCCAACTTGATATAAAAATAACTATATTGTTGAAGTATATTTACGAAGTGTACAATTTCTTAATGGAAAATGGTAATATTCCTACGCGGAATGTAAGCGACAGTTTGTGCCGGTACACTTTATCCATGTGTAACAGGTCGGGGAATTACCTTTTAGCGTGAACCTAACTGCACCGTTCAGCTGATCGGACAAATTCCGATTTGTTCCAGATAATTAAACGTAGTGGGATTTATCTAAACTTGTAAAGTTGGGTGCCAAGGTCTTAAAACCTAAATATTAATTATAATACTACGACTAGACTTGAATTCTTTATTTTATCTCAGACTCGTTATTCAAAAGGTGCAAGTATGAAATCCCCGATTCTTTCTCTCAATATTTACATGAATTATTTAAGAGTCTTACTGATAACTAAAGGTTATTATTATTTTGTAAATGAAATACAATCTTATTTTATTACAAACTACGTATAATGAATATTTAACAATCTTATTGGAAAAATTATAATACTAACAAAACTATACAATAGCAAAAGTTACACAAATAATATTGTTCCCCACAAGAGTTTGTTTGTTATTTAATGCAATGAATATGCATATTCGCTTTTTTAAATGTACATATGATATATATGAACTAACTTTTTGTTGGTTTACACTTGCCGGGTCGGCTTCACACACACGCACACACCTATAATTACTTGATTATTTAATTACTTATAGATTTTGGAAACTATGAGGAACCATGCTGGTTACTGTGTTTCTTTTTTGTATAGTTCAATTTTTAATTGTAACGATACTAACTTATTTTATATTTTATTTGTAAATTACTCATTCATTTTTTCATTTTCCCGGACAACCAGGACGGTTGACGCCGTGACACGTTGCAGCTGCATTCTTAGACAAAGGTGATTTTGTCATGTGTAGAAATTGATGCAACGAATTAAAGCGGCAATGGCATGTATGTGAGAATTCAATAATTATGAGTTCTCATTAGCATTACGTTTATCATCATAAGTATATATACACGCAGTATGGAAATGAAAGTCGTATCTATTTCTGGGTAAGGTGTATTGACAATTAGTGATAACTATGAAACATCGATGTCTACACATCCCGGATGGATACGACCTTCACACATTTTTTTTCATTTTCCCGGACAACCTGGACGGTTGACGCCGTGACACGTTGCAGCTGCATTCTTAGACAAAGGTGATTTTGTCATGTGTAGAAATTGATGCAACGAATTAAAGCGGCAATGGCATGTATGTGAGAATTCAATAATTATCTCAGTTCTCATTAGCATTACGTTTATCATCATAAGTATATATACAAGCAGTATGGAATTGAAGATCGTATCTATTTCTGGGTAAGGTGTATTGACAATTAGTGATAACTATGAAACATCGATGTCTACACATCCCGGATGGATACGACTTTCACACATTTTTTCATATATATATATATATATATATATATATATATATATATATACATACGCTGCTCAAAATCGTACAAGGATATTTTTAAAAATAAGATATAAAAACAGAGTATCGTATTGTATATAAATATTATGCGCAAAGGTTTATCATATTATCTAACAATGCTAACAATGGAGCGATTGTGTTTTGTTTGCAACATCTATTTATTAGTTGTCATAACGGTATTATTTGTCACTTTCCGTTTAACTACATTGTAATGTCATTTCCTGCTGCAGAGTTTAAAAACATTAAATTTTGTTTATAATTTGAGTAGTTTTATTAATGGAAAGGCGTCATTTACCGCAGGAAGAAATGTTACGTGCTATTGACATGTTACTAGCTGGTTGGCGTCAAACTGAAGTTACAGCTGAATTTCAAGTTAGATAAAGCGTCATAAGTCATTTATGGCGCCACTATAGGGATACTGATGAAGTACGTAATCAACATCGTGGTAACGGTCGGATTACAACAGCAGCACAATACCGTTATGTCCAAATTACTGCCCGACGTAATCAAACCTGCACTGCTCGGCAGATACAAAATGAGTTTAACCAAACATATGGCGTACTGATTAGTGACAAAACTCTTCGCAATAGGCCACATGAGGTACATTTAAAATCTAGACGACTCTTAATAGTTCTACCAGGAGGTAATCGCGGAGAACGTCTTTTATGGGCACAGGATTATCGAAGTTGGACAAACGAACAATGGTCATATGTAGCGTTGTCTGATGAGTCTAGATTTGGTATGTACAATGATTCAAGAGGAATTCGAGTTTGGAGGCAGCCAGGCTGCATAAATCGTTTGAATGCAGTCCAAGAAGTTCATTCTTTCAGAGGTGGTACAGTCATGGTATGGTCTGGCATAAGTATTGGTGGAAGGACAGATCTCGCTTTGATTGAACGTAAAATGACCGCTCAAGTTTATGTGGAACATGTCATTTTACCTGTTGTTGTGCCATATGCATGAGCAGTAGGAGAAAATTTCAATTTAGTGCAAGATAATGCATCTCCACATGTGGCTCGAATTGTAATGAATGTGTTAGAACAGCAACATATTTCGTTGTTAGAGCCAGCTCAGTCTCCGGATATGAATCCGTTAGCGCATCTATGGGATAAGTTACAATGGAGGGTTACAAATTCAAATGATCACATTAATGGTCCCCGAGGCCTTTTTAGAGTTCGTCAAAGAGAATGGAGAGCAATACCACAGGAAGAGATTGACAATTTAATTTTAACAACACGTAACCGTATTAGGAGTAATAAACAATCGTGGAGGTCATACTAATTACTAGAAGTTGCTTTTGATGATATGTTTAGGATTGTTTTCTAAATTTAAACATCTTTAAGATTTAAGATGACATCGTTGTAAACAAAATTCGTATTTGCAAACTCAAGTTTATCAGAACTTCTTGAATTTACTTTTACTTTTATACTTCTTTTGTTGAATTACACTGTGAATATAAAAATATGGTCAATAAAGTTGCTTACCAATATATAATAATTTTTTTCTCTTAATTCTGTAAATATCCCTGTACGATTTTGAGCAGTGTATATATATATATATATATATATATATATATATATATATATATATGTATATTTGGCACAGTTCAACAGTGCGTGTCGCCTTTGGTAGTCGAAGGCCGACTTCTTTCTGCTTTTTGTTTTTTTTTCATTCACACTCATGTTACAACCAAGAGCTTCCTATGTGTTTTCTCATGATGTGTCGGGGAAATCTTACACTATCGTCTATTATTATTCTTTATTATTAATATTGTTTGTCACCGTTCGGTGTTTATATACACAATTATAAAACAATATCCTGATATTGTGATGTCATTTGCTACTGACGCAAATTAGGGGTTTTGTATTTTAAATTTACACACTTATTGAATTAAAATAAACATTATTTTACACAAAAAAAATGTACCATTACAAGTTTCACTTGCAGTTTCCTTATAGACTTGTGTATAATACCGCTTTACATCATCACATTCGTCTAGTCGTGGAGAAGTTTCGGGCTACAGGATCTGTGTTAAAAGGCAAAAGTTCTGGTACACCACGTACTCAGCAAAATATTGTTGAACACGTAGAAAACCTTGTTGGAGAAAACCTACATACATCAGTTCGTCGTTTATCAGTTCAAACGAACGTATCTTCTGGTACCGTTCATAGAATTTTGAAGTGTCGTTTACATATTGCTATGAATAGTAGGTTCGTAGTTAGATGTACCACTATTCACACCAACTATGCCAGCTTAGCAAAGAGATCGTATAAAAATTAAATTACGAGATCAGCACACTCGTATTGAAATAACGATAATGAAATCGAGCACATCAACTATATAATAAAAATCACGAAGCTAATAAACTAAGATAAAATATAAAGATTTATATCTTATAAAAATACGTCTTGTCACTTGAGCTAACAGTTAGTGTCTGAAGCGGATATTGAATCCGACATGCCACCACAAAAATCAAAATAGATCAGTTCAAAATAAACTCTGCATTCATAAATTATAAAATTATATACTGGCGTCGAAAAAATTAGTTTAATATAAAATAATCAAATTTTTCAACATGTTGCGGGGAAAAGTTCATAGCAATATGTAACCATACAAGGTATCGATTGTTCGAACAGATCTTACCTAGAGATCAGGCTAGTAGGCTTAATTATGGCAACTTCTTTCAAGAAAATTTAAATAAAGACGAAATTCTTGACCTAAGATTTTTTACTGATGAAGCATGATTTCATTTAAACGGGTTTGTAAATAAATAACATTACAGAACATGGTCTATAAACAATCCAAACAATAACATCGAAGTTCCTTTATATTCTATTAAAGTTGGAGTGTGATTAGCTGTATCTCGTCGTAGAAAAATAGGACCAATATTTTTTCACAATAGAATTAATAGCCACCGAAACCGAGAACAGTTATTAACACCATTTTTAATTCAAGTGCAACGAGACGAATTCTATGGGGATTACGTCCAGCAAGATAGGGCTACTGCACATACAACTCGTGAAAATTTAGCGCTTTTAGAATATTACTTCCCTCCTCGAGTTATAAGCAGAGGTATTTGGCCGTTAGATTTTTCTTTTTTTTTATATAAGACAAGAATTAATAACTGAAGTGACTTGATAATTACAATTATAATTATGTGTAATGTAATGAAATAACACCAAATATATTGCAGAATATTTTTGACAACATGAAAGGTTGTATTACATTATGCATTCAACAGAATGGTGACCATTTTAAACACTTGTTATAAATTATAATAATTAAAATTTCTACAAATTAGTTACTTACCTTGGTTGTTTGATTAATATCCCATCTTTAAAGTTTTCTTATTAAATAAATTAATAACACAGGCCTGCATTTTTCAACTCTTTGAATGTTGATTTAAAAATTTTAACTGTTTTCTAGTAATTAGGTAGCGCTGATTTCAAATCTGCTTTTATTTTTTTGTATCACGTAAGGTTATTTTTTAAACCAGTAAAATCGAAAAATATAGAAAAAACACGATTTATTTCATTTATAAGCTAGTTTTATATTATATTAAAAAAAATACAAAAATATACACATAGAAACTATGTATTAGAAATAGTTATTTATTCTTTATGCTTCTTAAAAAAACGTTTTCGTTTTTCATAAAAGCTTCGTTTGGTTGTTTTTCTGTCATATTCAGCTAAAGGAAGATCTGAAGGTAGTTTCTAAGGCAAGCAAATTTTTTTGTTTCAACCTAGACCCCAGTACTTCAGAAAGATCTTTTGAAAGTCCCAAATCTCTTACTAAATCATTCAGTTCGGCTTGTGAAAATAGCTGAGGTTGGTTTTGACCTGAGGTTTATGGTTCAAAATCACTATCCATCTGTACGGAGCCGGTTGAAGTTGAAGAGGTTTCAATATCTTCTTGGAGTACTTTGGGGGGTATAGGTATAGGTACATGATCACTGTGAGGAAATGGTCTGATAGCTGATTTAATATTGTTTGGGTACAAAATATGTTTCAAAGTTTTTCTATTATGCACCTTAATATCACAAAGACAAAAGTAGGAATCTTCATGATGATTTTGCGGTTCTCTCCAAACCATCGGTATTCCAAAAGGAAGGCTTTTTCTATTCCCTTTGGTCCAATGTCTTAAACCTTCTTCACATACCTTACAAACAACGTGCGGTGCCCAATCTTTATCTTGATCTCCTAATTTGATTTTGAAATAAGCATAATATTCATTTTTCACAAAGTCACCAATTCGTCTCTTAAAATTTTCAAGACGAAATATCCACAAATATAACAGAAATCATCTGGTTTGTTTTTGCAACACCGGCTAGACATATTTTTAAGCAATGTTTATTTATCAAATACCACGCACAACACTAAAGACAAATTAATTTTACTTGTTTACTGATCGACACTCAGAGCTGTAATGAAGTAAATGACATTAAAATATACATTTTGTTTGGTGTGATAAACTTGAAATCTTTCTTCGCAGTACTAGTAAAGTGAAAGCATAATAAATAGGATTTAGCAGGTAAAAATTCCCGGAAATCTTGTCCAAAATTAATACATGTAATAAAAGATTTACATCAGGTAATGAGAGCCTATTTAACAAATTTCTTTAAAACCACAAGAGAAAATCATTTTTGGGTTAATACCTAGAATTTGAAGTAGTATATTCATTTTAAAATGTATTAAAACGCCTATTATAAGTTTTTTTTTTATATTTTTTTCTTTTTCTTTTGTGCAAAAAAAAATCTGTGGGTGGCGGAGACCAACTGTATTTTAATTAGTTATTGCTATATAAAAACTGAGCTTAACAAACAAAAATCACGTCATCACAAATTTTATGCAGGCCTGTGTAATCTAATTGAACTTGTTATTAATTTCATCACCATATCTCTCGATGATAAATTTTGATAGTGACAGATAATCTTCATACTATTTAATATATATCCGCATTTCAAAAATACAGAACGTCATAATTTATAGGAGAAATTCATGTATAACTAGATGTAATTCTTTTTGAAACACGATTTATTTAGGTTTGTAAGAGTATAAAATTATCTTGAGATAATATATTACATAATTAAAAGTAGAATTTCATTATAATTCATTGAAAAAGTCTTGAATTAAAGTCGATTTATATTCACGAATAAAATGCGTACAAGAATTGACACATCAAAAGCAAAATTATTTATTTTCTCCAAGAATTAGACAATGTTTAAAAAGCAAACTACAATTTTATATTTTAAGAGTATTTTTTTATTCGATATATTTCGCCAAAGATATATTAAAATATGCTAAATATTGTTTGTTTGCGTTTTTATCCACGGGATATATTTTGCAACATCCATATAGAAAGGGTAATAATTTGGATCGCATCTATTATTACTACCATGTGAACAAGTCGAAGCCAATCCTCTCAGATACCAAATATCTTCCCCATTATCATTTTTTTCTTTAACTACTAAGCTACTTCCTGCACTCCCACTAAATGCACTGGAACCTATATTTTGCGAGAGATAAGAATATTCAAAAGATTAAATAATTAATTACCTTGATGTGTAGCGGTACAAAAGCCCCTTGCGTGAACAAACAGCCTGAAGGTTTCACGGCTAGCGTAAACACAGCTTATGTTATCAATTATAACCAATTGGTATTGCGCTATGTTTGTTGATAAGGTGCCGTCTGGATCAGTTGACCAAGATATTGCGTTACCTGCACATTAAACCTTTATTAAAAATAAGAAACTATAAAAACAAATAATTGAATTGATTCGGCTTTTACTGGATGAACATTCATAATTTAAAATAGAAATAAAACTAACGACGACAATTGTTTCGCCAGCACAGTACCTGATGAAGCCACTGTGCTAAGTTAAAATTGTAGGTATAATTTTTGAATATTCAATATAGAGGGTTGTGCGAAATTGGTCGATATCTGTTATTTTTTAAGATACAAAAAAAGCTAAAAGCAAGTTTCGTTCTTTTTGAGGGACATGCACAATGAAAATACAGAGAAATATACAGCGCGTTTCACTTTTGCAACGCCAGTATTAACTTAATTTTTTATGCGGAGCTCTAAGTATATCAACCGATTTCGCACCATTTGGATACTCGGGGCGCTTTCGCTTAATATCTTGAACTTTTGCTTTTGAATGTTTGGTATTTTGGCAACTGAACACGAACTAATTTTTTCGTTTTAAGCTTATTCTACTGGCGATGGCAACTTAGTTGCCGAAATGCGTAATTATAATTTATTGATATATATATTGTGGTTAGCGTTTTTTTCTTGTTTCTGTCTATTTTAAATTGAAATTATTTTATTTTAAAGCTCAGGGTTTTATTTTTATATAAAGTACGGAGTTGGTCATATTGATTCTTAACAATTTTAAATTCGAATATTGCTATCTGCAAAATATTATTTATTAACTTTTGTTAATATTACTTGATATGTTATTTTTTTTTTATATAAAAATATAAACATAAGTGACATAGAAACTGATAGATCTTGTACTACACCATAATTACGCACTTAAATACGAGGGATGTTTCCAGAGTTCAGAGAATTGTGCTCTAACTAAATTACGCAGAACTTATAAGCAGATTGGTGATAGATAAGTCTTGACATGTTTATGCAGCTATCTAGTGCAATATTGTTCAGTCTGATTAATGTGTTCGACCGATATAGACGCATTTTCGTAGCACTGGACGGAGCAATAATTTTTTTTTTGTCAAAAAAGTTCAGAAATTATTAAATGTTTGCAAGGAGTGTTTGGTGGGTCTGCATAATCTAAAAGTATTGTATGTTGGTGGATCGGTCGTTTTAAAAGTGATAGAACATCAATAGAAGACGATCCACGCAGTGATCGCTTGAGTACGTTGGTAAATGAAAGAAACATTAATGCCGTGGAGAATCTACTGAAAGAGGACAGACGGATGACTATTTCTCAAACTAGGGTATGCCTAGGAATAGGTACACGACAAGTTCATAAGATCTTACATGATTGTTTGGGCGCAATCAAGGCTTCAGCCCGCTGGGTGCCAAAGCAGTTGAGATCGGAACAGAAACTCAAAAGGTCTGACGCTTGGTGTCAACTTCATGAATTTTGGCAACGGATAATCACCATTGACGAAACGTGGATTCCTTATTCCAATCCTGAGATCTAAAGTCAATTTAAAGAATGGCGTAAACCCGAAAAAAGGCCTCCACTTAAGGCGCGTGCGGTTCCGCCTCTTGGAAAGGTAATGCTTACTGTATTCTGGAATTGCGAAGGGATTATTTTTATGGATTATCTGGCCGAAGCTACTACAATTAACGCAGAATATTATTTGAACTTCTTATCCGGACCACTGCGGCAGGCATTTATCAGAAAACGACTTGGGATTTGCATAAGCGTCCGTTATTGCTAATGGATAATGCAATGCCTCACACTGCGAGAAACCCCAAGGATATTTTGAACGATTTACGACAGGAATTGCTTTCGCATCACCGATATTCATCGGACTGAGTGATTTTCATCAACTCCCAGATTTGAAAAAACCTTTACTCACGATCGGTTAGTAAATTAAACATTTCTAACCTTCAAACCGGTTAGAAAACGCGCTATTACATATCGAAGTAGGTAATAACACTTTACTGCCTAGCTTATGTCACTTTACTGGCTAGGTAATGTCATTTCAGTATTTATGAAACGTTAGTGTAATTTAAATAAGTAAATAAAATTATAATTAAACTATTCACAAATCTTTATTAAGTAAATAGCAAGACAACGTTTTCACACAAAATTTATTCGATTTTGGAATTAATATTAATTGTTACATTAGAATTTCCATGACTGTTTCCTGTTAGAGAAAGACCGTGTTTAAAATCGTAGTATAATAATTTAGTAATCTGTCAGTAAATGTCACTATTAGTTGTTACGTTACCTAGCAACAGTATCTATCAAAAGCATTTGGAAAAATGGCATGAAATTTAATACTATTATATTTTTGAAATTTAGTGATTTAATAGTTTATGTAATAATGAATTACTAACCGATCGTGAGTAAAATAGTATACAAACTCGGTAAACTCTCTAATATCTTGACGGTAATGAACCACTTTCCACCTCGGTATGTAATATATTATTAGGGCGTGTTCACTTTGAGTGTTTAACTGACGTAAAACGTGCCATAAATAGGTGAATTGAGGAGACACGGAAAAAGTTCTTTGAAGACGGCTTAAAGAAATTAATTTATCGTTTGGATAAATATATTTATTTAAATAATGATTGTGTCGAAGAACTACATTGTAATATTGACGAAAATTGATAATATAAAATCATATAGTCAAATTCCCAGAACTTTGGAAACATTCTTCGTACCTAAACTCAAATGGTAGCAATACGATATTTATATCTGTGTTCGAATTAGTGCCGGCGATAAAATTCGAATTTCCGAATTTCAAAGTTCTCCAAATTGGAAATATTAAATTCTTGCTACAAAGGTATTTAACTATCAATGGACAATGAACTGCACTATTTTACTTCCAGAGTTAAATCTGTTTTGAAACCCTTTGATATCGCAACAGCAGCATTATGCGGCGACAAAAGAATATAATTATGGTGCGTCCACTTGTTCAGTCACTAATAAATAACTTTTTGAAGATAAGAGAACAGATTGCGTATTAATCCAAGAGTTTTTAACTAACATGTCAATTGATTTGGGAGGAAGAAAATGAGGAACAAATTATGGCGAAACAAATTTTTTCAGAATATTTAGATCCTCGTGATAAGTTCTTTAATACTAAAGAGGTATTATAAGCTAAACGTAATTGATAAAGTAAATGACATTTACAATACGCTTAAGAATTCTGAGACAAGTACATCAACAGAAACAAATACGTCAACAGAAACACCATCAACAACCTTTATGAATATAATTTTCCCAGAGTCCCCAAATAGGAATATATCAGAATTTAAAATGCATGAACAAGAAACAGAAATCTTGAAAAAACAGAATCCGTTTGAATGGTGGCAATCAAATCCCAGAAAGTATCCGACAACCAGAGCATATCTTATGATTCCAGCTACGTCGACATCATCAGAAAGGGTATTTTCCGCCGCCAGAAATATTACGTCAGCTAAGAGAAGTTGCCTATTACCTGATAATGTCAACATGTTAGCGTTTCTAAAAGAATAAAGAACATTACTTTGAATCGAAATAAAAATTTAAGTTAGCGCAGATTATTTCGGGTAACATATTTGATAAAATATTTTAACTTAAGTATTTTTAATTTCCTGTAAACTATTAATTTCTTATTTCAGACCAATTTGAATTACGAATATTATTCTAAAATTTCGAATTTTCCGTGCGAATTTATTTGATTTGATTCAGTATTTCGCATTATAATTTACAGTTCGTATTTCGGATTTAAAATTCGATATTTCGAATATTCGAAAATCAAATTTAAAATTCGATTTTCGAATATTCGAATTTACTAAAATTCGGAATTTCGAATTTAGAAACTTTTGAATTCAACCGCACTAGTTCGAAAAATGTCCCATTTAAAAATTAAAAAATGCGTATTAAAACGAAGCTTATTTTGATACTGTGTTGGATTTCATAATGAGTCGATTACGAATGCAAAATAGAAAAAAAACACTTTCTTGCAATAAGAATATTGAAGATATCATAAATATTTATCACCTAATGACATGCCAGTTAGATACTTTCAAATGACACTTGGACTATGAAACAAATTTAAATTGCAGATTATTTCAAATAAAGGTACGTACTTCTTTACTTTTTTACTTTACGACATTAACGGCCTTGCAAATAAACGTTAACATATATTAAAATTTTTAAATTGTTTTTTTTTTTAAATAAAATTGACGAGATCATCTTGACATTGAGCGCTGCCATATCCCTGCAACGGAAGTCTCTATCTTTACAGCTGGTAATTCCTATTAACAGGTTAGCGTGTATTATAATATAAATGTGAAATAACATTATGCCAGATTTTATTACACGGTACAGTTTAACTAATAATATAGTCATAAGCAGATGCTGTATTAAATTTGGGAAAAATAGTGAATAAATAATAAATTACCTATTTTTTCATAGAGCCTACTAATGTTATTATCTCCAGTCCATAAACAAACAGGTTTCACGAAATAGGTATACTCTACGGGCCTTTTCGTTTTCAATATGGCAATATTATTATCATAATTTACTGTTGTATACTGTCGATGTACTACGATTCGGGAAATTGTGGCTACCTGAAGACCAGCTGAAAAATCTTTCAACGTGGTCGTACCTATAAGAAACACATAATGAAACATAATATTGATTAATAGATTATGGTAATTATACTAAAATTTGCCAAAAATCAGCAATTATTAGGCCCTTTAAAAGTCTCGGAAATAAGCTTCAATTTCAATTAGCTGTAACCGAATATTGGATTAATACTATTACACCTCACATTAGATAATTTCAATATGGGCTAGTAAGAGAACTGTCAGAGAACATAATGGCTCTTGTATTTTTGTAACACATTTTACGAGTATATAGCAAAATCTCGACAGCGTAATTGAATGAAATCCTACCACTACAGCTGAAATCAAGAACACGTTTCTTAAGAACATTAGTAGCACATGCAAACAATTAATTATCATTTCAATGAAAAAAAATGAGTAGTTTTTGCAATGCAATAATTCTTTGAGAAAATGGGCGGAAATACACCACCACAATTGGTTAACATATGGAAGACGATAATAGGAGATTGAAAATTATCGTCATGTTAACTACATAAATCCGTAAAGCTGGAGTTTTCCTAAGTTAAACGTTGGAGCGTTGGATACGTATAGAGCTGGCCATGATGTGAGATATGCCCAAAGGTTTGGTTAAAACCTACGGTTATATTTACATATAAGTTTGGAAAAGAAACATGTGACCATCTTAAATTCACTTAGACCAATTACTTTCACATATTTTATATTAAAGACCATGGAAAATATATTTATAAATATTATCAAATTAGTATGTAATTGTGAAGTAAATGTGAATGTAAACATTGCTGTCTGCAAATTACAATATATAATTGTTTCAGCCTTTACTTGATGAAATTCCATTATAACTATTATCAGGATAAAATAAATATCAAATATTTAAAATAAAACATGTGTTTGTTACCGTATACTTGTGTTAAAAAAATTTGTAAATAAGTTAGTTATATGTCTGATGAAGCTCAGGTTGGAGCGAAACGATCGTTGCAGTGTCAATTAAAAAGTGAAATTCATTAAAACTAGTTTTATTTTATCCTGATAATAGTACAAATTACAACGTAAGTCATACGAAATTTAATTGAAGGTAGACAAAATTTTTCAATTAAATTTCGTATGAATTGCGTTGTAATTTGTATACAGCAATGTTTATATTCACATTTACTTCACAATTACATCCTAATTTGATAATATTTATAAATATTTCATATAAAAGCCGAAAAACACCAGGAAATTATCAATTATATATATATATATATATATATATATATATATATATATATTAATTTAATATAGTGCTGCAAGAATAGAATAGGCTTCCACGTTCGCCGCCAAATAATATAGAGCTGCCAGAGCTTGTGTTAATAAATACAAAGTTAATTGATGAAGCACAGTGAAGCTGTAATGTAAAATCAATCTATATAATAGAATATTGAATTGCGTCAAATAATATGGTGCTGAAAGAATGCTTTATAGATAAAAGCTGAATTTTAAATAATTATAAAAGAGTTGTATCTGTTAAGGGAAATATTGATGAATGTACGACAAATATCTATTTTTAAATATGATAAAATGTGTTACAGATAGATGGGGTTCTTTATCATATTCTGTTGCATGCGTACAAATCTAAAATGCCTAAATGTTATACGCTAAGTGCACTTGCCCTTAAACAGCTGTTTATGTACTCAGCTTCTCTGTAAGGTTATTCTTTGTGTGTGTGTGTGTGTGTGTGTGTGTGTGTGTGTGTGTGTGTGTGTGTGTGTGTGTGTGTGTGTGTGTGTGTGTGTGTGTGTGTGTGTGTGTGTGTGTGTGTGTGTGTGTGTGTGTGTGTGTGTGTGTGTGTGTGTGTGTGTGTGTTACACTTTATAACTTTGGGTGTCCAGCTAATAAAGAACAAAAGTACTCTTGGTTGGTACATATCCAATGCACCTTCTAGTGGGGTCGGTGTCTAAATAGAATATACACCAATTTTGTTGGAGGTTATACAATAAACAATGGTGAATACATTATCAAACTACCAAGAATAAAACAAGCAAGATAAGGATAAATGTAAAAGACTTTAATGACGTAAAATCAAAGCAGGTAAGTGATTGAAGTTATTACTAAATTATAATTATAATGAAAGTGTAACATGTCACGTGTTAAATTAAATGTGATCAACTTTCTAGGTTAGCAAAACAATTTAAATACATGTTACCTACATAACTTCTAATATTTAAATGAATTTAGTATCTAATTAAATATAGTAACAAGAAAACTGGATTCTTTTAACTTAATTTGCATTCATAAACATCAAATGTATACTAGGTTATAAATTTTTAATAATACATAGATTATGTTTATTATTTAAATGAAATGAATTAATTTTGCATTTTCTATAGTTCATTGGAGATTAAAGAATACTTAAGTGAATGGGTTCAGGACTGTTGTTACTGGATATGGTCTGGATAGTCAATTAATGCAGGATACGATTTTCTATGGGCAATGGCGCGTCGTCTGGTCTAGTATTCTCCTATAGCAGTTAGCTTCCCCGGTAAACAGCAATTCTTGATTTCTAAGGTACAGGAAATCGGTTGGGCACGTAAAATACTTCAAACAGGTACTGGATGTATAGGTAAGGTATTACTAGTGTTTTATATAAGTTTCTAATTTTATTTTGTGAATTTTTCTTTTAATTATCAGAGATGCACTTTTATATGATGCGGCATTTTTAATGGCGTTTTATTCTGATGACGCCAACTGTGTTTTGTTTTCCAATTGGCTTCTTATTCGTTAATTCGTATGCATTACTTTAATCTCGTCATATTTTTCTAAAGAAAATAACAATTTAATCATTGCAAATATACATGAGCTTAACATAAATTCTAAAGTTTTTTATAATATATCAATAATTAATGTGTAAATGTTAATAAGTTTACATAATGTTATTTTATTGTGGTGAACTTTCCCGCTGTGTTTATTTTAAATAAGTACAGTTTCACCTAAATTATTATTATCTATTTTTGATAATCAATTAAGTTACATATCTTAGTAAATACAAGATTTCGAAATAAAATAACTAAAGCAACTGAAAGAATAGAAATAAAGAAATGTGAGAATTAATTTTATGCATTAAAATAAACGCGAAATCAACTTTATTGATATACCATGAGAAGAATTCAGTTTTCGAAATTTCCTATAATTCTAATGAGTACATTAGTTTTTAAAATTCTGTTATTTGTTCTCCTAGGCATCCTTATGTTCAGGTTTGCCTTATATCAATATATATATATATATATATATATATATATATATATATATATAATTAGACCAGGAGTCTTTGCCGTTAGAATAAGTATGGAAAGGATAATTGTTTTTTGGGGAATCTAGCAAAATTAACCTCTATTACTTAAGTCAGTTCTTTATTTTTTTATCCCAACATTTCGCACCAAGTTCGTATGCTTCTTCAGGGGGTCAAAATGTGAACTGGTTTTTCCATGGAGAAATTACTCGTCTCAATATTCATAATGCCCGCAATATTCTAAATTAATACAACCAACATCAACGGCGTACACATAGTTTACTCCGAAATTACATTTTCCTGAGGAAGCATACGAATTTGGTGCGAAATGTTGGGATAAAAATAATAAAGGACTCACTTAAGTAATACAGTTTAATTTTGCTGGATTCCCCAAAAAAACAATTATCCTTTCCATATGTATATATATATATATATAAATTTAATATTTTCGTGACCTTGGTATGGTATGGTATAAGGTAAACTTAATAAGTCGGCGATTAAAGGTCTGGTTCATATATATACTTTGAAGTAATGAACCAGACCTTTAATCGCCGACTTATTAAGTTTACCTTATATATATATATATATATATATATATATATATATATATATATATATATATGTATATGTATATATATGTACATATATATATATATAACAATTGATAAATTATTGGAGTTTTTCGGCTTCTATATGAAATATTTACAAATATCAAGTTAGTATGTATGTAATTGCAAAGTAAGGGGGGATGTAAACATTGCTGTCTACAAATTACAAAGCAAATCATACGAAATTTTTTAATTGAAAAATATTGTCTATGTTGGGACTCGATCCCAAGTCTACAGTTTGCCGGACTGGCGGTTTTACCACTCACCCACAATAGACCTACGTTCAAGCTATTTAGAAATGCATTATAAAGTGACAGTGTTAATGAATCAGATGTCAAGTTAAAAGCAGAAGTCAGTTTTGAAAGTTGATGTCAGTTTCGATAGCAGATGTCAGTTAGTGAAAGCAAATGTCAGTAATTGAAAGCACATTTCTGTTTTGAAAGCAGGGGTCAGTTATGAAAGCAAATGTCAGATTTGAAAGCAGATGCCTATTTTGAAATTAGATGTCAGTTATTGAAAGCAGATGTCAGTATTTTGAGACATCTGCTCTCAAAATACAGACATATTTTTCAATTAAAAAATTTCGTATGATTTGCTTTGTAATTTGTAGACAGCAATGTTTACATCCCCCCTTACTTTGCAATTACATACATACTAACTTGATGTTTGCAAATATTTCATATAAAAGCCGAAAAACTCCAATAATTTATCAATTGTTATACTTAATAAACGGCTAAGAAATTATCTAAACACACATGTATATATATATATATATATATATATATATATATATATATATATATTGATGTAGGTCAAGCCTAGGCATAAGAATGCCTTAGTTTGCAAGAAACAGATTTTTAACGTGTATTATTAGAAAAATAAGAAATTATTGAAACTGAATTCTTCTTATGTCATATCAATAAAGTTGATTTCGTGTTTCAAATTGTTTAAAATTAATTCTCATATTTATTTATTTTTATCTTTTCATGTGCCTTAGTCATTTTATTCCAAAGTATTTGGATTCCTTGTATTTCCAAAGATATTTCAACTTAATTGATCAATAATAAATGACACCAATTATTTAGGCGAGACTTCATTTATTTGAAATAACTACAGCGGGAAATATCCCAACCATAAAATTAGCATTATGTACAATTATCAACATTCACACGTCAATTATTTATTTACTAAAATAAAATATGTAATTTATATTAAGCATATGTATATTTTGAATGATTAAATTATCATTTTCATTATAAATAAGTATCGAGATTATAAAAATACATACAGATTAGACGAATAAGAAGCTAGCATTCGGAACAAACGAGAGTTAGCGTCAGTAGGTAAAAATCTCCAAAAACACATCGACGTATTTAAGTGCCTCTTTGCAAATTAAAAGAAAAATCATAAATTAAATTAGAAAACCTATACAACGAACCTAGTAAAACCTTACCTGTATATCCAGTTCCTTTTTGAGGTATTTTGCGAGTCCAGACGATAACCAGTGCCTCAGAAACCAAAAATACCATTTCACCGGGAAAGCCTGCAGTTAGATCGCCACCAAGCGGGGACGCCGTACGATTGCCCGTCCAAACTTGTATCCTGCATTTAAGGATCTACTAGCAAACTCCAGACTAACCAATTCCTGTCTATTTCTACATAAGTATTCTTTTAACCTCCTACAAATTTTTGAAAATGTTAAATTAATTCACTTCACCAAATAAAACCTCAATCAAATTATTTTTAATAGATATACCTTATGATACATTTTAATATTAGTATAATTTAAGTTAAGTCAAGAAGAATACAGTTTCCTGTTTAATATAATTAAATTTAATAATAGTATTATTTATGCATTTAGTCTTATTAATTTCACGTTCATTTAGTCGTTTTGCCTAACCTAGAATTCATGTTCATTTTATCACGTGACATGATACGTTTTGATTATTCATAATTTAATTAATTTGATCACTTACGTGTTATTCAACACCTTCATTAAAGTCTTTTACATTATTCCTTATCTCACTCGTTTTATTTAGTAGATTTGAAAATTGTATTACCATTATTTATTGTGTTGCCATCAGCTGATTTTGTACGTATTCTATTGGAGGCACCGAACCTACATTTTAAAGTGTATTTTACCATGCACAACACAAGAGTCTAATTGTTCTTCGAAGCCGGACATTTAACACCAATTTAGCCCACCTGAATATAACTATAAGAAGTTATACACATGAACAGCTGTTTAGGTTAAGTATACTTCGTTATTAAACGATTATGTATCTTTGAATTATACGCAAGTAACAGATTTAATATGTTATACAACCCCATCTGTGTGTAACAGTTGATAGCATATTTAATATAGATATTTATAATTCACATTTTTAAAAAAATTATCTTACCAGTTACATTATATTTAAACATTTGATTTTGCAATTATTATTTATGCCCTTCAGGCTCTCTTCAATTTGACGAGCCAACGTGGGGCAATTATAAATACAATTATTAGGTACAATTCAATATATTTTATTATTTAGCTTGATTTTACATTCAGCTTCACTGTAATTCAGCTTCTCTTCAATATATATATATATATATATATATATATATATATATATATATATATATATATATATATTTATATATATATATATATATTTATATATATATATATATATATATTTATATATATATATATATATATTTATATATAGAGAGAGATATTTATTATAGAGAGATAATTTTTTAACCGTTCATTTAATATATGAATTGATAAATTCTTGTAATTTTCGACTTTTATATTAAATATTGTAAATATTTTGAAATTAGTACGTTATTTTGTGAAGTAAATGTGAATGTAAACATTGCTGCTTACAAATTACAACGTAAATTATACGAAAATTTTATTTGAAAAATTTTCGTCCACATTGGGACTAGAACCCAAGTTTATGGTTTGCCGGACCGTTGCTTTAACCAACTAAGCCACGAGGACATTTGTTTCAAGTCTATTGAAAACGCCTTATAAGGCTTAGTTGGTTAAAGCGACAGTCCGACAAACCGTAGACTTGGGTTCAAGTCCCAAGGTTGACGAAAATTTTTCAAATAAAATTTTCGTATAATTTGCATTGTATAACATTCATATTTGCTTCGCAAAAGTACTAACTCATTCGAAAATATTTAATATAAAAGCTGAATTAATCAATTGATATATATATATTGTAGTGGTTCAACCAGCACCCGTATTCCAGTTCCTACAATGTGAAATACAGGTATACAACACATTAAGACACTTGTATAAATATTAAATTGGTGGACGTAATTTGTGAAATTAGTATCGAAATGTAAATAAATTAATATGACGATAACTTTAAAATTTATAATTAACTTACATATTTTGATTTTTATCTTATTTTTTATATCTAAATTTTTCAATTTCATAATTCAAATTTATTCGCGCGAAATTACAGGTATTTAATTTATCTACATCAAGATTTATATCGATGTTAGTTAACCAAGCCCACTAATTTAAAATTATCATGAACCCCGCGAAAGCGATTTTTACGATACAATTTATAACTAATTTTATATTGAAAACTACATTTTAGATATTTGTAAATTATTTAACTAATTTTTCGATCACATTAAGACTAAAACATTATGCAAATTAAACATATTTTAATTGATGCAAATAAAGCGAAAACTTCGAGGCTTTATCGATATTTAAAAATAGGCTGTGGAATAAAAAAAACCGAAGTACGGCGTCTGATATAAAATTTTTACAACAAATGGCCGCATTTTATTAACTTCGTGAAATTTAAATTATTCAATATTATAAATAAAAATATCATACCAAATTTTTCGATCATTCGATAAACAAATAATAGGCCCAACTGTTGATATATAAATTTGAAGAATACCACGACGTAAACAAGAATTATCGATCGAAGCATCTTTTTGTAATTGGATACCGTCGAACCGAGAACCCAAGCCAATGAACACATCCAACGCCGCCAGAAATATTGGAGCAAGCCGCACTCTGCATCTATCCCGAGCATAGCGTTTCCAGAACTTCATCAGATCCAAGAACATCGGAAACAGGTTCACATCCTACGTTTATTCCACATATCACCTAAAAGTCAACAATTGTCTAAATAAAAATCACTTTAAACAACTTAATATTCATATTAAATTTCGGAATTTTTACATTTTTATAAAACATCAATTAAAACGTGCAACTTCTACATACATATTGCTTAAGATAAAACAATACATACCTATATTATGTTTAATTTAAGAACAATTAAATATTTGTTTATATAATTTTCGTATAACCTAACCTTATAACTTATAAACACATGTGCAACATATTATTTCCTTTTATTGTCACTTAACACGTAATATTCTTTTTATAATACAGTTTCCTTATTTCTTTTATTCAATTGCTGTTACAGTTTTCTTATTTATGTCAATATATTTTTTATTTATTTTATTAATTCAATCTTTTATTTGTGTTGTTTAATTGTTGAGTTTGAGCTTAATTAATACGCTAATTACATTGTTCTTACGGAAATAATACACCAAGCCGACGAAGATCCTGGAGATTTTAATTAATTTATGTACTCAAGCTCTACCGCAGTTAGTTGGTTATTTAACAAGATCACAGATAGCGTTGAACAAACTAAGAACTACATAAACTTATAGCGCCCAATTTTTGAATTTTAAATCATAAAGACTAACTTATATTAATTATTTTTCTAAGTTTATATTCTCATTGTTCTTAGTTTTACCAGCTTCAGCGTATTGTTACAATATATGTTTATATAAAGACAATTATTTCGTAACCTTTGTATGTTATGGTAGATGCAATTAGTTGGCGAATTTAAGGCCTGGTTTTACTTCAAAATGTATATATTTCAAACAATCTTACATGTTTCGGCATATGTGCCTTTTTCAAAGAATTTAAGATATAAATGACAGTATATTAATGTCATATGCCGAAACATGTAAGATTCTTTTAAATATGTACATTTTGAAGTAAAACCAGACCTTAAGTCGCCAACTAATTGAATCTACTATATATATATTATATATATATATATATATATATATAGTGTGAAGGAACCGACCTCTTCACTTTAGATGTTCGTTAGCTTTCATTACATCTGCGAAAGAGGAGTTGATTTTGGAAAAACTTAATATTATTGGTAATGTCAAATTATGGATTAGTATTATTTACTAATCAAAATGCTATAAATTATGTAACATCTGAAGACTGATGCTAGGTAATTTACAGAGAAAAAGTATCCACACCACAAGAGGCTCACCGAAACCTGACAGATACGAATTAATGAACCAATGTTCTGCTTAAATACATGAAACGATGCGGGAGACGTCAGTGTCAATCTGAAGTAAGCTTCTATAGAAGCTAACTGTAAGACCAATAAAATGTTAAGATATACCCTTCCACCAATTCTAAATACGAAAGAAGGGTACTTTAAGATTACCTAATAATGATCCACTTCTCTCTCTCCGTAATACTCTCCTCGTGATGACTACAATATTGAATAATTTAAAAAATAGGGAAAATGTAAATGTTTAGTGCCCATACATTTATCAGCCTCGTAACATTCTATCATATTTAAACTTGCCTAAGAACGCCAAAATCCTATTTGGGCGGTAAGCATCTCCAGTTGCTTTAACTACTATACCAAATGCAGTCGTCATTATAAAACTGTCCGAAATCAACGCACCTCCGCATTTATAACGTAAATTTCCAAGTAAGTTCTTGTAAAGTCCTACGATCCAGGGCCATTTTCCTGAAATAGGCAAGTTAAAGAAAGTTAATATTTGCAATAATAAAGGCACGCAGTCTAATCATAAATGATGTCAATTCTTCAAAATTATATGAAACGTTGATTCAGAGAATTTAATAACAGCATAAATAGGTAATGTTATCCGCGCTAGGTAAAATAACGAACAAAGTAAACCTTTTATTCAAGTAATTTTTGTTCTTTACCATTCTTTGTCAGTACTTTTTTGCTAGCTGCTCAGTGAACACTATTAAATCATAATCGTATAGCCATTGCACTACATAAAATGGTAAAGAGGCAGGACAGATTTCAGGTCTTTATTCTCTCCTTAATATTGAAAAAACGTTTCGTATCATAGCGTGTTTTCGAGACATCGAGCGAAGTCAATAGAGGAAGCAAACAATCCGATCCTGTGAAATGAACACGCTATCAATCTCTCGCATCATCGAAGAAGGCTTACAGAAAAAAAACAAACACTTCCAACACCAACTCTTCCATCACCAGCTTGAAGGCCGCAAGAATTGAAACAGGGAAGAAGTTTTTACACCGATACGGTAAACGAAGTATGCAAAATCTTATTCTTGGACGAGAAAATTCTTACTATCTATTGAGAAAATATTTAACCAATCCAATAATAACTTGTATGCTCAAAGTTCACTAGTAACGTATGTAACAAAAGTTTTTTTGTGTTCATTCCTAGATATAAATGTTCATACGCATCAGCTGTTCCTGATTTATAAATAGGTCAATGGCCTGATCTTTGTAATATCTTAAAATACAAAATCGAGTTTCTTTAAAAATTTTAAATGGTATTAACCGTTCTGTGGCGATATGGAATTTGTAATTTAGTTTATTAAGTCTTAACGCCGAGAAATAGTAAATAACATTTGCAATTTTTAATTGAATGTTCATATTTTTTTTTCTGTTTTATTTGCCTCTTTTCTTAATGCCAATTTCTTTGCTCTAAAAATCTAAAAAAATTTTAGGCAAAAATATGATAAAAATGGATGTCCAAGAACTGAAAAAATTTATTGGAGTTTTAATACTAATAGGTCTATATAAATCTTATAACGAGGACGTAACACAACTTTGGAGCAAAGACAATGGTCGAAAAATCTTTGGTAGTATTATCGCTCGAAACAGATTTCAAAATATACTTCGTGCAGGTGGTTCGACGATGCAGCGCAAAGACGAAGAAAAAGGAGTGGCGACAAAATAGCAATAATACGGGAATGCTATGAGTTATGGAATATTTATTTGCGAGATGTGTATGTACCAAATTATTGTATGACGGTTGATGAACAGCTTATAACTTTCAGAGGCAGATGTCTCTTTGGACAATATATTCCATCAAAACCTGGACGATATGGAATAAAATTTTGGGCCATTTGTGATAGCGTAACGACCTATGTATGGAAACTGGAAATTTATACTGGAAAGCAGGGAGAGGAAACAGACAAGAATCAAGGCAAAAAGGTTGTAAAACGTTTAGTAGAAGAAATTCAAAACTCTGGAAGGAATGTCACCTGCGACAATTTCTTTACTTCGTACAATCTTGCAAAGTATTTGTTATCAAAAATCATAACATTAGTTGGTACGATCCGTACAAATAAGCCTGAATTGCCATCTTCATTTCTTGATCCAAAAAATCGTCAAGTGTTTTCCACACAGTTTGGTTTTACAGACGATTATTTCTTATTGCCTAAAAAAACGCAAGCTTGTAACGTTGTAACGTGAGTACTCTGCAGAGTGAGAAATATGTTGATAATGGCCAAAAAAAGAAACCTCAGGTAATCCTGGACTACAATAAAACAAAAGGTGGCGTAGACAACATGGACAGAATGATAGACATCAGCGCCTATGAACGCATACATACTATGGAAGCTCTTGAAACCTAATTCAGCTTTTGATTTGAAAAAGAGAAGAAACTTTCTAATTGAGCTAGGAAAGGGGCTGGCAGAATTCAAGGACCACGAAAAACCAGGAGCAAAAGAAGAAGCTGAAGCATCTACTAGTTCTGACATTCCAAGAAAGAAGAAGAGATGTGATGTTTGTCCATTTTCAAAAGATAGAAAAACAACAACAGCTTGTGCACGTTGTAAAACCAATATATGCGGTGAACACTCAGTAATTATATGTAAGAAATGTGTTTAACCCACTTTTACTTTTATGTAAGTCATTTTATTTTACAATATGTATGTCTTATTATTATTACTGCTTCGGTTTATTCTAATGGTCTTTTCTTATGTTGAATAAAATAAAATAAAAGTCAAATATAATAATGCTTACACTATATTTAATTCAAAATAATATTAGCCGAATATTACCTCAAATTCTGCATATAGTAGTACGGGTCCACTGGATCCGCGTGGTAAGTAGCGATAGGCCGTTTTCCTGGTAGTCCTAGTGATAATGTGGAACTTTTGTGGAAAAGTTTCTTGAATTTTGTTCACCCATGACATAATTGCATGAGCGGATAACACTTTCCCAACAACAAATTGTAACGAAGTTAAACAGTTACCATTTTTATAAAACGATTTTACGCAGAAAGCACGATGTACACCGGACCACTGCCCCATGTTTAGCAAATGACATTAAATATCAAACAATAATCCAAAATTTCCGGGCTCCCTCGTGTGTAGAAAGTGAAAAATTGGATTTTTTAAATTTCCCGCATCACTGGCGGACCTTGTACTTCTGGAAGTTATAACATTTTCGCCTGTTTCACTATACAGGCTGATTCAAATTAAGTGCGCACTATTGCTATCTATGTTATTATTGATTCTAGAAAGTAAGTTAAATTAGCAAGGTATTAGTGTTTTTAACATTGATTAGCATGCAGTTCATGAAAAAAAAATTGAATAACTTATTTTCGAGAAATTTTGAAATTTATAATTTTTTTAAATGGAACAGCCTGTACGTTTTTTAAAATTCTGAATGCTAATGTTGTTTGTAATATAAAAGTTTCTATACACTACTGTCCTAAAACGAATAATAAAGTATTTACGGTGGAATTTAGTTGATGTCAAAGATACTATTTCATTTTGTAAAATCTGTAGTAGGCTTCTTTCACTTTAAACAGAACAAATAGTATGCCCTTTGTAAATGTCAATAACGTACTGAATATAAATCTTTCGCACGTTTAGTTATTAAAAATATATTTTTTTAAATTTTGTGTTGTGTTCATTAGTTCTCTATTTATTTTTCTAAACATTTTGGTTTTACTTTCGTTGCTTAGTGTTTGACAATATTTCACTATGGTATTTCCTCATTTGAAAAAATGCGATATGTTGGAAGCATACATTTTATGTCGTAAAAATTCAATAAGGACTAGCGAATATTATGCTGAACACTATCCTTTACGACAGCAGCCAGATCGACGTTACTTTCAAAAACTTTACAATCAATTTAGACTGCATGATTGCTTATTTAGAAAGAAAAGAACAAAGAAAAATATCGCCGTCAACGAAGAAGTAGAAATTACAGTGTTAGCATATTTCGAAGCCCATCGCGAATTTTCCATTAGGGATGCTACTAAGGAATTGGCATTAAGTTATTCATCAGTTCAAAGAATTTTGAAAAAGCATAAATATATCCCCTTTAAGTTCAGAATCTCTTAAGCATTACAGCCAGAAGATTCCGCCAGGAGATTAGCTTTCTGTCATTGATTTGCTAGTTTTTGTGATGAAAATTTGAATGGACAACAGTGTATTTTATGGACTGACGAAACAAATTTTTCACAAATAGGAATGTTTAATAAGAAAAATAGTCACTACTGGTCTCAAGAAAATTTATTAATAGTTCGTCGACATACTGCACAAGTTCGATTTAGTTTTAACGTTGTGCGGATTAATTGGTTCTGTAGTCGTTGGTCCACTGTTCTACAATGGTACGTTGACAGGAAACATACATCTGGAATTTATTCGTAACGTTCTAGAGGATTTCCTTGATAACGCCAATTACCTGATGCGCCAAAATTTATACTTTCAGCAGGACGGTGCTCCTGCACACAACTATCACCTAGTGCAAACCTACCTTGACACCATCTTTGCCGAAAAGTGGATTGGTACAAATGGTCCAATTCAATGGCCAGCACGCTCCCCTGACCTCTCACCTTTAGACTTTTTTTGGGGGGATACTTAAAAAATGTGGTGTACAAAACGCGATACGACAACGTGCGCGAATTGCAAGAGAGAGTCAGAGAAGTTTTTCGCCAATTAGATAGAAGGACAATCTTAAGAGCCACCCAGAGTGTACTGAAGCGGGCACGAAAATGTATTGAGCAGGAAGGTGACACCTTTGAGCAGTATTTATAAATTATACATGTATTTTCTTCTTTTTAATTTAATTTTGTAAGCAGTAATATGTTAAAATAAACATTAAACACAAAATATGTATCTGTTTTGTCAAAAGTTAGCGGAGCAATGACAACATTTAGAAGGAAATAGAAACTGCTATAACTACTTTATTATTCGTTTTAGGGCAATAGTGTATTGAAACTTTTATATTACAAAGAACATTGGCATTCAGAATTTTAAAAAATATACAGGCTGTTCTTTTTTAAAAAAATACAAATTTCAAAGTTTCTCGAAAATGCGTTATTAAATTTTTTTTTCATGAACTGCATGCTAATCAATGTTAAAAACGCTAATACTTTGCTAATCTAACCTACTTTCTAGAATCAATAATAACAGAGATAGCAACAGTGCGCACTTAATTTGAATCAGACTGTATAGTAGGACGATATCTGTTAATTTGTGATTTGAGTAAGCCATACTTGACGGAAGTTGGTAGAAGACTGAATTCTGACTTACAGTATGCATCATCGCATCTACTGCTCCCTCCATTACGCTTAAGTAGTGGTAGCGCTGCAGTTATAAAGGAATACTAAATTTACCAGAGTTGAATCGAGCCACGCGCATATTAAATATTTTTTTTCTTTATTCTCGTTCGAGATAGAGCTTTCGTGCATTACCATTTTATGCTTAGTATTATTACAGCTATTGTATATTAAAGTATGCATCCATATTTCGTTTACACCTTGTATACATCGTCTAATGCATTTTCTCTAATTATTTACTTACCTTCAGGGCTATTCTCTTCAAGTACTAATGATTCTGGTTTCGTTAGAGAGGGTCGCCCGCAAATATCGTTTGGATTTTCAAATGTTCCATGTGATGGACTGAATAAAGGAATCATGTTTAATAATAATAAAACAAAAATGCCTTGTTTCGCAGTAAAGAATTCGTTAATAAACTGTATAGATATTTAGTTACTCGATCAACGCAACACAACGAGCATATTTAAAATGTACGATCTTAGTTATGTCTTTAAACCAGCCATCGCACGCGCTAAGAGCAAATCCCTCACTTTGTTATTTAAGCCACAAAATGGCAACGATCATATTTATAACCTTGAACGTCTAGGTATGCCCTAAACGTTATTTTTAGGAGGAGGTAGAGAAGCCAGTTTTAAAAATAGAATTTTGTGTCAGTTTCTGTCTGTGAAATAAGAAGTGATGTCGTCAGTGTGAGCGCGCTCTTCACTATGCATATAAACACGTTAATTTTTTATTGGTGGCAAATCATGTATTTTATCAGAATATTATTCTGATACATTACACATGCGGTTAGTTCGTAGTATGAGTGAAGACACAAACAAAATGCAGTTTCTAGAGAGATGGCTGTGCCACCTTTGGAAGGGCGTCGTTACTTCACATTGGTTATGTGGACGGGGCGAGGTACTTCGGCTGTCTGACAACAGGCAGCGCTGAATTTACTTCTACGCCCGGTCTGGATAATTTCTGTGATGTGGCGATGTGGTTCTTTTTTTGTGAATGTGTCTGAAGATATCCTTTCTCCAGCAGGGGCGTACCGATGAGCCTGTAGAAAGGCGAAATACGTATCTACGTCTCTGGGGAGGGATATGTTCGGACACGTTCACAAAAATATTAATAGGGAACCTGTATTTGTGTTCTTCACACCAGTTTTTTAATAATATTTTATATTATTAAAAATACCTCATGTATTTTACTTTTGTTTTGGGGACAAATTTTTGTTTAATTTTTAAGGTAAGTACTTAATATTTCATTTTTCTTGTATCTACATTATAACTCCACTATAACAAAATTGGTTTGATTGATTTAGAAATTCCATTTTTATCGAAATGGATCCGCGTCAAGAAAGACAGTTACTTCAGTGGTTTGAAGGTCTTGAAAAAGAGGAAGAGGAGGAAAATGAACATCTAGATGTTTTAGATGATAGTGATGTAAGTGAATCTGAAGAAGTTTAGGTCCAAGTGGATAACACCGATTCTGAAGTTTCTGCGAGTTCAGAGTTACAAGACGTAGTCTAATCTACATCGGTAATTAGTGGAATTCTAAATATATATTCGCTTATCTTAACGTACCATTTTTTGTGCAGGTAAAGATAATCAAACACTTTGGAATGTCCATTATAATAAAAACAACCGAAAAGTTCTTGTTCTAAATCTTGTGACTACACGTCCTGGTGTGAAAGGCCACGCGAAAAACGATCGTACTCCCTCTGAATGTTGGAGTTTATTTTTCTATTCCAAGTATTTTGACATTCTGGTGTACCATTTATTTCTTTTCGTTTTTTGTTGACGGGTTATTCCGATATAAGATCTCTTCCAACCGCTATTCCAACCACTCGCCTCTAAAACTGAGTTGGTTTCCTTAGTCTAAGATCTCCGGGGCAATCATGTTATTGGGGTAATTTGATAGATCCTAAGTAGGTATTGCGGTAAGTACGACTATTGCTCGTGGGGGCATATAGCATCACTTTTTGCCTTTGTTGTCTGAATCCTCCATATTTCTCTAGCATTCTTTTCGCTAAATAGTTTTGTATGCCCTTTTCTTGATCCAGGTTTCCTTTCTTATTTCATCCGTCCACCATGTTGTTTGCTTTTGTCTATTGTTCGCTTTCTTTTGTACCGCACACTGCCATAGCCGTTTCTACCAGCACTTTTTTAAGAATGTCCTAGCTCTCGTTTAATTCTGTTTTGGCGAAATTGTTTTTAAGTTTTGTTATTTTCTCTTGTATTCTGTTATCGTATTCTTTTACTAGTTCTCCATCTCTCAGCCTGTATGATATAATCGTTTTATAGTCTATTTTCCTTTTCTCTATCTCTTTCGTTGCGATTTTCTTATCATTTCTTTTTATTTTTGCCTCTATTAGAAAATGGTTGCTAAATATTTCCACTCCTCGTCGTATTTTTACATAAAGTGTTGAGTTTTCCATTCCTCGTTTCTACTAACATATAACCTATTATTGATTTTTCTCCCCTTGTTTGATGAGCTCATGTATATTTATGGATATCTCTGTGCTTATACAATGTATTTGTGACTATTAGATCGTGTAGTTTGCAACAATCTAACACCCTTTTTCCATTATTTTTTCTCATTACTTCTCCATGATCTCCTATAATGGCTATGGAGTTATTTCCTCTGTTTCCTACTCTTCTATTAAAATCTCCTACTATTAATAATCTCCCTTCTGTCTCATCTGTTGTTAGTGTTGATCTTCCCAAAATTTGTCTCTTTTATTTTCTCATTCTCGTTAGATCCATATACTATTATTAGTATTTGTTGCTCCTCCTGGTGATCTTTTATTTCTATTTTGAGTATCCTTTCTGTTACTGAGTCCCATTTTTATACATTTTTTAACATTCTCTTGTGTATAAGGCACTCTACTCCTGCTACCGCTCTTTTGTTTTCCTCCACTCCACTATATATCAAAATATGCATGTTCCTCAATAAAATTCCTTCCTTTTCTCTTTTTTTTCTGGTTTAGTTTTTTGCTAATACTTCTAGTTTATTTTCCTCAAATTCTTCCATTAAGTCATGTTCTTTCCTCTTCAAACTTCTAACATTCCATATACCCATCTTCCATATATTTGTTTTTCTTCTCTATTTTATTTCCTCTGTTTCCTTGTATCTTATCTATTCTCCAGTAATTCTCTTATCCTTTTCAATAGTTAGGTTCTTCTCCGTGCGTACTCCCTCTGTGTGCTTATTTAATTTTTCGTTTTTTCATTTTTTCTCCGATCATATTCCATTTCCATTCCCCACCGTTGATTACTATTTTACTGAACCCAATTTTAACCGTTTTGTCGTTTTTTCTCTTCTTGCGCCCTTCCCGTAATTTTTTTTTGTCTTTTTCTCTTGTCGTAAGTTCCTGGTTTATATAAATGCGTTCCTGTCCTATAATTTTTAGTTTTTGTTTTATTCTTTATAATCGTGCCTTTGTCTTTTTTTTTTTAAATTCGATAATACACATTTTTATACCGTATTTTACGTGCTGTTTCTATTTCTGCTTGCACCTGTAGATGTTGCAAAGGGAACTCATTTTTTCCTTAAGTTTACTAAGCTTTGCTTCTTCTAGTACCTATAACCCAGTAACTATAATGTTTTTCGTTTTTTTCTTTTTTCATCCATTATATATATTTTTTGATACTAGACAAGTGTCCCGAATCGTTATGTTCAAATTCTAAGGAGTGTTAAGTAGACTTCATTTCAAGTAACAAAAACGCAAAACTTGTATATCCACTTTTATTTGTACCAAAGTTACAGATCTATGAATGTGATTGTAAGATCATGAAAAAAAAATGTAATCCTAAAGTCAATTAAAACTGATTTTATTTAAAAAAGTTCAATTAATAATAGTTTCGAAATGTCCACCTCCTTACTGAATGCAGGCTTGCGCCCGTAAGCCAACAGAAGAAGTACTTATTCGAATTTCGTACTTGTTTTGTCGAATTTGCTCGGCAGCCAGGTGAATACGATCCAACAACTCTTCTCTTGTGTTCGAAACTTGCGCGTAGACTGAATTTTTCATATACCACCATTAATAAAAGTCAAGGGGATTAAGATCGGGTGATCTTGGTTGCAACAGGACCACCTCGACCAATCAATCTTGGATAATTGATGTTAACCCAATTTCAGGTACCTATTCCGAAATGTGGTGGTGCCCCATTCATGTGAAACCACGTGTCTCGTCGAACATTCAGTGGGACATCGTCTAAAAGACCTAGCAGTTCGTCAATAAGAAATTGAAGGTAATTGTCCGCATTTAACCTCCCAGGAAGAACGACAGGACCAATCAACAAGTCATCGATTAGTGCCGCCCAAACGTTAATAGAAAATTCATGTAGAAATTTATGTGGGCGTGTAGCTTTGGGATTTTCTGATGACCATCTGTGCAGGTTTCTCAGATTTGTAACACCACTTTTAGTGAGCGTAGATTCATCTATCCAGAGGACTGTTCTGCAGAAATTAAAATGAAGCCGTGACTGTCTCAATATCCAGGTAGAATAAATTAGACGAGCATAGTGGTCTGCCTCAAGCAAACCGTGTCCCCTGCGATAGTGATATGGATATAAGCCCTCACGTTTTAAAATTGGCCAAACTGTCGTTCGTGGCACTCCTAGTTGTCTAGCGATTCGACGTACACTGAGAGTTGGATCCCTTGTAACAATAGCTACTGCTTCTTCCTCTAAGTCTGCTTGCAAATTTACTCCTCGGTCGAAAAGATAATCACACAGTCCGCATTCCCGAAATTGTCTGTGTACTTCCAGAAACGTTCTGTAATTAAGAATGCGCCTATCGGGAAACCGATGTCGGTATTCAATAACTGCTTGACGTGCACTGTCGTTACAGTAGCTATACACAAAATGCATGTTCGCATACTCTTGAGAAGAAAGTCGGTAAGGCATTTTGAATAAAGAAAACGTGTCCACTAATAAGCTGTTGTATGAACTGAAACGTAATGGTAATCCTTTATTAAAAAATGCAACGTTAACAATCATCTGAACATTTGTTTATTGTATGATATTCATGGTTCAGTACTTACGAAATAAGTAAGAACCTTCTCTGTCATAAATCAATTTCCAGTACTCTTTTTTGTAGATCTCCAAGAAATTAATGTGTGCACTACGACACGTGTTTATTTATTTTAGGATAACATTCTATTATGCGACTTTAACAATCACGGGCCGGTTATTGAATCGTATAACTTTTTTTAAATAAAATCAGTTCGTATTGACTTTAGGATTACATTTTTTTTCATGATCTGACAATCACATTCACAGATCTGTAGCTTTGAAACAATAAAAATGGATATACAAGTTTTGCGTTTTTGTTATTTGAAATGAAGTCTACTTTACACTCCTAAAATTTGAACATAACGATACGGGACAACTTGTATATCAAAATATGTTCGGCAATAAAAATCCTTCCTCTTTTTTTTTGTTTCGCTTATTGCCAATATTTCTAGTTTATTCTCCTCAAATTCTTGCATTAATTCATGTTCTTTCCCCTTCTTAGAAATTCCATATACCCATCTTCCATATATTTGTTTTTCTTCTTTATTTATTTCCTGTTTCCTTGTACCTTATCTTTTCTTCAGTAATTCTCTTATTCTTTTCAATAGCTAGGTTCTTCTCGTGCGTACTCCCTCTTTCAGTTTTTTCAGTTTTTCTCCGATCTTATTCCATTTCCATTCCCCACTGTTGATTACAATTTTATTGAATCCCATTTTAGCTGTTTTGCCGCTTCTCTTCTTGAGCCCTTTGCTTCATTTGTTTTTGCATTTATTTGTCTTTTGGCGTAAGTTCCTGGTTTAAATAAATGCATTCCTGTCCTATATTTTTTAGTTCGAGATATAATTTCGTGTATAACAACCGGGTTTGTATTTTTCTTTACTAATATGTTTTCTATTAACCTTAAGCATTCCTTATTTGGTATTTTTGAAAACATGTTGGAAACATCAAATGATACCAGGATTTCGGTCTTTTGTATATTACAATCTTTTAATTTAGCTGTTAACTGTATTGCCTTTTTTATGGAAGAGCTATCTGTAAATTCGGTATATTGTCTAATTATTATGTTTAATTTTTCGGCTAATTTTTTATTGGGGCAAGAAATAAACGAAACAACTGGTCTGATGGGTGCTCCCTCTTTGTGTATTTTTACTAAACCGTATAATTTAGGGGGGGGACCGTAAAATATTGCATTTGGCTGAGAAAGGTCCTAAACTAAATCTTTTAGAGGCCCTAGAGATTTTTAAAAGCCAGAAGAACACAATAGATATCGTTTTAAACGACCAGTTGGATCTTATATATACACCTCTTTTCCAATGTTGTATATAATAGTTAAGTATATAGTAGTAATTTTAAATGACATCATAAACCACCCCCATATATTTTTGTGTCATTTATAAGTTCGATGTAGGCCTGTAACTTTTGCAGTTTGATTATGACATAGTATGTCGAAACCGCGGTCACGATTATATGTGAATAAAGTGGTAAAACAAAGTTATTGTTTTATTTTATTATTTTCAAAATGAATTACCACAAAGTTACGGCTACTAGTATTATTTTTCTGAACTCTTAAAAATTAATTTAGATAAAAATTGAAATAAATTCAGAAATTGAGCTTGTTGCATTATTGAGAGATTATTGTAACTAATGCAGTAACTACGACTTCATTTACGCAAAGTAGAGAAAGAGCGATAATTGAGTAAATGAGGTAAACCTATTTGAATGATGACCATCAGTTATTACCAAATAACATAACTCGTATGAGGTGTGGGTATAAAATAACCAGACAGGTACTACTACAGACGAATTAAGAATGTGCCAAAGTTGCATGACCGACAGCTCTGTAGCGTGAACTCTTATCTTTTGAGAGCCGTCCTTCGAGTGTCTGTAGACGTAATAGTCTGGCAGTGGTCTTCGTTTGCATAAGATCTGTTTTTTTTTTTGTTTTGCCGGAAAGAAGATTTAGTGTTTTGACTTTCATCTGTTCTCCAAGGTTAAATCTGCATTAAAAGGAACAAGATTTCAGACCGTTGAAGCTGTGAAAGAAAAAGCGTAATCCGTTATGACCGAGCTTGCAGAAGCAAGAAGAGATCTAGCACTCTTTTGCACAATGGAAATTTCGAATGGAGTCGTGTAGGGATAGAAAAGTGAATAGTAATTAAATTTGAATATATTTCAAACAAAAAGTTCTAGAGTCCCATCGTTTTATGTTACAATTAAAAAGATGGATGATTCGTAGTCTGGCCCAGTCCATTAACTTGTTCTGATTTGAATTCTAAAAACATTGCATTTTACCGTAAAATCATTTACTATAAAAAAAGTCTTCTTGTTGCAAGCTGAGAGCTAGCAGTTTGCACATCGTTTTAAATATTCTACTGTTTTGTTAGGTGATGTAAAGTTTCTCAAATTCGAAAGAGAGTGATCTTTAGCGAATTGTGGCTAAATTTTGATTTTTTCTGTATAAATAAGAGAAATCGTAACGTAATTTGAATGTGAGCCTTTAGCTGATCTCCCTTATTTCCTTAAAATGCTTCCAATGATTTACCATCTGTACAGTACTGTCTTTGAATAATTATTAGCATAATTAAAAATGCGTGTAAAACACATCCATCGCCGGAACGTGTAGGTGCATTTCGTTCTTATTGGAACTTGTCAATGCAAGGTATTCTAGGGACAGACATCCTTACACTTTCTTCAGTACTTATATATAAAGTTAAGATATTGAAGATACTGAAAATCAGAATCTAACAATTATTAAAATCTCAATTTACATACAAATGTCGCCTAATGTGTCGCGCTAATTCTACAATTCGTCAAACTAAGTTTGGATCAGTATGCAGAACGCAACACGTCGCGACGTTAACCTGGCGACTAGTCCAATTATGAAGAACTACAGCCTCGCTGTTACAATTGTGAACTTTTGATCCGTCCGCGTTTATGCATTTTTCTATTTTTATATGTATTTCAGTTGAAACCGACATTTTCATTTTCAGCATTCACGCCGAGCTTTGAAACTAGCTTTTTTTAGGAAGATTCGTTATCAGCACTTACTCTGATTTTGCGTTTCTTCCTATTTCTTTAGGTCCCGCTGCCACGCCTGTTCAGGCCCCGAATCGTTTACCGCTTCCGTAACGCCAGCACCGGACGATCCACGGACTAAGATAACCTTTGTATCTTTCTTATATGCTTTTTCCCTATCTGTGAGGCCGGTCACCCTGCTCTCCTGGATCGCGGTCGCACATAATCAAATCCATCACGTTACTTTTTGACCTAAAAATATTTATTTACTACGAATTCCCACCCATCCGGCGTTAATTGTTTCATTAATTAATGTTTGCATCCCAATAACCCCATTCACTATCTTAGTACCCATCTGTTACTTCACAAAACCGTAAGCAACCCTTAATTAGTTAATATCTTTAAATCACATAAGTAAAAATCTAATTTAGCAGTAAAAAAAAACGAAACAAAACAAATGGACAGATGTTTTTCCAAGAAGGTTAAAATCCGTCAAAATATCACACATGACTATATGCAATTTTTTTAGAACAAGAAAAATAAGTACAGAAAATCAAATTCTCAAGTTAATAATTGAATTGATTAAACGTAATTAAAGTTATCGTTCAAAAGTAAAGGTAAAAATAATAACAAGTTTAGGGACAAAAGTCATGAGAAGGCGCGACAGCGCTTGTAAGAATAAGCTGACGTAGAATAAGCAAGATCGCAAGTGATAATTAAATATTAAATATTATTAAAAATCGAGTATGAAGTTCATATATTTGTGAATATACCTTTTCCAAAGACGCAGATACGTATCTGCGTTTTACCTTTTTTTACCTTTCTACAGGATCATCGGTACGCCCGTGCTGGAGAAGGTACATTCACAAAAAGAACAACTTCGCTATCTCACAGAAATTTTTAAGACAGAGCGTAGAAGAACATTCAGCGCTGTCTACATAACAATTGTAGAATTAAGCAAAGCGTTTCTATTACACAGTGCAACTGTATCTGCAGAAAATATTATGACCGTGTCATCCTGTAGAAAGGTGTACGTATCTGTGCAGGATGTTTTTCTACGCTTGGTTTTAATAATTTCTATGATATAGCGAAGTTGTTTTTTTTTTGTGAATGCGTCTTCTACAGCAGGGGCGTACTGATGATCCTGTGGAAATGCGAAGTACGTACCTTCGTCTTTGGAGAAGGTACATTCACAAATATATGAACTTGTAATGTATTCGTCACACCCGAGTTTTAATAATATTTTATATTACTAAAAATATTTTTATATATAATAATTTACCTACTCAAGTAGTTGATTCAAATTATTTTGTTAAAAATACCTAATTTATTTTACCTTGCAAAATTAAAATTCAGGCAATCATATGTATTCAATGGCAGTCCTGTCAAAATCTCCAAGTTTAACAACAATATTTCGTGCATCTCTTATTATTCAATTTTAATTTATTTTCGATATCTTACTTTGCTAAAAATTGCGAGGTCAAATTAAAACGAAATTACCAAACTGGCAGATATTTCCAATGTTGAATAAAACAAATATTCTTTTAGTATTGTCAAATTACAAAAATAATGCAAACGTATTGTTAAAAACAGCTATCGAATTTGAAAAACAAGAATCAGAAAAAAACAGTAATATCAAGAGAACGCACGTGGCCATAAAACATTATTTTAAAATATATTGGATAAATGCGAATCACGTTACCAGTAAAAGATTTAATTGCAAAAATTGCTTCATTAGTAAATTTAAAGGCAAGAATATAAATATTGCAAATGCCGATATACTTTGCATTAATTTACATTTATTATATTTATGTTTAGAGATACGATTATTTTTCCAAGGGTTTTCATTTGTTTTTTTTTTTGTGTATTTATTTCCAGATGTTTTATTTTTAACATGAATTTGGCTTTTTGAACTATATTATTTTATTACGAATATATTTCCTGTTGCTTATTGTATGATTTTGTATCTATTTAAAACATCGAACGTAGTTGTTAATAAAATTAGATTAAATAAAAAGTACTTACTTTTTTATTTTAAGCATCAATACATTACACCAGTGTGTGGAAAAATTCACGTACTAAGACACTGGAGCACCGAACATTAGATAAGCAAGCACAATTCGAAAAACAATTGAACTAATACCATGCTAATCCTTTTCTTCAACGGCTAAGCTGCTTATTAGAGGTTATAACTGTCATTTTGTAACTTTTCAAACCAAGGCCGTCTAGTTCCCTTAGAGATATCAACTTATTTTTAGGCTTACCGATTAAATCATACCAACGACATCTGTGAGCATCTCCGTTAACCCCGTTAGTAAAACAATAATGAAATTAATTAGCTTACGATTAATTTAAAGAAAGGATATTCTAATCACCTTCCTGGTTATCCTAAATGCATCCCGAGGTCCGCTATATGTATTCAGGCCAGAAATAAGGTAATAAGAGCTAAAAGCAAATTTCTTTCTCTTTTAATATTTTCCCGGTATAGAGCGTCCCGAATAGAGAATACAATCCCGAGCATGTTTTTCAATCCCGTGATTACGAGATTTTTGAAGCGTAATCACGGAATCCCGGGATTAATCCCGGGATTATACTATGTTGTTCCTAATCGGGCTCAAATGAAAGTAATTTCTTAAAAATTATTTATTAATATTGTTGCACAACACAATAAACAATATATTAAAATAAGGAACAAAAAAGACAATACAAAAAACTGTTTAGAATTTCGAAAATACAATCGCAGAAATATCAAAGCGTCCAATGCTTGACTTCCAAGCCTGCTTCGCAGTTTATTGCCAACATAAGCAGCAGCTGAAAACGCTCGCTTAGGTTCTACACTGGTTGGAGGAACAGACAATAGATATTTATATGCTAATTCTAAGTGATATCCACGAATACCTTCATTTTCGAACAGGCTCATTTCGAGTCTAATATTATTTACCAACCCCGATTCATTTTGTACTTCTGGATCTGGGGATTCCATGCTCTTATTAATTTCCAGCTGTAACTTTCCTTTAGTGTCAATTGGGGTTGGGAGGTTTGTTGCCTTGGCTCATCATCTGTTTGTGATCCTGTGTGCATTTAGTTGTTTGTTGATGATACTGACAGTTACTTTTATTAAAGCTTAATTTAATGTTTTCCAGCGTTTTTTTAATTTATACCTGAGTAATACTCTGTTTGAAACCAACTAAGCAAAATAAATACATTGTTCCTTACCCTTGAAACAACGTTAAGAATCTGGTAACTACAAAGTAAGATTAATACTGTACTTGACATACGACACTAGAACTCCCTTGTAGAAGACAGAGCACTCTCATTTTAGTTCGGAGCACTAAATTATAATAACGGGGGTTCAGAAACATTCGAAGTCAAAGTAGGCCTTGAAAATGTGAAGTCATGTCTGAGATAGATTGATAAATTTACTTAATACAATTTTATAGGTTATCAAATTAGTATATTAATACTTAAGTAAAGATATACGATTTTTTGTTCAGAGCCCACTTGACTTCGAATATTTCTGAACACCCGTTAGTACTTTATACACGAAGCCTGCTTTATATTTTATTATAGAACCCTAGAACGTTTAATTATCTACCAATGATATTGATAGCGCTGTTTGTTTAGAATTTAAACATCTACATACGTTTCTCGTATTTTATTTTATTTTTACTATTAATCTAATTGTGATTATTAATTACTTTGAATTCCTCAGCTGTACTTTAATAATATACAAGTGTCCCGTATCGTTATGTTCAAATTTTTGGAGTGTAAAGTAGACTTCACTTCAAGTAACAAAAACGCAAAACTTGTATATCCATTTTTATTTGTTTCAAAGTTACGGATCTATGAATGTGATTTTCAGATCATGAAAAAAAATGTCAATGTCATGAAAAAAGTCAATAAAAACCGATTTTATTTAAAAAAATTCAATTAATTATATTTTCTAAATGTCCACCTCTTTGTTGAATGCAGGCCTGTGCCCGTAAGCCAACAGAAGAAGTACTTATCCGAATTTCATACTTACTTTATCGGATTTGCTCGGCAGCCAGGTGAATACGACCCAACAACTCTTCTCTTGTGTTCGAAACTTGCGCGTAGACTAAATTTTTCATGTACCCCCATAAATAAAAGTCAAGGGGATTAAGATCGGGTGATCTGGGTGGCCATGCAACAGGACCACCTCGACCAATCCATCTTGGATAATTAACATTAACCCAATTTCGGACAGCAATTCCGAAATGTTGTGGTGCCCCATCTATGTGAAACCACATATCTTGTCGAACATACAGAGGGATATCCTCTAAAGGACCTGGCACTTCGTCAATAAGAAAGTGAAGGTATTGTCCGCAATTAACCTCTCAGGAAGAACGGCAGGGCCAAGCAACAAGTCATTGATTAGGGCCGCCCAAACGTTAGTAGAAAATTTAAGTTGAAATTTAGATGGGCGTATAGCTTTAGCGTATAACTGATGACCACCTGTGCAGGCTTCTCAGATTTGTAACACCACTTCTCGTGAACGTAGATTCATCTGTCCAGAGGACTGTTCTGCAGAAATTAAAATGAAGCCGTGACTGTCTTAATATTCAGGTAGAATAAACTAGACGAGCATAGTGGTCTGCCTCAAGCAAACCGTGTTCCCTGCGATAGTGATATGGATATAAGCCCTCGCGTTTTAAAATTCGCCAAACTGTCGTTCGTGGCACTCTAGTTGTCTAGCGATTCGACGTACACTGAGAGTTGGATTCCTTGTAACAATATCTACTGTTTCTTCCTCTAAGTCTGCTGGCAAATTTACTCCTGGGTCGAAAAGATAATCACGCAGTCCGCATTCCCGAAATTGTCTGCGTACTTCCAGAAACGTTCTGTAATGAGGAATGCGCCTATCGGGAAACCGATGTCGGTATTCAATAATTGCTTGACGTGCGCTGCCGTTACAGTAGCCATACACAAAATGCATGTCCGCATACTCTTAATAAGCTGTTGTATGAACTGAAACGTAATATAATCCTTTATTAAAAAATGCAACGTTAACAGTCATCTGAACATTTGTTTATTGTATGATATTCATGGCTCAGCATTTACGAAATAAGTAAGAACCTTCTTTATCATAAATCAATTTCCAGTACTCTTTTTTTAGATCTGAAAAGAAATAACTGTATGCACTACGACACGTGTTTATTTATTTTAGGAAAACATTTTATTATGCAACTTTAACAATCACAGGCCTGTTATTGAATAGTCTAAATTTTTTAAATAAAATCAGTTTGTATTGATTTTAGGATTACATTTTTTTCATGATCTGACAATTACATTCATAGATCTGTAACTTTGAAACGAATAAAGAGGGATGTACAAGTTTTGCATTTTTGCTACTTGAAATGAAGTCTACTTTACACTCCTAAAATTTGAACGTAACGATACGGGACACCTTTATATATATTTGTTGAGATATTCTGGGGAGACGTATTTAATAAATATTGTTACAGTATATCTTTGTACTGTTATTGATTTATATGTTGAATTTAAATAGCTTTCATACATGTTACGTCTTGGATATATGTTCTCCGTGTGACATATGGACTCTAATTACAATTTAACCGCAATACACGGTGGCCCCCTTATTATAGCCAGACACTCATTATTGTTTTCATAAGAACCCTACATCGTCTTCACTGACCGTAGGCAGGGCACTAGTAGGTTAAATTGTATTTTTATCATCAATCCTTCCTCATAGATAAGTCTTTGAACCTATTCAGTGTGTCTGCATTATATCGTACAGCATCTTTAGCAAATTTTACGAGATCTATTTAGCTATTCACCTGTAGCAATACTTCGTCAAGAAATTTATATAAAGACTTATGAGGCACAAGAGAATTTGTAATAAACATCTAGGAAGAGACGGTAATGGTAACCTACCTTAACAGTGTTAAATAATTTTGTTATATCTGATGATGATGGCATTTAGACTAATAGCCATGTGTATGTGTGTGCTACCCATGCTAAAATATAAGTCACTAAACAGACATCCAATAGGGAATGAAACCGATATCTTACAATATTACGTATGTAGAATACAGACGACTGCTAATATTATACAGGGTGAAACGAAGTATGCCAGTATACTTTCTAATATGTAATAGCTGTAATAATATTGAGCATAAATTGCCAATGCACGAAAATTCTATCTTGAACGATATCAAAGAAAGAAAAATTAATAAATACGGGTGGCTCGGTTCGACTCTGCTAAATTATGTACTCCAATAAAGGAGTACTTAATTTAGCAGAGTCGAATCGAGCCACGCGTATTTATTAATTTTTTTATAGATATTTGCGCAAATGATAGCCACATTGAATATTTACTTTAAGTATTCCACCTGTTTCACACAAATTTTCCCTTTTTAGGGCAAAAAAATATTAAAAAAAGAGGTAAATAGAACAAAGAAAAACAAATGATTCTAAAATGTTGGGTAATGAATACTCAGAACTGTGATTGGATTTAAAGTGTTGAGTAATGAGTATTATTCAATATTGAGAATAATGAATAATATTATCTCTCATAAATTGCTATGTTAATGAGTGCATTGCTAAATAGGAGTAGAAAAAAATATTTAAGCTGGTAAGAGTACAAAATTATCCTGAAATTAATCAATGGTTAAAATCCAAAAACAATTAAAAGGAGAATTTCATTACCATGAATGAAAACTGTCATCCATTAAAGTCTATTTATATATATATATATATATATATATATTTTTAAAAAGGTATATAACCCCTTACCACAATTATTAATCGTATCCTAAATACGTATTTCGACAACTAAGTTGTCATCATCAGTAGGTAAAACCACTAATCAAGGTGTCGCACATGGAGCACAGTAAAGCTAGAACACCGCTTACGCAACAACTACTTTACACGGCGTCCACATATAAACTAATTTAAACATGCAAATATATCTAACGAAAAGATCGACAAACTTACCTCTCTTAGGGAAATGGCATTCACATATGTTTATACTCCAATTTGAAATATATCGAACGAAAGATCGACAAAAATTACCTCGCTTAAGGAAACGGCACTCAACATGTGTTAATACTTCAATTTAAAACGTCGACGACCCTTTTATGGTTCTAAGAATGAAAAGAGACAAGTGAAGGGAATCGGTGCTATATTACCGTTCATGGATTGTTGTTTGTTTATAGCGATATGAATGCTTTCGTAGGCGTCAAGATAGCGGGGGTTATTAATGCCCTTTACAAGCTTTAACCCTTTAATCGACACATTGTGTAGTGTACTTAAAGCATGGTTGGCAACGTTAGATTTATCCGGTCTATTGTATTTAATATGTGATATGTGTTCTTTAAACCGTGTTATTATTGGTCGTTTTGTTTGGCCTATATATTTCAAATTACAATCATCGCAACTAATTTCGTATATACCTGATTTCGAATTAAAGTTAACTCTATCTTTAGTATTCCCTAGGAGACTTTTGATAGTATTTTCGGACCGAAAGGCAACTTGGAGACCTCTTTCTTTCACAACTTTATTAATGTTTTTCGTGATGGGGTGGTATGGTAAACACATGTACTTTTTCTCCTGGTTACTTTGAGATATCAAACTTGTGGATTCGCGGATTGTATTTCATATTTTTGTTTTTATAATTAATTTATTGATTATTTCTATGTCAAAGCCATTATATGTCGCGATATTTTTAATGAAATCCAGTTCTATTTCATATCTCTCTTTTGTTAACGGAAAATTTAGTAACCGACTGACTAAGAAATTAAAGGAAGGTGTCTTATGTTGATAACTATTATTTTAATCCGCGATGATGAATCTATTAACATTGGTTTCTTTCCGGAAAATGTCGATTTCTATTTTATGTTTATTCCTAATCAGTAAAGTATCTAAAAATGGCATCCTGCCATTGTATTCCTTTTCCACCGTAAATTTAATCGTCGGAAATTTCAAATTCGTTAATTGATTAACGAACATGTCTAATTCGCATTTCTGTGTATCAAAAATCACGAGAATGTCATCTACGTACCTAATCCAGACTCTCCGGAAATATTTAGCGTTATTTTTAAATTCTACTTCAAATTGACTCATGAATAAATTGGCTATGAAAGGAGATAGGCAGTTACCCATTGTTGTGCCTTGTTTATGTTCATAAAATTTTTCTCCTACTTGGAAACAATTTTGCGTCATGCACAGAGTTGTCAATCTCATGTATTCTTTTATTTTTGAAGGTTCAATGTTATTCTTGTGGAGCAAGCTTTCTAAATATTTCATAGTCTCTGGAATAGGTACCGAGCGGAATAAAGACGTTACATCCATCGAATGAAACTAAAATTCCCCGGCTTCCAGTTCACAATTAATTTAACAAATTCTAAGGAATTACTAACTGACAAATTTTCTGGTTTTAGGGGTAAATTTTTAAATTCATTCACTAACCATTTGGAAATCAAGTAAGTCGGTGAGTTGATACCTGAAACGATAGGTCTCATCGAGTTACCTGGTTTATGTATCTTCGGCAAACAATACATTCTTGGTACTAAAGGATTACTAACATTCAATTTATACTTTTGGATAGAAGTTATTAAAATTGGACTTTTCTTTAACGCGTCTTTTGTGTCACTAATCATTTTAGGTAACGGGTTTCTCTTAATTTCTACATACGGACCTTCGGCAATTAAATTTTTGACTCTTTGAAAATAGTCGATTTTGTCCATAATAATTACTAACTTGTTCCCTTTATCTGCTTTTAGGTAAAAACAGTTCTTCGATCTAAGAGTTTTAATGATATTCCATTCTTTATTGACCGACTTCTGTTTGTGATGCTGCAAATTCTTATCGATTTGGGTTTTACAAGCTTCTGGAATAAAGTTTTTTGGCCCTTGTTCAAAATACTTAATCGAAGTTTCGATACTTGCAATCACCTGTTCTAGAGGAATCTGACGGCTTGGCAAACAGTATTTTAAACCTTTGTTTAACAAATCTATTTCTACATCATTAAAATTCTCGTATGATTGATTGATCACTAGTGTTTCTTTTATAGGAATTCTATTAATATACTTTTTTGGTGGACATAAATTTCTGAATTTCTTCTTAAGTGTTAAACATTTCTTTTTCAATTTATGGTCTTTAATTTCCGTTATTTTCTTATAAAAGTTACACCACTCTTCAAATTCCTTATTGTTCATGCTTCTAGTTAATTTTTAATGCAAATTATATAATTCTAATTCTAATTTACTACGTTTACTCTACAGATATTTGATTTCTAGGTTCAACCATTTCATTTTTGCATATGAAATGACCTTATCGTTATTTCTACAATTTGTCGTTACATTTACGTTCTTGAATCTAGGAATAACATTGTTACTTTAACACCGTTTCAGGAAATTCATATCTGTACTTATGAGTTTAACTTTAATATATAACTTATGAAATCTATTAACCTACTTGGACCGGGAAGTCATTATGAAAAGTCTATCTTTGGAGACTGTGGTTAAGTAAAAACTTAAAAAAGGTATATAACCCCTAACCACAATTATTAATCGTATCCTAAATACGTATTTCGACAACTAAGTTGTCATCATTAGTAGGTAAAAACAACTAAACCTAAATTCATGAACGTAAATGTAACGACAAATTGTAGAAATAACGATAAGGTCATTTCATATGCAAAAATGAAATGGTTGAACCTAGAAATCAAATATCTGTACAGTAAACGTAGTAAATTAGAATTAGAATTATATAATTTGCATTTAAAATTAACTAAAAGCATGAACAATAAGGAATTTGAAGATTGGTGTAACTTTTATAGGAAAATAACGGAAATTAAAGACCATAAATTGAAAAAGAAATGTTTAAAACTTAATAAGAAATTCAGAAATTTATGTCCACCAAAAAGTATATTAATAGAATTCCTATAAAAGAAACACTAGTGATCAATCAATCATCCGAGAATTTTAGTGATGTAGAAATAGATTTGTTAAACAAAGGTTTAAAATACTGTTTGCCAAGCCGTCAGATTCCTATAGAACAGGTGATTGCAAGTATCGAAACTTCGATTAAGTATTTTGAACAAGGGCCAAAAAACTTTATTCGAGAAGCTTGTAAAACCCAAATCAATAAGAATTTGCAGCAGCACAAACAGAAGTCGGTCAATAAAGAATGGAATATAATTAAAACTCTTAGATCGAAGAACTGTTTTTACCTAAAAGCAGATAAAGGGAACAAGTTAGTAATTATGGACAAAATCGACTATTTTTAAAGAGTCAAAAATTTAATTGCCGAAGGTCCGTAAGTAGAAATTAAGAGAAACCCGTTACCTAAAATGATTAGTGACACAGAAGACGCGTTAAAAAAATGTCCAATTTTAATAACTTTTATCCAAAAGTATAAATTGAATGTTAGTAATCCTTTAGTACCGAGAATGTATTGTTTGCCGAAGATACATAAACCAGGTAACTCGATGAGACCTATCGTTTCAGGTATCAATTCACCGACTTACTTGATTTCCAAATGGTTAGTGAATGAATTTAAAAATTTACCCGTAGAACCAGAAAATTTGTCAGTTAGTAATTTCTTAGAATTTGTTAAATTAATTAAAGATTGTGAACTGGAAGCCGGGGAAATTTTAGTTTCATTCGATGGATGTAACGTCTTTATTCCCCTCGGTACCTATTCCAGAGACTATGAAATATTTAGAAAGCTTGCTCCACAAGAATAACATTGAACCATCAAAAATAAAAGAATATATGAGATTGACAACTCTGTGTATGACGCAAAATTGTTTCTAAGTAGGAGAAAAATTTTATGAACAGAAACAAGGCACAACGATGGGTAACTGCCTATCTCCTTTCATAGCCAATTTATTCATGAGTCAATTTGAAGTAGAATTTAAAAATAACGCTAAATATTTCGCGAGAGTCTGGATTAGGTACGTAGATGACATTCTCGCGATTTTTGATACACGGAAATGCGAATTAGACATGTTCGTTAATCAATTAAATTTGAAATTTCCGACGATTAAATTTACGGTGGAAAAGGAACACAATGGCGGGATACCATTTTTAGATACTTTACTGATTAGGAATAAACATAAAATGGAAATCGACATTTTCCGGAAAGAAACCAATGTTAATAGATTCATCTTCGCGGATTCAAATCATAGTTATCAACATAAAACAGCTTCCTTTAACTTCTTAGTCAATCGGTTACTAAATGTTCCGTTAACAAAAGAGAGATATGAAATACAACTGGATTTCATTAAAAATATCGCGCATATAATGGCTTTGACATAGAAATAATCAATAAATTAATTAGAAAAACAAAAATAAAAAATACAATCCGCGAATCCACAAGTTTGATATCTCAAAGTAACCAGGAGAAAAAGTACATGTGTTACCATGTGTTACCATACATGTGTTACCATACATGTGTTACCATACATGTGTTACCATACCACCTCATCACGAAAAACATTAATAAAGTTGTGAAAGAAAGAGGTCTCCAAGTTGCCTTTCGGTCCGAAAATACTATCAAAAGTCTCCTAGGGAATACTAAAGATAGAGTTAATTTTAATTCGAAATCACGTATATACGAAATTAGTTGCGATGATTGTAATTTGAAATATATAGGCCAACCAAAACCACCAATAATAAAGAACACATATCACATATTAAATACAATAGACCGGATAAATCTAACGTTGCCAACCATGCTTTAAGTACACTACACAATGTGTCGATTAAAGGGTTAAAGCTTGTAAAGGAGGGCATTAATAACCCCCCCCGATCTTGACGCCTACGAAAGCATTCATATCGCTAAAAACAAACAACACTCCATTAACGGTAATATAGCACCGATCCCCTTCACTTGTCTCTTTTCATTCTTAGAACCATAAAAGGGTCGTCGACGTTTTAAATTGAAGTATTAACACATGTTGTGTGCCGTTTCCTTAAGAGAGGTAATTTTTGTCGATCTTTCGTTCGATATATTTCAAATTGGAGTATAAACATATGTGAATGCCATTTCCCTAAGAGACGTAAGTTTGTCGATCTTTTCGTTAGATACAGGGGTCGGCATAAGTCAGGCAACAAATTTGCATTAAAAGAAAAAAATGCAGCGTCAAAATGAATTTATTCAAAGAAATTACAAAAGGGATTCGAAAAAGGGTTACTGTAAGTGTTCAAATTAATGGCCATCTTGATCAATGCATTTACTGCAACGTTTCTCAACGGTGAGGCAGGTCCGGCGAAGCACGTCAAGCTTTCCGCGAAGATTTTCTAATTCTTCTTCAATTGCAGTTCGGAGGTCGGGAAGGGTACGTGGTCCTCTTGCAAGAATTTGTGGTACATCTTCCACACTGTTGAACGATTTGGTAGCGGCGAGTTCGGAAATTGTTGTTGAAATTCGGTAAACATAGTTTCGTAATCCGCGTTCGTACGAAGATACGACGTAACAAAAAAAACTCTTTCTTGAAGTGTGAACTTGTATCGGTTATTCATTCTGAAAACGCGTCTATTCGACGAGCACGTGTTATCATGACACCGAGACAACTGTCTGAAGCACGAACATGCTTCGTTTTAATCTTTTTCGACAGCGTGGCCAGACTTATGAGCGTTGCCGGACTTATGCAGATTTTTCGAGAGCGTTGCCTGACTTATGCCGACCTCTGTATATTTGCATGTTTAAATTAGTCTATACGTGGACGCCGTGTAAAGCAGTTTTTGCGTAAGCGGTGTTCTAGCTTTACTGTGCTCCATGTGCGACACCTTGATTAGTGGTTTTAAGTACTGATGATGACAAATTAGTTGTCGAAATACGTATTTAGGATACGATTAATAATTGTGGTAAGGGGTTATATACCTTTTTTAAGTTTTTACTTAACCACAGTCTCCAAAGAAAGACTTTTCGATTTATATTCACGAATAAAATTAGTATACTAACATGAAAAGCACAATTATTTATTTGTTCTAAGTATTAGACGATGCGGAAAAATGAAACTGCAATTTTATATTTAAACAGTATTTTTATTAAATATGTTTCGCCCAAGAGTATTCAAATTTGCTAAATACCCTTCATTCTTTCTTTAATCCACGGGACATATTTGGCAACATCAATAAAGAAAGTGTAATAATTTGGATCGCAGTTTTTGGTGTCTTTCTTAAATTGACAACTCGAAGTCAGTCCTCTTAGATACCAAACCTCTTCACTATTGACATTACTTCGTTTCACTGCTAAACTACTTCCTGTCTCGCCGCTAAATCCACTGGAACCTATATTTTACACAAGATAAGAATATTTAAAAGATTAAATTAAATTTAATTAAATTACCATTTTTTACACCAGCGCAAAATCCCCTCTCGTGAATAAGCCTTTTGAAATTTTCAGGGTTAGCGGAACCACAGCTCGTATTGTCAATTATTACCAATTCGTGGTGTTTTACGATTTTTGATGATGTACCGTATCGGTCGTTTTCCCAAGCTATTACATTACCTGCACATCATTAAAAAGATCCGTAATTAAACATGAGAAACTATTAACACAAACGAAAATTTAATAATTGACCCTCATTATGTATTATGCGTATATTAATTGCGCGGAATTAATGTTCAGAATAAAAAAGTAAGGATTTGTTTTGTGCTGAAATTTATGCCGCATAATTTTAATTTTTGGAAAAATGTAATTCTTTCACATGAAAAAGTTTTTCAGTCGTCTCATAATGGCCCAATTCTCAGTAAACTTCTGGGCCTGGACCATTTATTGCGTACATGGGTCAGGTGTGTGTTGTAGAATATTAGAAAATGTTTTTCTCCCTTCGGCAAAAATTATATATTCTGAAAGAAATTTCATCTTTAAATACGATAATTGTTCAGTCCACACCGCAAGAGTCGTATCTCAGTGATTTAGAGAAAATAATATAGAGTGTTTGCCGTGGTGTTCTAGAAGTCCAGATCTGAACCCCATCGAGAACGTGTGGGGATATATGTACTGTTAAGACAATGAGTAGGAGTAATTTTAGGCCAGAAAATGTTCAACAATTATTTAACAAAATCGAGAATATTTGGAATGATCTGTCGCCAGACTTTATACATATTGTTATAACATCGATTCCTAGACGTTTGCAAGAGCTGCTAGACAGAAATGGTGCTCCAATAAAGTATTAAAAATTAAAACCAAATATTTGTAGTTCTCTGATTAATAAATTTTTGTCTTTCATTTATTCACTTAACATAATTTTGCGTGAAAGGTAACAGATAAATGTCATTTTGCTGTCACCTACACAATAACTAAATTATACCAAAACCGAATTACAATGCTTAATTATAGTGAAAATAAATATATAATCGTCCGAATTTCAAATGCCGCGATAGTACATATTAAAGATTTTATTCATTTTTATTTTTTTATAACATTCCTTTTGCGCTCTTGTTCTCAACAATATACGATGTATTTGTAAATCTAAATCAGTACGTATCCATTAATAACACAGTTCTAAGAGGGAGTTCAGATGTATATTGAGTTGTCTTTGAAAGCTTACGACTACATCGCGCAATGTATCACATCAGCTACACCTAGTTAAACGTTGAATTATTCTATTTGATCGGCAAATGTCATATCGTACATTCTGTATCGATACTGCTACGCTTCTAGTACACATACTCATAAGTCCCACAGATGCTGGCGAGAGTAATCAGCATGTGATACGTTATTTGAGAGTTAGTGTTAGTGATAGTGGCCGCTTTTGACGTTGCGTGTGTTGCATTTATTTGCTTACAGTATTATTCCTTTACAATTAAAATAAAAAGGTAAGAATTGTATGACTGATTAGTATTCGATATTCGATATAGTATTCGGAAGTTATAAAAAACCTTGGTATTTTACAAAAGAACGATTTTTTAAGGTTGTATCAGATCTGCTACTAAACGTTAGTAATAACAAAAAATGAGTAGAAATAAAATTATATCTGCTAAAGAATAAGAGTGTTTTGCCGAACATATTCGGGACAATGATGGTAGTGAGATTGTCTAGATGATGATAGATCCGATTTGGAGTCAGAAGACTACAATAGAGATAATAGTCCAGTCCGGCTGAACATAACATTGGTATTGAAAATATTCCAATAGAATTTGAACATGGATTTGTCTATGAAGAAGTTGAAAATTTGCCTGATGAAAGAGAAAAACAAGTAGTGACACAGGAAAATAAAATTTTAGATGTACAATTCAAGGAAGTTCGTTCTAAATCAACTGAATAATTCAAAAAAATGTTATTTGGAAAAAGAAGAATTTGCTCTTAGATGATGATGCTAAACGTTTTAGTTGCGTAAATAAGTTACCTGACGACATTATGAATCTAAGTACACCATATGCATTTTTTAAATATTTATTCTCAGATGAATTGATCCAAAAAATTGTAGATGAATCTAATTTGTTTCCTGCGCAGAAAGAGGCTAATAAACCAGCAAACATTACTGAACAAGATCTACGAAAGTACTTTGGTATTTGTATATATATGTCCGTTGTGCATATGCCGAATATAAGATGTTACTGGGGCAGCAATTTAGGTTTCACACAAATTAGAGAGGCTATGAGCGAAAAGAAATTTGAAATGGTAAGACTACTTCTACACTTCAATAATAATGTGGATATGCTACCAAAGGGAAATCCTATGCACGATAAGCTTCATTAGTTGAGGCCCATAATTGAGCATATGACATCCCGTTTTAAAACTGTTCCATTACAATGTCATTTATCCATTGATGAGCAAATATGTGCAAGTAGAGGTAAACATCAATTAAAACAGTACATGCCTAAAAAGTCTCAGAAATGGGGGATGGAATTGTTTGTTCTTGTTGGGGTTTCCGGATTTGTATATAATTTTGAAAGTATACTCCGGTAAAAATAACAGTACGCTAAATAATGAAGCAGACATTGGGGTCACAGGTAATTTGGTTTTAAGATTATGTGAAATAATTCCAGATAATAAAAATTACATTGCCTATACTAACAATTGCTATATTAGTTTACTTTAAGTTGCCCATCTAGCAAATAAATGATTCTGGTTTTAGGCACAGTCAGAAGAAACAAATTGCCAAACTGTAAATTTGCCCCAGAGAAACAACTTAAAAATTTGAAACGAGTTGTAAGTTTCTAAAATGTACATACGACTGTGTTGAGATATCGTCTGTCTGTTGGAAGGACAAAAAAACTGTTTGTTCACTTTCAACATATGTCGGAGAACTTCTAAAAACCTCCCTTGTCAGGTACGACAAAAACAAAAAAAAAAGAAAATTGTTGTAGACTGTCAAGCTTATACAAGAGTATAATCGGCACATGGGAGGCGTAGATTTGATGAATAGTCTCATAGGAAGATATAAAATAAAAATTCGATCCAAAAAATGATATATAAGATTATTTTATCATTTAGTGGACCAATCAATTGTGAACTCTTGGTTGTTATATCAAAAAGTTGAAAATCAGCGAGGAAATAAAAAAACTTTAGAGCTAGCTCAATTTCGAGTAGAAATAGCTGCCTGTCTGTGTAAAATTGGATCCGGAAATACAACAAAAAGAGATAGACATTCAGATTTAGAACGTGAACTGCAACAGGAAAAACAGCGGTCGGTTACTACTTCATATATTCCACCAAAAGATGTAAGACTGGATGAAACTGGTCACTGGCCCATATACGAAGAGATTCGCCAAAGATGTAAACTACCCTCTTGTAAATCATTTTCGTTCATAAAATGCAACAAATGTGGTTTGCATTTCTGTTTAACCCTTTCGCTGCGCATATAGTTATTAATGGCGCCAGTCGTGTGCGCATCTTTTTCGCCCGATCCGTATACCGATAAGACCAGCTCGGAACGGGCCATAGTGAGCAATAAGTGGCAACAGCGAATCCCCTCTACGCGCAGTAGCTTCAATTGCAGCACATTGTAGTTATGAATTTAGTAGAAGAGTTAAACCGCGCAAGGATATAGTCGTTTGAATATTCGTTCTGTATACGTAATTTGCCCATTTGCTTCAGACATAACAAGGTCCAATTTATTATTATTATTGTATTCTTAGCTGCTACGGAAAAGTAATTTTAAGTAATAAAAGAACAATAACGTTTTCTAAAAGATAAAAGTCAAAAAATCAATAATTCTGCAAAATAAATTTAAATTTTAAGAAAGTCACTCAATATAGGATTCGAAAATACCGCCCTCTCTTCCCAAACAATAGCCGAGCCTATTGTAAAACTCCCTCCTCACTCCCTCGAGATTTCTGGGGGTTATTGACTCGAAAATTCTAAACAGTTTAACTTGCAACTGTTGCAAGTTCGGTATTGTTAGAAGACCGTAAAGATGTACTTCTACTAACACCGATTTCGACTGCAATTTGCCGTGTACACTTAAGGTCGCCCATTTCAACTAACGAACAAACCCTCACGTCTCTCTCCTCCCGATCGGCAGGTATTAGAGGGATATGAGGCTGTTCGTCAATTTGTTGGCATTTGCGGCAATTTCCGACTACACAGCCATATTTCCTAAACGCATTTACGATCCTTTCAATCGTCGAATGCGAAGGAATAGGCCGATTTACATACTCTACAGCAAATAAATCAGCGGTTGTTCGACAGGAATTGCCGGCAAGATACCACGAAACTATTTGTATCTTCTCTACGGTTGTATACACTGACATGATAACTACCTTTACGTTTGCACACCTAAATACGAATGACGGGCAATCTGTTGCGTTCGATCATCGGACTTATGTATGCGCACGCGGAGTGGCATCGTACTCACGTTGCCATATCGCATTACGTTCCATACGTATATTGTTGCCTATGGCCCGTAGCGGGCTGAACCTATCGGTATATACGCCCGTAGCAGTTAGAGTCTAAATAAAAACTATGATTTTCTATACTAACTCTATTTATTATGTGAGAGGAACAAAGAAGACAAACATTTAAGGCAGATAGTGATCTTGATTAGAAAAGTAAATAAAAAAAGAACATAATAAATCTTATGAATTTGATATCTTTCAAAACATACGGTTAGACAAAGAGGTGCACATTTTCTGCACATATACCTAGTGTCACTTCTTTTGGAATGTTTCGCACACACAACACATTTTCTCTGTGCTGACTTTTTATTTTCTGTTACTGAAACAAGAGAAATAAAATGGCGCTCTGTCAAACGCAATGGATTATCACCATCAATTTCTGTTCTTCCACGACGATAGTCTGTTGTCGGTTGGTGGTAAATTTCCAAAATCTGCTTTACGAGATCCTTTTGAAATTCCGAAATCGAAATATTTTTTCCAATTTGTATTTTATATAACACGTGTGCATTCAGCAAAGATAGGTCCACTAAATGAAAGAAAAGTTTCTTGTACCACTTGATGGTCCTGCGCACACACTCTGCCGTACTCAGAAACATATCACTTTTGTCGATAGCGCCCATGTTTTCATTATAAATGACGATGCAACGTGGTTTTTTCATTGCTTCATTTGTGCTTCTGTCGATCTTATCCGTGGGGACCACTTCGCTGGTGTGAAAAGTTGACAGCATTGTAACCTCCCGTTTATCTTGCCACTTTAGAGCAAGAAGGTTGCTTGTAGACATATATTCAACGTCACCCTTTTTTTAAATTTTTGGAAAGCTGAGGCATACCTTTCCGCTTTCTTCTTATAATTCCACAGGTGTTGGTCTTTCTGTTATGAAGGTAAGTAAATAGGGCCGGACTTGTATACCAGTTATCGACATATAATGTATGGCCATTATTCAGATAACGTAACAACAACATTTCCAGACATTCCTAAATTTACACCTGTTTCTTTTGTGATTTCCGTTGCGGTACCTACATAAATAATAAAGTCAAGTACGTAGCCAGTCTCACAGTCGCACAGCGAGAATAGTTTTACTACAAATCTGTGTCGCTTGGATAGAATATATTGTTTGAAGAACAGGCGCTCTTTCCACAGAAGCAAGCTTTCATCAATGCACAGATTTTGAAATGGATAGAAGGCCTCTGAAAATACTTTTCGCAAACTATTTATAATACTTCTAATTTTCCACAATTTGTCGTCTCCAGCTTGTTCATTATTATCAACAAAGTGTAACATTCTTAGCAATAAAATGTACCTATCCCGTGACATAATTTGTGAAAATATTTGAGTAGACAATAACACGTAATTGGTCCAATAAGCGTTTATTTCCTTCTTCTTTACTTGAGTAATCAAAAAGTTTACTGCAAAGAAACAGTAAATTTCGTCTCTGTTCGTGGCTGTCCAACGTTTCAGTTTTGATTTCTCACCCCCGTCGGATATGTACTGATAATATAAATTGGAATATTGGACAATAACGTCAACTAATTATTCACTAAAAAATACTTTGAAGCATCTAATGCCGTACTCGCATCATCCAAATGTGTGACTTTACACCCGGATTTATGGGTATCAAAAGGATGTATTGTGGGATTTAGATCAGTCGATTTTCAGCCAATATCGATATTTTTGGTTTTTTAGAAGCATGACCTTCATCTCTAGAATCCGCCTCTGAATCGGAGGAAGAAGCGATCACATCATCAAAATCTGGAGTTGGTACCTGACTTGTTTCCGTAACCGGCTCGTTTGTGATTTCGTCGTCCGTATCTAGCCCACCATCGTCGCGTTCCTGGGGCATTGGGAAGTCGTCCTCTTCTTCATCACTATCAGCTAGTAAATTAAACAATTCTTCGTCTGTGAGGGGATGAGAACGCCCAGACATTTTTAAGCAGAAACTATTTACAACAGCCCGCAAAACTAGGTGTATTACTTTATGAAACGACACTCGCAATGGCGATCGCCTTACAGTGTCGCGGCAGCGTACGCATGAGTAATCGTGCTCTACTGGTTGGAACAGTGTACTAGCGAACACGTATATGAACGGCAGGAGCAGTATATTTTTTCTAAGCGATCCGTACAAATACGTTTGGAGCAGTGAATCGATAATCGTTAATATACGCCCGGAGCAGCGAAAGGGTTAAATAAAAATAACAATTGTTTTTTAAAATTTCATTTCAAGTAGTTAGTTTGTAAAATTTGTGTTGCAGCCCACTTTGTGCCAGGTCTGATACAAGTGTTTTTTTTAATCTAAAGTAAATGTTTTTCTGTGAAATGATTTTTCTTTAATATTTGTTTTTGTATAATTTTTTTCCCAACAAAAAGCAAAAATCGCGCGATGTAGGGTTAAGCAGTTTGGAAAAGTTCATTTTATGCAAGAAAAATATTGAAGTGACAAATATTTCTCAACTTGTAACAAAATGTGAGTTATATGCTTATGAAATGAAACATCAACTACGAAACAAATTTCAATTGCAGATTATTTCAAATAAAAGTAGGTAATTCTGCGCTTTTTCACTATACGATATTAACACCAAATAAATGAATACCATATATTAACATTTTTTAATTGTTTATCTGGAAACTAAATTCATGAGATTTTCTATCATTTTGCGGCAACCGCGATTTCTATCCTTCCTGCAAGTAATTCCTATTGAGACGTTAAAGCATATCTTATATTATAAATGTCAACATTATGCCAGTTCTTATTACATGATGGACTATAATTAATAATACAGTAATCTGCGGATGCTGTGTCGAAGTTGGGGAAGATGGTGAATAAATAATAAATTACCTTTTTTTTCAACGAGGTTGTTAATGTCGTCATCTCCATCCCATAAACAAATGGGTCTCACAAAATAGGTATACTCTATTGACCTTTCCGTTTTCAATATGGCAATATTATTATCATAATTTTTTGTTGCATATTCGGGGTGAATTACGATTCGAGAGATAGTGGCTACTTGAAGGCCATCTGAATAATCTGTCGTGCTGGTAGTACCTATAAAAAATACATAAATAAGCATATAGTTTTGATCGATAAATAATGCTGATGATATTTGTTAAAAAAATCCAATTATTAGGCCGTTTAAAGTTTTTCGGAAAGAAACTTTAATTTAAATACTATTAACAAAAATGTAAAACAATTAGAAGAACTTAAGATTTATCTAAATATTTTGTATCAAACTATGCAAAGTATTAATAACAGATTAACATATTTATACACTGCTCAAAAAAATTAGGGGAACACTTTTTTATAACCTGTAACTTTCTAAATAAGAGGTCAAGGAAAATCAAATTTGGTGTACCTCAACGGCATATATTTAGCTAAAGAAAATTACAAAAACAATGTTAAAACTCTTAATTACTTCTAAGGTACACTTAAAAATGTAAATTAATAACGCAAAACAAAATGAAAACGACTGTCATAGTATCGATGAGAGTAGGGCTTTCTGTGAATTGGTGAGGTTAAATACCGTGCATGCTCTCCACGAGCACGAATCACTTCCTCACACCTGCGTGGAATGTTTCTCACTAGTCTGCGAAGAGATTCTTGGGGTATGCTTTCCCATTCCTCAATCAGGGCTTGTGTCAGTTCCTGTATGGTTATTGGTGGATTAGAGCGCTAGTGAACACGTCGGTCAAGCTGATCCCACACGTGTTCAATAAGATTCAGGTCAAGATTTAACGCCGGCTATTCCATGACCTGAATTCCACGTTCTTGTAAACAGTTTCTGGTAATGCCGGCGGTATGTGGCCTTGCATTATCCTGCATTAGGATGAAATTAGGACCGACGCCATATGCAACTGGCACCACATGGTCCTCCAAGACATTTTCGATGCAATTCATTGCATTTAGTCTACAACCACAACAAGATCAGTTCTGTTGTCTACATCGGTTCCAGCCCAAACCATCATAGATTCAAGACCAAATCTATCCACTTCATGTATAGTAGCGACAGAGTAGCACCAGGATGTCTATATACACCTACTCGACTGTCGCAACGAGTTAAACGAAATCTGGACTCGTTTGTAAACAGTCTAGGCGTCCAGTGACGAGGTTGCCAATTTCTGTGATCCAGGGAAAATCTCATTTTCGCTGCTTTGTGATGCTGCGTAAGGCGTAGTGCGCGGACAGGTCTTCTTGGATTTAAATTCGCTCCTTTTAATCCATTTCTAACAGTTTGATCAGATATTTGTCTTCCATGTGCTTGTCTTGGGTCGTTTAGGAGGTCTCTTGCTGTGGCAATACGCTTACATAGAGAGAAAAGGACAACATATCGGTCTTGATTTACAGTAGTTTTTCGATTTCGACCTTGGCCAACCCTTCTGACATATTGGCCAGTCAACCGAAACCGATTCCATAAATGCTGAATAACAGAAGGGGAAACTTCATGGTACCTGCTAACATGTCGAATAGAGTGGACGTGCTGAATAAGGGCGACAGCACGAGCAACTTACACTTTACTAAGATGACTCATTTTACTTCTAGTCAACGAATATTGACAACCGAATTCATCTGTTATCTTTAGTAGGCTTTCATACGTCAATACAAAGCATACTTGAAATTTTTTATATTTTAATTTGCGTTATTAATTTACATTTTTAAGTGTAACTTAGAAATAACTAAAAGAGTTGCAAAATTGTTTCTGAATTTTTTTAAAATTAAATATATGCCGTTAAAGATTACCAAATTTGATTTGCTTTGAACTATTATTTAAAAAGTTACAGGTTTTGGAAAAAGTGTTCCCCTAATTTTTTTGGGCAGTGTATTTGGTATTTAAACAAATATCTATAACTGAGTATTGGATTAATAAAATCTTGCTTCAAATGAAATTTGAAAATTTCAATATGGGCGCGTGGTGCCCGAGAACTGTCGGAGAAGATAGGGTTCTTATATTTTTGTAAAGCATTTTATATAACAAAATAGTAATTGAATAAAATCCTATCGATTTGAAATCAGGAACACGTTTCCTGAAGACATTAGTAGCACTTGCAAACAACTAATTATACATCGTAATAATAATAACAATAATAATATCCGTTTATCGCCCAACAAGTTTTATATCCACTTATAGAACAATATTTATTACACAGTAACAAAATAAATTGAAATTGTGCAGCGCAAAACAATTAAATAAATTTAATTAACATATATTTAACTTATATAATTAACGGTATATTCATTTTATAGAACGCCCGACATGGCAATAAACTCTGTGGAACAACATCCATTGCAATAGACTTAAGAAAAACGATTGTCCAACTATAATTTTAAAAGAGTAATTACAGATGGAGCCAAATCAAAAAAACAAACTTAAATAAAAGAGCTTGATCAAATCCTCCTGAGGTCCAACGTCCATTAAAATGGACATATTAGTTTTTAGACATTTTAGAGTCAAATTCCTTTCTGTCGGATTGAAACCCGGCAGTCCATTGAAATAGACGTGCATAAGGTGCTATCTATCGATGTATTGACCAAGTGGGATTACTTGTAACTAGTTGGTCAGCTATTAAAGTGTGACGAAAATGAGTGCGTTCGGCAAGGCAGCCTTAGATGGTAAGTTTTAGACATATTTTTGAAAATACAAAAGCAAAACTTTTGTTGCAGACGCAGAAAGGTTTAGTCTTACTCTTATAATGTATTTCTATTCATTTTACAGCGATTTACATACCCTACAGTCGGAATTAACTCATGTACATTTAAATGGACTCGGAATCTTTCTGCCAACATTATTTTCCAAACCTGCAAATCAATATTTTTTTTTATTTGGCAATATTTTTTTGTCATAAAATCTTCGACCTAGAGAACATGATGCAGAATTGCTGGCATGTTTGCAAAATTCCGATATCGAGAGATACGCGGACGATGAAATTAATTCCGATTCCGAAAATGATAATTTTGAAAATAATCAAAACTTTGCTGAAGGTCTAGGTGAACAACCAGAAGAAGATTCAGATGAACAACCTGAAGAAGGTTGAGATGAACAACCTGAAGGTGAAGTATCTGCCGATTTAAGTTCGGATTCCGATCCAGAATTTAAAATTCCTCTAATTAATTTGAAAGCTCATTGCGGACGAAACTCCTGGAAAAAATCTGACAGATTTAATGGACCACAATTTGATACACGAGCTCCTACTGACAGACACTTGGAACGAAAAAATCTCAGACTACGATTCTGATGTGGAAAATATTTGCGCCCGTATCAATTTAAAATATCTTTAAGAGCATGATAAACCCATGTATTTGTCGACAGATGAAGTCAGAAAATTCCTTGGAATTTCCATCTTGATGTCACGTCTCAAGTTTCCTGAGATCAGAATGTATTGGGCAGCCTCAACGCGAGTGGAGCGTATCGTCACTAATATGGCTTGCAAAAGGTTTTTGGCTATTAGAAGCGATTTGAAAGTTATCGTAGCTAATGGCATATCGGAGGATACAAAAAAAAAGATTAAACTGTGGAAGATCACACCGCTTGCAGACAAAATTTGAAATAGTTGTTTATCTTTAGATCGTCGCCCGATAATAGCTGTTGATGAGCAAATGATCCTTTTACAGGTGTATACAACGTTAAACAGTTTGTAGGGGCAAGCCAAACCCTGAGGGCTTAAAAAATTTCGTATGTGCCACACCAGAAGAATTAGTTTTGGATTTTGAAATTTACCAGTGTAAGGAGCATTAATCGAAGTTTGCGATGTAGATCTAGGAGTTTGACCATCTGTTGTTATACGTTTGACGAGGTCGTTACTTCCTGGTATCCAGCTATCTGACGATCGTTTTTTTTACAACAATTTTACCTTTGGAATATTTATTGAATAAGAAAATCGTGTGTATGGGAACAATAATGAAGTCTAGGATATCAGTGGCAGCATATTTAACTGCAGAGAAAATAATAAAAAAAATTCCTAGGGGTTTTACAGAACGAACTGTTAGAAACGTCGGGAAAGTCAACATGGTGCAATGGTTTGATCAAAAACCCATTTTAATAAAGAGTTACAATGACTCCATGGGGGAATTAATTTAATAGACAGGATGATAAGTTACTACAGGTTGTCTGCTAGAACAAAGAAATGGACGGTGAAAACGATTTTGCATTTGATTGATTTAGCGATAGCTAACTGGTGGATTTTATATCGCGAGGACAGGAAAAAACCGGTTGACAAGAAATCGGACATTTTAATATTCCTTGATTTTAAAATTCAAGTGGCAGACTACTTCGTTGAAGAAAAAAATCGTAACGAACAAAATGACGAAAATATTTTAAAGTTGCGGTTAACAACAAGAAACAATCCTGGAGGGTATGCTCCATCGCCGCGATCAACCCCAACAAAACAAGTAATGAAGCATTTACGGAAATTAAGTAAAGTGATAAACTCAATGAGGTGCAAATAAACAATTGCTACAAAAAAAAAACAATTTTTTTTGCGAAACATGTAGCGCTTATCTATGTATTACCGCTGAACGTAATTGTTTTTATGATTACCATGTCTCTGTACAAACAATTAGTAACTGTTAACTAATACTGAACTTTTGGTTCATCTACATAATAAATTTTGATTTGACTACGCTCCGATGTCCATTAAAATGGAGAATTTTTTTTTCAAAAAACCTTTCCTCAAAAAATTAATTTAAACTTTTTTACTCATAGTCATAGTTCATCCATAGGAAAAGTTTCATGCATTTCTGTCTGTTACATATTCTATTTATCTATTCTATTCTATTTTATTATTCTATTGTATCTATGTATTACATATATAGTATATAGCAAGCCAGGGGGCAGATGAGTAGAGAAAATAAACCTGTCAAGTGAAATTTGTAACAATGTCTATACACTAATCTGTTTTTTACCTATAAATGTTAAGTTTAAAACGTTAGAAGTGTGTATGTAAGTGAAAAGGCTGTAATACAAACACAAGAAAGTTACACTGTCAAACCGTTTTTAATGGGGCTTTCTACTTATCCGCGTTTATCCAAAGCCTCATATATATACATATATATATTGAGAAATATTACAAAGATTAGTCAAAGTTGATCTACCACGGATAAAGCCTTGTTGATTTGATGGTAAAAATGGTCTAACATTTACATATGCAGAAGAACATAGAAGTACACTTGTTTGAAAACTTTCGCAAAGTTTGCCAGAATAGAAATAGGTTGGATAACAATAAAACAATAAAAATATATAGTAATTATATCAATAAAATAAAACAAGAAAAAGAAAATAAAACATGTATGGTATACACATAACGTGACTTCAAAAACTTTTCTCATTAGAGACAGCCATACTTTGGAAATGCGTTCGAAATACGTTGGAAATGTTGACTATTATTTGGAAGACAAAATTTAACTCTACGCTTCATGCTTTCAAAGCCATTTATTAGGATTTCTTGGGTTATGTCGACACGAGAATTCACAATAGCATTCCGAAGCTCTTCGATTGTGCGGTGTCTGGTCTTGAAAATGGTATTTTTTAAATATTGAAAATCAAATAGTCTAAAATTGTCAAATTTGTAGATCTTGGAGGAAAATTAATAATTCTTGTATTGAAAAATTCTTGCAAAAAAGCTATTGTGTTTCGAGATTTGCTCGCTGGTGCATTGTCTTGCTGGAAATATCCTGCCATAAGTTCATCATCACGAAGCTTATTAATAAAGGGCTCTAATAATTCATTATATCTTCCAACAGTTAAGGTTTGATTGAAAAATATAGGCCCAATAATTCGTCTTCTTGAAACTGCTAGCCAAACGCCTATTTTTTTGCGGATGTAGCGTAGTTTCCACAAATTCATGAGAGTTTTTTGCAGACGAGATCCTCATATTTTGCTTGTTTAAATATCCTGAAAGATGGGACCAAGCCTCATCCGAAAAGAAGCATTTGTCGAGAATGCCATTATTATTTACGTTATTCAAAAACCATAATACTGTGTTCTCGTAACAAAATATACCTGTTTGAGTTCCGAAACTACTTGAATTTTATATGGAAACAACTTTAAGTCTTTTTTAAAAATAGTATGAGACGTTCGCACTGACAAATGAACTTGTTGTGATAGCTTTGTGATTGATTTTTTGAGTCAGTTGTACATTGAACGTCGAATATCCTCCATGCAATTTTCTGTTCGTTTTCTGGGTGCTTCACTGCCAGGTTTACGAGTTATTGCCCCTCTTTCACCAAATTTAATAACACAAGCTTAAATATGTTTTTACAGTTGTGCTATTATTTATAAAATATTGTTTCCAATGTTCATTATATTTTAACGGCAATACTTTACGGATTGCTCTTTTTTGAACCATAAAAAATTATTGCCTTGGATTAAGTTACCCCACGCAAGTACGGCATAGAACATATGAGAATGAAAAAGCGAATGGTAAGCTATAGTGTCTGACTCAACATCTGCTGCGTAAGATTAAGGCAAATATGCTGCTAGATAATTTCGATCTTAATTTTTTAATGCGATATTTTCAGTTAAACTCTGAATCCAGATGCATCTTTAGGAATTTAATATTTGTCGAAGTAGCGGCAAGCCTATTCGTGAAGCATATGCTACTCGTTTTATCAAGATTTAGAAATTTCTATATGCAGCAAACCAAGTCCTGGACTGCTGCTGAACATCATCAAGTCCGGGACTGGCACTATTCATATCCTTACTAAAAAAGTAGTATCATCAGCAAATAATACAGTCTTAGCGTTAACATTACATGGTAAATCATTAACATAAATTATGAAGAACAAGGGCCCTAGCATGGAACCCTGAGGGACACCTTGTTTGATAAAATTCTCCTTGTCAAGGGGTAAATTGAAGAAAATTTGTTGACTATGATCAGACAAGTAAGACTTTAAGGCATTCCCACGAAAACCACAATATTCAAGTTTCTGCAATAGCAGTTCGTGAGAAATGCAAACGAATGCCTTAAAAAGATCACAGGAGAGTCCATGCTTAGAAAATGTGTCTGCAAATGGCATCAATAACGGAAATCGTTATAAATGCAAATATAAAAAAAGGGAAAGATAAAATTAAACGAAGATTTAAGTTTCACAAAAAAAAGAAGACGAGTCTTTGTAGAATCTCTCGTTCGGCTGTATGCGTGCGATGGAGAGATGGAGAGAGACCCACAGGTTGTCCGTGTTCTTTTGTCCAGATGTTCGGTCAAGACAAAGTTGGCTTGATTTTCTGTATCCTTTGTTTGCTTGGTTGGTCTGCCTCCCTCGTTGCGAAATATATATATTCCGTTTGTCGGACAAGGAAAGCCTAATTAAGTTTAATTCCTTCGTAGTAAGGTCCCCGAATTAATTAACGGTAGCAGTATGTCTTGTAGCTACCACACATCCTTTTTGAATCCGTATAACAGTGAAAATTACCATAAAATTGAAGGCGTAGCGTGGCCTTTTATCTCGCTTTGTGATCGGAGCACCAAGAAATAACTCTTTACTCGCACGTCTGAGAGAGGACTCTCTTAAAATCGCCCGGCTGAAGCTGGGTCAAATTCAGTGGACACAATCCATTCCAGATGGCGCAGCCGAGACAAAAAGGAAATAACGAATATAATGAACTAAATTAGATATATATCTATATCTACAGGGCGGTAACAACTTAGCGTGAATAATAAATGTAATAACCAGGGTATTGGGACAAGAACATTAAGGGCAACGTAATATGTAATCAACTAGCTATGGAGGGTTTAAAAGAAAACTTCGCATGTCTAAAACCCATATGCAGGATTACTGGAGATTCTATCGAAAAAAAGATGTCGCTGATCCTAGCTGGAAAGAAACGTGCAAGAGCATGGAAGTCGAATACATTTAATCAGGAGGATTACTTTAAAAAACACCTCGTCGAAAATTTTTCATTTATTTTATTCTTTGCTGAGATCCAGGATGGTAGAAGCTTTTCATTATGCCAAGTATATTGAGGTACGCACTAATGTACTCACATATACCTGCACAATGAAAAGTTTCTGTCAACCTGAATCTCAGAGTCGAATAAAGCTTCCTTGATGTGATGTATTTTTTTAAATAACTCTCTTATATACATTACTTCTGTTAGTTTTAGTCACGAAAATGCTTTTGTACTCGGCTGGGGCCCTTCAGTGGTATAAGTGGTATAAGACCTCCAGCTTTGGAACCTTCTAGGCCAATTTTGGAGTTAGGGCGTCGTGGCTGGTGTCAATCAATTCTTTTATGCGAATTATATTTAGAAATGTCTTGACTACGGATAATTATAAATGCGTAGAAATGTGCAGAAGCGGATCTTTTCTGCACGACTTTTTTTTAGGAAAATTGATATTGGTCGACGGCGACTTTTTAGAATCTCTATGGACGATAGTGTTGGACATATTTTTTTCGTATTGAAAAAGCAAATATGTAAATACATGCAAATTTGGAAGGTAAAGTTCACCCCAATAAAAAATCCTAGCTATTTTATATAAATGGCTAAAAATTTGTGAAAGCAATCAACATGTGCTGAAAATAACGCTTTCCTGCATTTTCAAAAATCTTTGGAAGCTGAGCTTTAACAATTTTCAGTACCTACCGCTAGAAAAACTTTTAAATTATGCGTAATCTAGTGGTTATCACGTTTGACTGTGGACTACATGATCCAAGTTCAAGTTCATTGAGCCGCAAGATTTTTCTATTTGTTTTTATGTTTGTTATGTAAAGTGAATCAGAGACTTCAAGTTTTAACTTTATTTTGCTCTTCAACAAAGTTTTCGTTAGATAAAAATTAACTACTGTGTAATTATCAGTTTATTTGAACCTCCAAAACTAATACATTAAACTCAGGAATAGCTTTAGAGTTTACAATTCTCCAACCATGTAACTGCATGGATTTAAAATAGCTCTGAAAGAGCAATGTATTCTCGCAAAAAAAAGTTGTGGATTAGTTTATTTCAAAATGCCCCGATGGGATAAAAAGGGTAAATATACTACAGATCCTTGAGTCTTTAAGTAAATAAGAGTGGCGGACAAGAAGACGTGCAGGCGATAAAAATTGTGGATTCCAGACCTCCAAAAGGATCTCAAAAACATCTTATAGATTATGCCAGAAAAGGATAACGTGTACCTTTTTTTGGCGTCATATATAAGATATTTTTCGGAATTTCTTTTGGGGATCTGGAATCCACGACATTTCATCATCAACTTAACACCTGATTGTCCACCACTCTTATTAGGTTAAAAACTCAATCATATAAAAAATATTTACAATTTTTCTGTGCCATCGGAGAATTTTGCAATAAATTAGTAGGATTTATTTGAGTCTACGGGAATATTTTTCTTCGAGTAGGCTAGTGACTTTCTTGAGAACACTGAACTGATCGAATAAATTTACGGGATCAAGGATGGCCATATGGCGAACGTAGTTTAGTTGGCCGGAGTGATTTCAAGCGATAGTGGGAAGAAACAGACATACTATGTATTTACCATGTATGATGTTTGACTTTCATTACATCTGTGAAAGAGCTTGATTTTGCCAAAATCAAATTTTGTCGATGTTTCCAAATTCTAAGCGAGTACTATTTAGTTATATCTGGAGGCTGCTGCTAGATAATCATGAAAATAGAATTCGGCAAACAACAACAACAATCTGGTTAAGTGATGATTTTTAAATTGAAAAATTTAAAAATAAGCGAAATGTAAATGTTTAGTGTCCGTACTTTTATTAACCGCGTTATATGACATTATAATTATTTAAACTCACCTAGGTACGCCAAAACCTTGTTTGGAGTATAAGGATCTCCAGTTGAGTTAATTACAAGACAAAAAGCAGTCGTTACTATAAAATTGTGCGATATTAGCGAACCTCCGCATCTATGCTTTATAATCCCACGCGAGTTCGTGTGAATTGCTACGATCCAGGGCCATTTTCCTGAAATAGATAAGTTAATAAATATTAATAATTGAAATAATAAAGATGCGTAGTCTAACCATAAATGCTGTCAATTATGCACAATTATAAGAAACTGTGTGTTAGAGAATTTCGTAACAGCATTAATGTACATCGGGAATGTGTAAATGTCAATACTTGTTTGGTAGCTACTTAGTGAACATCGTTTATACTCCATGTTCTGAATATCATAAACGTATAGCTATAATTTCTCTTTATATAAAGTGAAAGAATCGGGACAGATTTTAGTTCTACCGCTCCTCAATATAAAAAAAAGTTTTAGATAATGTGGAATCGTGAAATGAATATCCCATCGAGAATAATATCTCGCATCATTGGGTAAGTTTTAGCAACGATAGCTTAAGAATGAACAGACATTATCTTCGGACATCAACAAGAATTGAAAAAGCGAAGAAGTTCATTAGTCGTTACGATAAAAAAAGTTGTCGCAAAATCTTTACTATCGAAGAAATACTGAACCCATACAATGAGAGCTTGTATGGCTGGCGAGATGCAAGGCGTTTATCCTATTAGTTATAGTTAGTTTAGGACAAATATGTCGCTCACAATGTACCAAGAAACTGTGGTGAAGCCTTTGATGGACTCCTTGCTTAGGGGCCAGAATTGATTGTTTCGGCAGGCGTTGGCACCTGCTCGCAAAGCCCAAATAAATAAATAGAAAATACCTAAAAATATCGCACTTTTAGTAGGACGTTGACTTGAAACGATTATATATTTTTGTTATTGTTTTAAATTTAAACACGTTTTATACTCTCCACAATAAGTTTTTTCATATTTAAAATATAACTAGATACTTGATACTGAATTTTAATTAATATCCTCCTTTTTCGATTACAAAATCGTTTGGGAATTTTTAATTGCTAGTGTAAGTACATTTGAATATTGTAGTGTGTATGGCTAATTTGTTATTAATTTAACAGGTCTGATGAAGAAACAAATATACTTTCGAAACGCTACGTAGCAATAAATCGTTTTGTTTGATACATTGACCCATATTCTGTTTTTATTAATAGTGAAATTATATTCATATTAGAGTAAATTTAATCCAGCATTGTACACTCAAAGCAATTTTACCTATATATATATATATATATATATATATATATATATATATATATAATAACTTCGTGACCTTGGTATGATATGGTAAACCTAATCAGTAGGCGATTAAAGGTCTGTATATTACTTCAAAATATATGTATTTAAAAAACTCAAAAATGTGGAACGCTTCACGATTTTGCGTGTCATGACACGCAAAATCGTGAAGCGTTCCACATTTTTGAGTTTTTTAAATACATATATTTTGAAGTAATATACAGACCTTTAATCGCCTACTGATTAGGTTTACCATATATATATATATATATATATATATATATATATATAGTTGGTTTACATATTCGAATATATATTGAAGGTTTGTTTTACAATAATATGTAAAATTTTATAATTGATATCAAACTTTTGTTATGTCATGAATTATTATTAATTGAATTGAATAAATTTATGAATTTGTATCTTTCACCACATCTACATCACTTATATAACTTTAACATTTATAATTCTTTGATTAAGGTAATACTTACCGAAACATGTAAGAGTTTATTTTAAATATAGACATATTAATGTAAAATAGACCTTCAATCGCCGAATATCTAAACCAACTATATTGCACAAAGGTCAAGGAATAATTATCTATATATATATATATATATATATATATATATATATATATATATATATATATGTATGGTGGAATTCAACGTGTACGTTGATGGTGAATAGCACTATGTATCTATAACTTACTACACTTGTGTAGAATTAGGGTGTCGTTTTGAAGAAAAACACTGTTTTGGTTGTGTGACGTTTCGGTCTTGGATTTAGACCTTCCTCAGACCTGTTTTTTATTAAGAAGCAAACAAAAAAGGAATGTAAACAAATTTGTCAATATGTTGTCATTGTACAAAATAAAATGTATTGCAAATACTTACATAACCTAAAATATATGGGCATTTATTTGTAATACTACACAGACGAGCCTGTTATCGTGGCCTCTACATGTTACTGTCATCTCTATGTCAATGATTATAAAACTAACAAAACACTATACTTTTAATACACTAGTACATAGACTGCAAACTAAAATCAGTCAGACAGGCTTGAAATCTCTTTATAATGTGTGCCGTGCGAATTACTTTTATCGCTAAAACATATTTCTCGGTGCACGTATATCAGTAAAATGTGTGTAAACATGTTCTACTAGAAATCGGAACAAAAAGTAAAAAATATAAAAAAATATATATAAAACACAAAAAACAGAAAAAACAGAAAAACAAAAACACAAAAAAAATATATAATTATTTCTTGACCATTGTTTGTTATAGTAGTTAAATTAGTTGGCGATTTAAGGTCTGTTTTACGTTGATATGTATATATTTAAAATACTCTTACATGTTTCGGCACATAGTGCCTTTATCAAATAAATTTAAAATATAAATGACAGTACATTAATGTCAGATTTATATATCAGTAGTTGTCATGGCTAAAATTAAAATATTTGAATATACATTCAAATTTAATAATAATAATTCATGATTCAGAACTCAAGACAGCGAGACGTCAATTACGGGAGATTGGCAAGCCATGAGTTATTATTATATCTGCGCCCGTGGCGCGACTTAAGATGTCAAGCTGTCGGCATTCGCCTTGAACGAGAAGGAAAACTTACTCGGACAGCCTAGTCAGGGATCTAAGCACGGAACTGCCAGCATGATAAGCCAGTGTACAGATATTTAAATGACATATGCCAGATATTTATATAATAACAACATATATTCATGATGGTAAATTCCAGATGGTTACATATATATAGCTTGTAAGAAACATAACCCAAATTTTTAGTTTTAGAGACGAAGTATTTTTGAGCAGCAATAAAAGTATCGCTAGAAGCAATGTAAATGCATTGACAGTCATCTGTAACTCTGTGTCAACGCAGAAGGCAAGAAATTATACATCATGCCATTAATATATTGACAGTATATATGGCTAGACTTTGTAAAGGGTTATTCATGGTAAATTAATTACCAATCCTATATCATCCTTATTATTGTATATAAAAAATGTTTCAAATAAAAGTTGTGTGGCTACGACAGAGTTTGTTTTACATGCCATCAAAAATATAGTGGCCTGCAGAATCAAAGGGCACAAAAAAGGTATGCTTTTAAAATAGAATAATCGTATGTTATTAATTTTTAATAATGAATGTTTTTTCTGATTTTAAAAATATACTACATGATACCAGTATCTTAAACTGTTTTGGAGTTATTAAATGTCGAATATCGTAGTTACTGTAATTATAAAAAAGTTAACATTACTGAAGTAATCGACACGACGAATGTTGTGTATGATAAGTGACATTTCCTTAATAAAATAGTCAAAATGGTTTACAGTGAGGATGAAAAAAATGCAAATATTTACCTGTCATTTATAAAATAACAAAGATTTAATTAAAAAATTTAAATACTAATAACTAATAAATTGTAAAATATGTTCAATATTTCCACCATTATTTTCAGTGCATAATTGATGTCTTCTTAAATGTATAAATTCCTGTTCGCGGACCTCTTCCGCGCGGGTTGAGCTACCCACCAGGCGCGTCCCTAGGTGGCGGATAAGGGGACGGTCAGATCTCTCTTGGGAGACCTGATTAGTGGCAGTCATAAGTGGGATGGATAGGTCTAAAAACCTTTTAATCCTTAGCGAAAGCTGTCACCGCGGACCAGCTCTCCCAAGCTACGGTGTAAGGCAACGTGTTTAGAGCTGAATTGCCACTGGGGTATATGCGGTCTCAAACGTTCCCCTGGGGGCACTAGGCGGCATCCCCTTGTATTTACGACTTGTGCCTGTAATGGAAGCTCTGCGGGCATTGACCTCATACTTCTTCCATACTCGTGGGAATTATATGAACCGAGAAAACAAACAAAAAAAAACGGACATTGTCCTTTAAGGAAGCATTTGTACACCATGGGCTTGGTTAGCGAGCCCTGGTGTAGGAGATGTGAAAAACAGGAGGAAACTAGCCTTTATGTAATATGCACGTGTGAGAAACTGAAGGAACTCAGACAGAAATATTTCGGGAGAGATCTATTACATCCTTCGAGTGTACTCAAACTTCCCCTGAGGAGGATAGTGGCTTTTATCGAGGACACAAGACTAACAGAGTGGAATTGAGAGATCTATTGGGGATAGTACAAAGGGCAGTGTGCTCAAGTGCCTGAACGTGGTGGCGTCCAACTCAAAACAGAGAAGAAGAAGAAGAAGAAGAAGAAGAAGAAGAAGAAGAAGAAATGTATAAATTTTTACGACCACCTTTCCTAATTACCTCTAAATCCTAAAGACTTACCCACTTACCACACACGAATACCCCGGAGATCTTAGATAGAGATGCCAGTCAGTTTAAAGGAGAGCTATGGATAGGTTATGTTTAAAATAGGTATCGCCTTGTACATAATTTCAACCTGCACAGCTAAGACAGAAGCTGCCGAAGGTAAGCCAAATAAATCCGAAGAGATCAAGCAAACAATAACCAAATAAAATCAAAGAATTGTAAATAGTTAATTTGTATATTAGGAAAAAATCAGAAAAAAAGTACATATAATAACAATATTAAAGGCAACAAAGCTAACAAAATATAGTTGAAAGTTAAGTTGTGAAAATTGACAATGGGCTATGAATCACTCGGTATATTAAATAATTTAATTATTGAGCAATATTACATAACAAAAGAAAGTTACCTGAATGTAAGCGAATCAATTTGAAAATGCCAAAACAGATCAATTAAATTATTCAGCAAAATACCTTAAAATTATAATGAATAATATTAAGCGTTAATTCAATTAGCTTTAACCTAGATCAAAAATTATAATTCGACCTCAGTTCTATAGTTAAATTTAACATATGTGTTACACACGTATATTAGGAGATTATTAATAATATTCATTAGAAATTATAATTTTAAGTCATAATCTGGTGTTTCTCAAAGTTATAGCAAGGTAAAAAGATAAAGAAATAGAATAAAAGAGTTAAATAGTTCTCTAATTATGTCAAATTAACTAATTAATCATGAATTCAAAATTCAAGAATAAGCATTACGTGAAACAACTAAATTCGGACATTAATGTTAATACAAAGAATTTAGAATAAATTAAAAAAAACGTTTGTGAACTATTATTTAACAAACTATATAATAAGAAATGCTTATAGCAATGAAACGAACGTGAATTAAATTTTATAAAAGTTTAAATAATATTGTATGAGCGATAATTAAATATTTACTTAATGCACAACAATAATCAATTAAATTTGTTACGCTCTAAAAATGATCCTTATACCATTTGGGCATTTTTAATGAGTTAATTAAATTACTAATTATCGATCATCATAGGCCATTTCAAACTTTAATATCTTCATATAATTTTGTATGTTCAAATATTTTGGATGTCACTATATCCGTATTTTTACCCGGATTATTTTTATATTATTTATATTTTAATTACTGAATTTTTTTATGTTGGCTTCCTCAATTACTTTTTAACCTTGTAAGGGTATTTGAGTAATTATTTTCTTTTATTTCCAATATTCCGTCCAGGATAGTTTTTTGTTACTATGACGTAGTTTTCTTTCCGGATAAATAGTCGTACAATAGTTAGGAAAATCCTCTTTACTGTTCAAGCTTTGAAGTAGGCAGTAGTTTGAAAACTAGAAGTCATTTTTGAAATTAAATAGTGTCACTATTCTGCATATGCAGGAATTGTTCAAACTTGATTTTGTTTAATTAAATTCACTGGTTTAGTGTCTTTAATCGGGGTTTATTCCTCGCATTTTGAAGTTTTCATGACCACGTGGTGCTTCAGGTGAGTTTCTAGATAAAGGGACAGCTGTAAATTTTATCACGGCATTGTTCTCCGCTTTTTAATATTACTTTGGAATCTTCCATTTATTCTTTTCTTTTCTAATTTATTTAGGGCTGTTAGTATAGACTAATGAAAAGCTGCGGTGTAATTCTTTGTTAGAAATCGTGGCTATTGGATTGTACAGGCTAAGGAAAAGCTATTGTTGTATCGTATAAGGAAAAGTGGCTGATTTATTTTCTGCGAGGGAAATCGGTCATTGTCAGCATCCCATCAGAAAAAACCATCCATAATCATCTAATTACTTGGACCCAGGAAAACCTCATAATTGGATTCAAAGGTCATCTATCATGCAAGGTAGTGTGTGTAGAATAATATTTTTTTGGGACAGAGTTCCAGAAAAATTGATATAAGAGTTATTTTGGAGGACCGCTTGGTGTCCTAAAACGTGGTGTTCGACCCACCATTATGTGTTATTACATTTTCTTTCTTGCATCACTAGAAATTTACAGTTCATTATATATAAAACTAGCGTAATCACTTTTCTAATTTAAATTGTTGTAATATTTTTTTTGTTATATATAATCTCAATCTCATATATCAGATTGGTTTAAAAGTAAGAAATTTGCGTAAATTTAATTCAATATATTTTTTATCAGTCACGAATTCTGATGTGATTTTTTTTATACATATCTAATATTGTTTAAATAAATTAATTACCATTTTAGTAGTCAATTTCACCATATAGGGAAATGTTCTAGTTTTTTTTTATTAATTAAACATATAATTTTACATACACAGGCTGAGCCTTTAAGTTATTTTATTGGAGTATCCAATTTTGTGAATACATTGCGTATTATTATTTTCACATTATTATTTTCACATTATTATTTGCACTTTATTAATTTCTAACTGTGTGTACCATATAAAAATTCTTTGCATATATTGAGTGTAGCGTAATCCATGTAAGGCATATTAAAGCTTTGATGGACTACTTATGCCATAATTTATATCATAAAACACGAAGTTTATATTGACTTATAATATTCCAATTATGTAAAACTATTTTGTTGATTTTAATCTCTTACCTGGAAATACAGGGTGTTAAACTTTCTATTAAGTTTGTTTATTGCAATTCATATTTTGTCATACTTTATTTCCCTAATAAATATTGTTGTTATTGTTATATACCGCTGTTGGTGTTTTATTTCTGTAAGTCCTTATGAGCAAAAGTGTTTTAGTGACATGGTTAACCAAGTACACGAACACTTTTATAGTATTCTTAAGCCCTTATCGCCCAAGGGTGATTCTACGTTGACCTGTGAACTTGCCAGACCTAACGTAGTGGTGCCCTATTTACTATCTATGCGTTGTGATAGCCCACGACGCTTCCGCAATTAATTTCTGAGCTGGCCGGTGAGCTTTTCGGCGGCCTTTGTAGACCAGGGGCGGGATTAGGGCATTGTCCTGTTGATTTCTAAACTTTCCAGTAAATTTAATTTATTGCTTTTATTTTCTAAATGTAGAATTTGAAAATCCTTATTGAAAGTGTGGTTTTCTTCTAATAGCTGATTCGCAAAAGTGGAATCTGGTTTTTTATTTCTGAACCAAGAACAATGCCTTTTTTAAACGATCTTCCTGTTTCACCAACATATATCTTACCGCATCCACATATTAAATTATGAAAAAAAAACTAAATTTTGTCAAACAAATAGCTATCAATAACGTCTACACAGATACTCTAATTGAAAATATGCTGACAAAATAATTTTCAAAAAAGGTATCTCTATGGTATATCCTGTAATTAGGGATAAGTAAAATTCAAAATTTAGTTTACAAACGTATACTAGGAAACCTAATACACATATGTCAAGTTATTTCTTCTTCTTTGTACTACTCCTTATGCCTTTTCAGGCGTCGGATTGTGAGTTCCAGTCCTCCTCTACCCATTTCTTCCAATCCTTTCTATCTTTTGCCATCATTCTCATTTCTTCCATCGTCTCCCTTTCTTTCTTCCTATTTCCTCTATTTAGTTTATCCATTTTATTATTGGCCTCCCTCGTTGCGCTTTCCTTATTTTTCCCACCTCCATTATTCTTTTTGTAATTCTTTCTTGCTTCATTCTTACTATATGTTCATACCACTTCGTGTTTCTTAAAAAAACTTAATATAAAAGCTGTTTTCAAAACGAATAATAATTTATCCAAACATATTAAAAACAATAAACATAAAACAGATAAAAAGATATTAAATCTGGAGTCTGTAAGTTAATACATATTGCTGTGGACTTTTCCCCATAAAAAATATTAAAATTTATGTATTTATCTTTGAACAGTTATTTTGAACGCAAGTGTACATTTTTGAAATTTATTATTTTTGTGAAAAAAACTGGTTTTATATTCTAAGCCTGCGTGCTTGATTTGACATTTAGACAGACACAAGTGTACTCTGAGATAAGAAAGTTGTGTTTATAAAAAGATTAATCTTTTTATTACGTAACTTCGGGTTAATTTTTGATTTAATTAGTGGTTGGTGCTGTTTTAATTCATTACCGCTATTCTACAAGTTTGTTGATCTCGTAATTGTTATATTTTACACTTTCTTACTCACCGTGTGTCGAAGATATATATATATTTTTTTACGTAAGTAAAATATATTATTATTAAAAGATATCGTTTATATTGAATGAATTAAATATTGTATTATTATTATCGTATTGAGATTTAGTCTTAGATATTTGATATAAATAACAAAGAAGGATTTTTAAAATTTCTAGTAAAAAAAATGGGTGCACATGCGTTAAAGTTTGCTTCGGGCTGTCAAATCAGTTTGTTTATTTTGATTTTGTTCTATTGGGAGAAATTAAAAAGTTTCTTTGAAATTTATTATTTTTAATTTTGATCGGCAGTCATAAGGGTTTTTTTGACGTATGCTGCGGTCATTTCCATGCGTTATTTTTACCTTTATAATATTTTTAAATGAGGCAATATTAATCTTTATACTTTATAAAGATTTTTTTCTTTTTTTTTTATTTTTGTATTAATGTTTCATTTAAATTTTATTGTGTTATCATTAAATTGACCTTTTTCTTTTCGAGTTTATAAGTAACTTAAAGATATTATAATTTTTCTCAAACAAATTTTGAGTGGCGCCTAACTATTTTACTAACTCAATTGTTTTTCCACATTTCCGATTGGAACCCTGAGAGGAAAGCAGTCCCATTTTATGGAAATAAACCGACTGAATATCCTAGCTGGATAGATTTGTCGTGAATTGTGAATAAGCAAATTTTAAAATCACAATTCATAGCAATATGAGGATGCGGTAAGATATATATTGGTCAAACAGGAAGATCCTTTGAAAAAAACGCATTGCTAATTATGTGAACACAACAATTAGATAATAAGACATTTCTTGTTACTTATACTTATGTGCTATGCACTTCTTTATATTTTGTCAACGATTAATTTTTTCTTTGTATTACATTTTATAATATATTCTGTTTGCAATATAGCATTAGTATAAACCATTAGTTTGAAACACAATTTTTTATAATAAAAATCTCTTTAAAAAGTCAGTGCCTTGAATCAAACAAATAATTTGCTGAAAATTATTCTCCGTTTAGAAATTAAAACAAGATTCAACTTTTGCGAATCATCTATTAGAAGAAAACCACACTCTTAATAAGGATTTTAAATTCTATATTTAGAAAATAAAGGCGATAAATTAAATTTACTGGAAAGTTTAGAAATCAATAAATTAAAACAATCACAAATTTTACTTAATGATCAATTAGATTTAAATAACTCATCTTTGTTAAATTTATTCATTTAAAAACTATTCAGACGATAATAGAAATCTACATTTAGTTTATTAAAAGACATTTTATGCGTAAACATGTTTAGTACCCTATAGTATGACTTATTATGTGCTTTATATATAACTGCATAAGAACTGCAGTTTAAGCATCACGCGATTGTTGAACTACGTAGAATTAAAATTAGGATACGAAGTTTTAAAACAAGATATAAAGTAGAAAAAAAAAATTATTACGCTTAACGTTTAATCCAGTTACACTTGACATTTTACTCGTAATTATTATTAATAAACCACATTTATAATTTTAGTAAATGTTTTAATTTACCTTTACTTAACATAAACTTTTTCAAAAGGACGTAACGAGGGTTGTAAAATATAATTTATATTCTTTCTGCTGAACGTTAGTTTTTGTTTATTTTGTATAAAACTTTGTATTTGCACTTCTTCAACCTCACTGTAAACCGTTTTGACTATTTGATTAAGGAAATGTAATTTATCAAACATAATAGTTGTCATTTTAATAGCTTATTTTAATAATGTTAACTTTTCTATAATTACGTAACTACGATATTCGACATTTAATAACTCGAAAATGGATTAAAGTACGGTTATCATATGGTATATTCTTGAAATCATAAAAAAAGGATCATTATAAAAATTTAACAATAAGAAAAAATTAATTTTTGTATCCTTAGAATCTGCACGCCACTGTTCTTTTGATGGGATGTAGAAAAATTCGGTCACACGCACACAACTTTTTTTAAAACATTTTTTTATATACCCTATATACAGTACAAATCTCTTCCCTATAGTCACCTACAAACGTGTATTACGTATGTGTGCGTTCAAGACGCGAGGAGTGGGGACGCACGAAGCGATGCATACATGCCATATGCCATTAGTTACAGTTTACTTGTGAAGTTGGATGGTTTGCTCAACTTTTGCGAATAGTCCGTATTCACGATGGATATTTTTACCCTTGAACAAAAAAAATATGTCGTAAAACAGTATCATCTTGGTCGCAGCATAAGAGAAATTGCACGGGTATTTCAAATTAACTTTCAACGTACCATTGCGTTTGAAACGATAATTACGGGCGAAAATAGTTGAATCTATCCTAAATATTCAACCGCAAACGATTTTTAATGTTCAGAGAAACTTTTATGACAGATTAGGACATTGCTTGCTTGCATTAGGAGACCGTTTTGAGCATACAATACATTAAATAGTTTACTTTTTATTTTTTAATTCTAGTTTTATTTATTATGTATAGAATATAGAAGTTATTATGATTTACCGCTTTATTTATTGTTATTGTTATAGGTATATCTGACATTGTTTTAAACGTTAAAAATATTAAAATCTTCCAAAAAGTCCACACTTATTTGTGTTTATTATTACCTTATTATTGACGGTAGTTCCACATTCATCGACGTTTATACTATGTATGTGCTTAGTGCTTACATCCAAACTGATCTACAGTACATACATACATACATACATGCTATGTGCGTCCCCACTCATCGCTTGTCGAACGCACACATACGTAATACACGTTTGTAGGTGACTATAGGGAAGAGATTTGTACTGTATACAAAAAAGGTTTAAGTATATCAATACGTTAAGCACGTATTACGCATTTGTTACAAATGAAACAGACATGTAAAATACACATCTGTAACTGTAAACATGGACAACACACCTCGTATTTTCCAGCTTCTTACTTCTGCTTAAGACATATGTTTCTGCTTTTTACTATTAAGCGTCGTCAGTTAAGCTAGTGAAGTAATTTAAAAGCTTAAATCGCCTATAAGGTATAGCAAATTTCGTCCTATCAGGTAGCACCATATAATATAGTGACATCTGACGGACGAAAGAGACTAGGTCGAAAATGACAACCTTTCCCTTGACCGGCTATGCCGGTACAGAAGGGAAGAAAATACGCATATAGGTGTAAGTCCATTAACACGATGCCAGATGGAAGTAAATATACAAAAAAGGTTTAAGTATATCAATACGTTAAGTACGTATTACGCATTTGTTACAAATGAAACAGACATGTAAAATATTACATCTGTAACTGTAAACATGGACAACGCACCTCGTATTTTCCAGCTTTTTACTTCTGCTTAAGACACACTTAAGACACATTTTTAAGTTACAGATGTGTATTTTACATGTCTGCTTCATTTGTAACAAATGCGTAATACGTGCTTAACGTATTGATATACTTAAGACTTTTTTGTATATTTACTGCCATCTGGCATCGTGTTAATGGACTTACACCTTTAGGCGTATTTTCTTCCCTTCTGTACCGGCATAGCCGGTCAAGGGAAGGGTTGCCATTTTCGGCATAGTCTCTTTCGTCCGTCAGATGTCACTATATTATATGGTGCTACCTGATAGGACGAAATTTGCTATACCTTATAGGCGATTTAAGCTTTTAAATTACTTCACTAGCTTAACTGACGACGCTTAATAGTAAATAGCAGAAACATATGTCTTAAGCAGAAGTAAAAAGCTGGAAAATACGAGGTGTGTTGTCCATGTTTACAGTTACAGATGTGTATTTTACATGTCTGTTTCATTTGTATACTCTATATAGTACACCGTCTAATGCCATTTTTTCTAAATTATTTTCTTACCTTCAATGCTATCCCCTTCGAGTACCAATGATCCTGGTTTCGTCAGAGATGGTCGACCGCAACTGGAAATTTGTATTTAGAAATGTTCTATGTGATGGACTGAATAATGAAATTTTGTATTATAATAAATAATATCAATAACAATAAAAGGAAACAACTGCCTAGTTCCCCAGCAAAGAATTCATTAATAAGCTGCTTATTTCGTTAGTCGATCAATACAACCCGAAAGATTAATATATTTGAAGAGCACATAGAGAAACTACACAACTACCTTTGCTCTGTCTTTACTGTGATTGGTTTGTATAATATAATTTGGATTTGGAAACTCGTAAATTGTATGCACTTCGAACACGAAACTCCTGTCAGAATATTCGAACACATTCGGTCTCATACGAGAAACAATGAACGTATTCTAATAATGCGATTTGTTCAATTTGCAGTGAGACCACAGTCACTTTAATATCTAATAATAGAAATAATATTTCACTTCTAATGTTTGCAATATACGCTTACTACATATACAATGTTATTGCTTTCATTTTCTGAATTACTATTGAACATTATCCCGTGTAGACTATCAACAAACTGGTGCTTTTTTGGAATGTTTTTACTATTAGTTATTAGTGCTCAGTTCTAATCGCGCCTCTCCCCTCTACCTAGCTGTGTGACCGTGGCACAGAATATACGAATAGGAAGCATAACACAGTTCTTTATTTCGTGTTGAAAGCTTTCGCCCGATAGCTTTATTAAGCTCATGTTATAAGCTTCTGGAAATATTGCTATTAAGCCGACTTATCCCATTGATATTGGAGCACGTTTCGGTTGAACAAGCTGGGTTCAGACCCAATCGCAGTTGTGCTGACCAGGTTCTTAATTTAACAACGCACATTGAGGCAGGATTTCAGAAACGGCTCAAGATAACTGTGGTGTATGTTGACCTGGCATATGCTGTGGTCTGTAGAGAAGTCCTTCTCTATAAATTTCTCAATATAGTACCATGAAGCCGAAAAGCATCTTTATTAAACAACATGCTTTCCGATAGGCCGTTCTAAATAATAACAGGAGATAGCAGGAGTAAAATGAGACATCTTAATGATGGATTGGCTCAAGGATCGGTACTTGCACCTGTCCTGTTTAATCTGTATATTTCTGACGTGCCACACACAAAGTCAAAAAGTTTGGATATGCCGATGACTTGGCTCTTGCCTGCCGGAGTAAAACCATAGAGCGAACTAATAATATACTTTCGGATGACCTGCCTGTTTTGGAAAAATACTTCGCCGACTGGAGACTAATCCCGAATATGAATAAAACAGAAGTGGCGTGCTTTCACCTCAATAATAAACAAGCACGTCTAGAGACGCAAATGTATTTCAATAACAACTTGCTACGTTATAATCCTTACCGAAAATATCTGGGAGTAACAATGGGTCGAACACTCTGATATAAAAAAACATTTAGAGAACACCGCAGTTAAAATGAACACTTGAAATAACATAATTCAGAAACTATGCGCTACTGCTTGGGGAGCGAACGCATCCACCCTTATAACGTTAGCTCTTAGCATTGTTTACTCAGTAGCTGAATACTGTGCCCCGGTCCGGCTGAACAACTGCCCCTCAAAAAAGATCGACATTAAGTTCAACGAGACCATGAGAATAATTAGCGGTTGTTTAAAAAGTACACCTCTCGTTTCTAAGCCTGTTAAGAGAATATAATAAAATAATATAGAATCCCTAGTTTCAAGTACACAGTGATTTGCCTGATGCCGGCCTGTCGAGACTGAAGTCTAGATCTCCTCAACTACTGCTAGCAGAGCACCTTATAGCAGAAGATTTCAACTCAAATGATAGATGGAGAGAGCATTGGGAAGCCTTAAAACGGAATTTGTCGTGACTCATTATAGATGGGAACTGACTGAGACACCAACTTGCGAATGCGGAGAACCTCGCCAGACTATTCATCATATTACAGCTGAGTGCCCCCTTAAAGCATATGGAGTTAAGACGAGTGACTTCTTCGTAGCTATTGACTACGCGTTGGACTGGATCAATGGCCTTGATTTTAAAATTTAACTTTTAGATGAATATTTTTAATACATGTTAGCCATATGGTAAATAATAAATGGAATAATTATTGTAAAGTGGGTGGATAACAGTGTAGTTGCAGTAGGGTCAACTTTTTATGGAGTTGAACCAATGGTACACGGTAAGATATAGCCAAGCTAATTAAAAAATTGTTCAAATTCCTTGTCCACAAATTATAAGCAAATATAATAAGCAAATATATAATAATAAGAATATGGAGATTTGGTGGACGAAAGCATTTCTATTTATAGAATAGATCCAAGATCTAAAAAATGATGACGGTGCACATTTACTTGGATGTTGGATGTAGCGGCAAACAATGCATGGGTGTTATTCAGAAGAAGACAGCAAATATCACAGCTGGATTTACGAAGTTAAGCTAAGTTAAGCTAAAGTGTTAAACCCGGGTATTGGAATTGCGAGATGAATTAACAATATTTTTCTAGGATAAACAAACGCCATTTTCATTGTTTTTACAGAATAATAAGTGTATGTTGTTGTTGGTTTACTTAGCTGATGTATTTTCTAATTTAAACGACTTGAGTGGAATTTCCAAGAACGTGATAAAAACAGTATTTTACGGTAGTTAAAAATGATTTCTCGAAGAGATGGGTACTGAATCCGTTTAGTGAAAACGTTGTTGCCGCTGTTAAGTTACCAATTGCGATTCACGACCAGCTCATCGAAATGTCTGCCGACAAAATGCTACAACTGCAATTTACATCTGCAAATTTAAATACGTTTTGGCTTGCTCGTTGAAACAAATATGGAAATTTATGGAGAAAGTATTAAATGAAACACAAATGCAACCATCGCATTAATTTCTTTTCTTTACATGTGTACTTATTGCAAGTAAAATGATTTTTTCTCATAAAATAATTTTTCATTATTGGTTAGGCTATTTCGCGACACCAAGATTCAGAAATGATGCAGTAAAGTAATATGTGTGATGTAAGTAATTACACAATAAATAAATATTCTACATTCGTTATAATTCAACCTAAGACACTTAGCTAAAAAAAAATGTGTTTTTGGGTTTTTTGTAACTAAATTAAGAGAAAAAGTATAAAAGCAGAATACAGAGTCATTTAGGATTTTAACATGTTAAGCGTAAAAATATTTTTTTCTACGGAATTTATTATATACCTGTCAGCTTGTAGAGAACACGCATTTGAGACTGTGGTGGTTTTATTCTTCGCTTTATTACTAACACGATCAGAAAAGTTTTCTGGTTTTTCGGCAGTGCATATCGTTTCAGCATTCAGCCTAATTCCAATTAGTAAGGGCACAGGCTTGCTGGGATTATATTGGACATAAAATCTCAACATTAATGGAGTATTTGCTTCTAGTTCATAGTCTACGTCTTTGAGAATATAGTTCACACTGTCAAAGGTATTTATTTCGCCAAATTGATTCTGAAACTGAGACCACGTATAATTGGAATTATATATTTGCAATATATTATGATTTTATAACACAAGACTAGAACATGGTACAAAATAGATAATTTCTAATCTATGAATAGGGTTTTTCGCATTTTTGCTATATTTCATAAATTCTTCCCTTCTGTTTGCATACAGTGTTTAATGTAGTGTTTGTATACAGTGTTTAAATAAAGAAAAAAATATAACCCAAGAAGTTACTTTGAGCGACACTAAAACTTACTGTCAATCGTTGAGGTCGACTGGAGGAACATGTTCAATGTTGAACATGTAAGTTATAATCACCTCAAACGTAGAGTTTGTCGAAGTTAATGTAAATCCAATCAATTCAGAGAGCCCCCACAATAGATTCAGAAAAGGAATGTTAGAAACAAAGTGAATTAGTTTTGGTACTTCTCCCATGCTGTTCCAGGATAATTTTATTCGAATATGTGACCCAAATGCAGTCAGCAAGTCTAGTACTTTACCCAAAATAGATGACACCTTAATGAAACGACAATTAGAAATCTCTCTTCATTTATATAAAGTAACAGAAAAGCAATTGTCCGTTCAGAAATAGTTTGGAACGTTGAAAAACCCGTAGCAGAGCCCAAAGAAGAGTAATTGCTTCTCAATGCTGTTCGTTAAGATTGTCGGTTTTCAAAGGCTCATATTCAGCAACTAGTTTGGTGGGTTAAATCAAAATTTCTGTTGTATGTTTACTATGCGATCTATTACTGTAATGAAGAAGAACCTCTGCTGTTTGACATAGTGACATGAACAGATTCTGACCAATGGTATTGATTTATATGCAATGAGAATTTAGAACGAAGTGCAAAGCGTTTTAAATGTTTCTTTTTGCAACTTATTTAATTGAATTTCGAATCTAGCGGTGTGCGTCTAATTACATAACTTTTGTCTAATAATATTATTGCTAGCACATTTTGGTGATTTTCTAAGCATCTGATATACTTTTTGCTACATTCTTTTAACACGTCACTGGCTGTAGGCACTTCCAGATCGTTGTTTATGTCTTTATTTGTGACGAACCATGGAGCATCTATCATTGCATGTGGTACTTTGAATTTTAATTTCTTAATAATAGATACGTTGGGTTTTGATGCTGTATTATATACTAGGAACTTATTTCTGGTTGAAAGTTTTGAATGACGTACCAATGACTGGTAGTGTTTCTAAACTATATTTATAGCTGCTTTCATTTGCTACATATACGTGTTTATTTTGTTTGACAGAGATATGTCAAAGTGTATGCCCAAATATCGTACTGATTGAGCTCTGGGAATTTCTTTGCTATTCAATGTAACTGTTGGTGATTCATTCGTATTCACATTTTGTGAATACGATGTGATTTAATTTTTATTAATTCAACTGGAAACGCCAAGTCTTTACACATATTTCAATTTGATTTAATGCACTTTGGGGCTTTGATGGTGAATTGATGGGATCCTCATGAACACCTAAGATTTCTTTATTGTCAGCAAATGTTGTTGGAGTTAATCGTCATTTGTGAGCATGTCAGCCATATATGTTATATATATATAGGATAGGTCCCAAGATGTTGCTCTGTGAAACTCCTAATGTTGTAGGGTAATACTGTAGAGGTTATTTGAGCCGTAAAAATAAAATTATCTTTTGGTAAAATATTATTTTACCAGTATAAGCAGTGCTCCAGATAAATCTCTTTCAAGGTTATCAAAAAGTCGTAGATGCCAGGTCTTGTCAAAGGTAGTAATTTTTTCCTCCAGATAATTTGCTTACGTTTTCATTCATTTGTCAAATGCCATTTCCTAAAACCAAATTGATGATCTAGAATCAATTTCTTTTTATTAGAATTTCCGAAAGTCTTATTCCTATTAATTTTTATATGATTTTCGACATTACTGAAAGATTACTGATAGCTCGATAAGACCATGGTCGCAAGGGGTGGCTTGTTAGGTATTTGCAAGAGAATATTGAGCTGGGAACTTTAAACAAAATTTTATGTTACACAGTTACGTTAATTATTATTTTGCGGAAAAATTTGTTGTTTTCTCCCCGATAACCAAGCCATAGCAAGGCATCTTCTTTTTGCTTAAATTATTTCTCATAATATATTTAGCTTCTTTGGGCGTAGGATGTTTTATTACTTCTCCTGGTAGTCTGGGTTCTTGAAGATATTCCATAATTCTTTCTTTCTGGTGTGTTATTTCTACTGGTATAACTTTGAAGACATCTTCCAGACAAATGTCTCTGTTTTTTTCTTTGTTCGTTTTCCGCCATTGCGGGGGCACTGCACACACGTCGAGCGTGTGTGTGCTGTTCACGGCAGCCTAGCCAGGTTGCCGCCCAAGACCGGTCCTAGTGGTGTGTGCATTGCGCGGCGCCGTGTTTTGCGCCGCGTAGCTTGGTTCCTCTCCCCCCTGCTGGAAAGGCGGAATGGCACCTGTCCGTCCGTCGGACAGACCCCCCTAGAGTTTGGTAGCGCATATGCTAGGCTACCACCCAGTAGAGGATCACATCAGCACCCCACCCGTTCCGTCATTTCGCCTCCCGGCCACGTTGCCCACGTTCGCGCGCTCCAACATCAGTTTAGCACACGATGTATTATTGCAGCCGTGTCTAAGAAGACAATTTTTTGCATTTTTAAATAAAGTTTCTGGTAGAGATCCAAAACATTTATGGACTTGTGTAATTTATGAGGGATTTCTCCCGTTGCGCCAATCACAATTGGGACTATTAGGACCTTGTCCATCTTCCACATACTCTTGATTTCGTCGCTGAGAGGTAAATATTTATTTACCTTCTCACTATAGTTCCTTGCAGTGTTTTTTGCCAACGGAACAGCAATGTCAATGATGTACGTTATCTTATCCTTCTTCAGTGTCAGTACTATATCTGGAATATTGTTGGGAATTGTTTTGTCTGTTATTATTTGGCGATTCAAATATAATCGAGAATTTTCGTCCTCGCAAACTGAAGGTGCTTCATATTCATAATACGGGACATTTTCAGAATATGACAAGTGCTTCTGTATGAGCAGCTGGTGTATTATTTTCGCAACCCTGTTGTGCCTCTTGAGATATTGTTTGGTGGCAAGTACAGAGCATCCTGCCATCAAATGATCAATTGTTTCTTCCTTATCTGTTCTTCCTTATCTGTGCATACACGACATTTAATGTCAGATAAATTTTCCTTAAGAATTTTTTTCCTATAGGAACGCGTTGTAATTACTTGATCTTGGATGGCGGCTATGAATCCCTCTGTTTCTGCAAACAGGTTACCTGTGTTCAGCCATGCCTGCGACGCTGAGGTGTCAAAATTTTCAGATCTGATTGTTAACAGATACTTGCCATGCAAAGATTTATTTTTCCATCTCTCTTTCTGTTGGGATATACTTAAGATTCTCGTGGATGGATTGAATTCATCGTTAGCCAGTTTGAGTGGCGTAAAATTGTCCATTTGAGCAATCCCATTATGCAATCTACTTTCTTTCGACTTTTGCAGAAAGTACGCTCGTAAATTACTCGGTATTCCTCTACCTCCTTCTCTTCTTGGTAGGTGGAACTTTTCGATCGCACTACGTGGGTGATGAATTCTAAATTTTCTGGCTTCTACTCTTGCCTTGATGTCTATTGCTTCAAGTTCAGTATCAGTCCAGTTAATTATTCCAAATCCATAAGTAAGTACGGAAGTTGCAAAGCTGTTTATTGCCTTGGACATATTTCTTGCCGACAAGCTGGTTTTCAACAACGATCGCAGCCTAGAGAAATACTGATCTTTCGCTGATTCTTTTGCAATATTGTGTTCTATTCCTCTAGCCTGCAAATAACCAAGATACTTATAATAGTCGTTCCTCTCCATTCCAATAACTAGTCCTTGTCCGCCTTCCACTTCGAACCCACGATGTTCAACCAATTGTCCCTTTTCCATGCAACTTATTTTGCATTTTTCCAATCTAAATTTCATTTGAATATCTCTACTATAACGGCCAACACAGTTTAGGAGATCGCGAAGATGATTCTTTTTATTGCATACAATTTGAGATCATCCATGTACCAAATTACATCCCTTATTTAGGGAATTTAACAAAGTTGTTAACGGTTTCAAGGCTAAACAAAACCACAGTGGACTCAAAGCGTCTCCCTGAAATATGCCTCTTTTAATACTGATCTTACCTGCATCAATATTTTCTGTAGGGGTTTTCATTAACAAACTTGTCTTCCATTTAGTCATGTCGTAGCTAAGAAAATTAATATGGTGCTCCTCAATTCTATATAATCTAAGAATCTCTACCAACCACGAGTGAGGTATACTATCAAACGCTTTCTGATAGTCTATACATGCCATGTAGAGATTTTCTTTTGCTTTTACCACTTTCTTCATCACAACTGAGTCAATCAGGAGCTGCTTTTTGCAACCTCTTGATCCTTTTCCACATCCTTTCTGTTCCTCTTCTAAAAGGTTGTTATTCTCCAAATGGGCATATATCTTTTCAGATATAATCCAAGTGAACATCTTGTATAATGTAGGACATGTAATTGGTCTATATTTAGAGGGATCTTCCGCAGATGCATTAGATTTCGGAATTAAGAAGGTGTTTCCCTCGGTCATGAACTCTGGCAGTTCGGTTGGTTGTTCTAGCAATAATTGGAAGCCCTTAGCAAGTTGTAGGTGCGTCAATGTAAATTTTTTTAACCAGAAATTTTGTATTTTATCTGGTCCAGGTGCTTTCAAATTCAATGCTTTTTGGATTGCTCTTTTCACATCCTCTAAAGCAATCCGCCAATTTGGCATTGTTCTAACGTTACTTACCTTCCTTCTTTCGTCCGCCATTATTATTATTATTATTATTATTAAAGGGCAAAAGTAATGCAGGGCGCTCAAATTACCTTTGATGAAAATCAGAGTTCACCTACTGTTTCGGAGTTTATAGTGACTATTGCAAAAAAGAAAATTTATTTGTTGATAAATTATGGATTATTATGTCGTCGAGTCATCTCACACTTCCTTTCTCTGCTGCCGGAAGAGTACATTACATAACGAGAATGGAAAGTGAGTGATATCGAGCGAGTGAGAATCTTGACGGAAATCTCACGATCAAACGGTAGACACTTTCCAGCGAGTTTTATACAGTATTTTCCTTACGACACTGAAAAAAAATATTTTTTGCAAAAATATTTAGTTTTTAGAATCAATAGAATTAATGGTTAGATTATTAATTTAATGTTATTGAAAATGGGGATTCTTAAAGAATTGAAGTTGAGAGTATGTGTCTGATGATGATATTGAATCTTAGAATGTAAAGTGGAGGAACGATTATTTCCGGTTCTGTTCTAATGCTTGACGATGATGGATTAGTAACCACATTGAAAATTTTATCAGCAATTTACATTTTATTGGTAATTGATTCATCAATATATTCTTCGGCGACAGCAGTAGATTTATATCCACGGTGGCGCTTAAGAGTTTTTATGTCTCCACCTACGTCAAAAAGAGGTGGTAGCCTCATGGTAACCTAGGACCGGCGAAACCAATGTCCTGTGTATCGTTCTGTACATTTAGGGTTTAAATAATTGGCTATTTGTTTAGGGACGCTACCAAGTTTGTTCACAACTACCGGTTGTCTAGTACGTTATTGGTTTTGATCATTTAAAAGAAACGATGTTCATTTGTATTTTAAGCGCTGCATGTTTCTTAAAAAATTTATAAAATTCACCGGTAATTGTTCTTTGCTTTAGTGTCAGATCTTCAATATCATTAATCTTCATCTGGCTTAATTCTTGTTTGCGGCGTGCGTCATTTATATCAATAATTAATAACACTTTGGTTAAAAGGTACTTCTCGTCTGGAGCTTCGTGGATAAATCGATTGATTTTTTCCGATGTTAAAATTTTTGACATTTTCGGTTTGTAGCTGTCTGAGTTACACTTCAACATTTCTCATTTCGTTATATCTACGTTATGATGAATGTAAACAGTACTTCGAAGGATAGAAGTCCACAAAGAACGGGTTCGACTTTTTAAGCTATCAGTACATTTTTCAGAAAAAAGACGATTTTATTCCTTAGAATAATTGAAACAATTATTAAAACAATATGTTTCAATTATTCTGATACATTACACATGCGGTTAGTCCGTAGTATGAGTGAAGACACAAACAAAATGCAGTTTCTAGAGAGATGGCTGTGCCACCTTTGGAAGGGCGTCGTTACTTCAGATTGGTTGTGTGGACGGGGCGAGGTACTTCGGCTGTCTGATAACAGGCAGCCCTGAATTTACTTCTACGCTCGGTCTGGATAATTTCTGTGATATGGCGATGTGGTTCTTTTTTGTGAATGTGTCTGAAGATATCCTTTCTCCAGCAGGGGCGTACCGATGAGCCTGTAGAAAGGCGAAATACGTATCTACGTCTCTGGGGAGGGATATGTTCGGACACGTTCACAAAAATATTAATAGTGAACTTGTATTTGTGTTCTTCACACCAGATTTTTAATAATATTTTATATTATTAAAAATACCTTTGTATTTTATTCGTTTTTTGTTTCGCCAATCCTGTCCCTGGATTTAAGTGGTAATAGGTTGAGAGAATTGTTTTTTGGGGCAACAAGTACTTCTGGTGGTGTACATTCCATATCTATAGACTAGTCGTTGTTTAGGTCTATCGTTTTCTACAAAGCCAATAATAATATAATATAACTCATGAAAAGTGCTACAAACTTACCAAAATCCGTTTGTAGCTCACAATTTGCCCTAATTTTTTTTTCGTTTCTCTGTCTTCTGAGCGCTAGTTTCAAATAAACAAAATAGCAAGATACTTGATAAAAGTAAATTATTACGTAACAACCGTGCGTTATAATAACGTACGGGTTTTTGACAGATGAATGAAATTGCCAATTTTCATGCGTACTCAATTGTCTGAAATTAACATCTTTCTTATAGTTTCGTAGGAAAACATTTTATCCTATCCGAGTTGCTGTGTCTGAGCGCCCTCTATGATACGCGGCAGATATTGCGGTGTTTGTATACATGATCGAATGGTATTTGCTAGAAGTTCTATGATGTTTTTTTTCTTTTTATTATTTCTTGATTCTTGAAACTATAAAAGTCTCTAATTTTGGATTCGAATTTCTTCTCCTTGTAAAAATTTACATATGTTGAGTATTATTTATCGCTGCATTAATTCGTGGTAATTCTAATCATTTGAGACCATTAGAGAACTGATGGAGTGCAATGCCGCTAACTGAAGTTCTATCTTCAGTGGGGTGTATTTTTAAATTTTAGTTGAGTGTTCGCTGTTAATGTTATTGTCTGATGGTATAGCTGTGTCTATAAAGTATGTGATGTGTTCCACTTTATCTTGATGTACGATGTCTGGTCTATTTGCTGATCTTTGTCGGTTTGTATGTATTGTGATTGTGTGCTATTACATATTATTATTATTATTGTATCTTTTAAAGAACATACCCACCCACATGCAGTAGGTTCCAAACAAATTATGAATTATTTTAATGCATATTTTTGTCATATATGCAAAAGCATCATAAATAAATTTCAATTTGATTTTATGATGATTTTATTCAACCAGAAGGCAATTTCAAGTCGTTTTATATTAAACTCATGGATTTTAATTCACACTGAAAACAGTATTTGATATTTTAACTTACCTCTACACGTAAAGGTGCGTTACTAAATAATAATCTTAACCAGACGCCATCCAAATTTTTATTAGAAAGTAAGGTAAGATTACCGTACCATCTATCTTGCTCATTCTCATTAGTTGTATCATATTCGAACAATTCTGGACATGGTGATTCTAAATTTTGACTATTTGTTATACCATTAGCAATACAAGCAAATATTACGAGAATGAGTCTTCCAGCCATTGATCTTTAGTAAGTAAAGCGACAATTAAATTTATTCCTTCTAGAGCTTTACCTGTAATTTTAAATGTAATTACATAAATAAACGAACATCACTATAGCATATAAAATAAGATCTAAGTTGTTTAAACTAGAGCTCTATACGAAATATGAAGCCAAGAATAACTACAGTACATATGTGTTAAAATTACTATTATTATAAATTACAAAAAGTGAATAATTTCGACCACCTTTTATGCATTTGTTTACTCTCCTAAACTAGTTATTAAATTAGCTCTTTGTAGTCAAGGCGTTTCTTCTAAAAGCCGGACACTAATTATCCCACGCTCTAATATGATCATCATCGCTGGAAAACTTCCTCCCTTTTAGCCTGATCTTTTGCTTGAGGAAACAGCACAATCGTCCAATGTGACGTAGAGTGAGATTTGAACTGTACCGTGGATATTCCAACATTTTCAGTCCAATTCTTGCTAAATATTGGTTATAGACATTAGGACAATGCGCTCAAAAATCGAAATGTTGATGGCCGTTTCCAGAAGGCCCTGTGCAGAACACTGTCGATATTACAACTAAATCTAAGACTAATAAACTAACGCTCTTCGAACCAGCGTGGTTGATGATTAGTGGCAACCAGACCATTTGCGTGCAGATCAAGAAACTGATCCTGGCTTTGCAAGAAAGGAGAAAAATAGGCAAATACCAACCTGGCAAGAAATCGTTCTCTGTTCACGGGAATTGAAGTCATGCTAAACACAACGGGATTCTTTGCTCATGAAAGACGATCTCTTGAGATGTGAGGCTGAAAATAATGAGCAAGCGAGCGAAAAATGTAAATGGTGGTACTTCTAGGGGACATTTTGGCGTTCGTAGAACACTGAAGAAGGTGCGCGAGAGATTTTACTGAATAAATTGTTCACGAGACGAAAACGAGTGGTGCCGAAAATGTGCTAATTGCGCCGGAAGTAAAGTACCCCAGAGACGTCAACGTGCACATATGAGCCAATACAATGTAAAAAGCAATTAAAAAAATAAATACATCATAGTGGTTATGAATGATTTTACTAAATGGGATGAAGTCTATGCTCTACTAAATCAAGAAGCTGGAACTGTAGCAGATGTTATTGGCAAAGAGTTCGTCAGCCGCTTTGGTGTATATTTGGAACTCCATTCAGAGATCAAGTTTGAGATTTCGAATCCAGTCTATTCGAAAAGATGTGTGGAATTTTGTGCATTCGAAAGTCCTTGCATCCATAATTAGATGAAATGGTAGAGAAGATGGACAAGTCTATGTTCAAGATCCTACCCGAAACGGTTTCCGAGAACACCAGAGAGATTGGGATGTAAAGTTACCATTATTGCTAATGACGTACCGTGCATCTGTTCAAGAAACTACTGGGCAACTTCCAGTAAACATGCTATTTGGCAGGGATCTCTGGCTGCCCTGTGATTTGGAGTTTGGATGAAAGCTTGGAGATCTTACAGGGGAAGATTATGTCAATACTCTTGGACGAATGCTGAACAATATCCATGATCAAATAACATCCAAGATGCCAATGACAGGATTAAAGAGAACTATGAAGGAGAACGACATCAATTGTGAGAAGAGTGGTTACCATGTACTCGAACGAGTTTTATTGCATAATCCGCAACGTTGACGCGGCCTGTTTCCAAAGCTTCAGAAGAATTGGGAGGGATCATAAGACGAACACTTCATAGTAAATCAAGAGTCGTGCATTTCAATCGATTAGCTCCATACTCTGGAGATAATAACGACGAAACCCCTGACTTGCGCCAATTGGATAGTTACAACGAAGAACTAACCTTCGAAGACTTCATAGAAGAGTGCTCTGGATCAAGAAAAGCTTGCAATGGGGGCGACCATCGTGAAATTGAAAGATATTTTTACTGTGCCATAAAGTCTCTGCGCTCGCTCGTGGGTTTCGCAATGAGCGAGCGATATCTGCAAATGTCTAAAGAAATTGACAAAGAATTTAAAGAGATATTTGGCAGAATCGGAGAATAAAGGCAGCAGGGACCGGTAGTTGGGTCTCCAAATAATAAATGAAGAACAGTCCATTTTATTTAGTCGCGAAAGAACTTTCAAGGCTGAAGCCTACCTATCGTGCCTCATGGGAGGATCTGTTCCATTTGCGTAAACAAATGTTACGACAAGACATGTTGAAATGACCAGTACCAAAATTGGGTTGTAGTTTGGATCGTCTGGACTGCAGAATTGTAAGAAGTATATTGAGCTGTTACTCCAACATACTGGTATGGAAATCCTGGTCTGCAATTATTGGTCTGAATATTCCCTTCAGTCCAGACAAGATAAGATCGTGGACTTCTATTCCATATGACGGCGCAATGCAACAAATATCGTAGCTGTAGATTTCGTAATCGCTTGAAGAAACCAAGTGATGGTATGTTTCAGGATGAAACTTTTTCTTTAAGAAGAGGACAATATGATGCGAGTCGTGCAATGACGTCACCCACCGTACGCGTCGACACGTCCGAGAGCCTTCTGTAAAACACCAGATAGAAGGGCGCGAAAAATTCTCAAATGCCCTGCAGAACTGTATATAGCGCTCGAGAGGGATTCAATGAATTCAAGCAGTAATTGCGGCCAAGTTAATACCATTGTTATAAATGTGAAATAAATATTGTTATATAAATGTGAATATAAATAAATGTTATTATTGTTATAGTTATCAAGTGTTTTTAGTGTATTTTGTTATTAATATAGTGTGTTTTTTGTTACCGTTAGTTTTATTTAAACGAATCTAAAGACAAGTTCTTTACAATATGAATAAATATGTCCGTGCAATGTTGTAGAATATTTTGTTGACATAAACTCGTTTGCTTTAAATATGTTATGTATATATTTTGCGCTATTTTAAAAGCTGTTTTGTGTTTTGCGATCACAATTTTTGGAGTACTGTAGAATTGAGGTAAACTTTTGATTACTAAATTAAAAAATTAATACTGGTAGCCGTAACTTTGTGGTAATTCATTTTGAAAATAATAAAATAAAATAAAACAATAACTTTGTTTTACCACTTTATTCACATATAATCGTGACCGCGGTTTCGACATACAATGTCATTATCAAACTGCAGTTTGATAATGACATTGTATGTCGAAACCGCGGTCACGATTATATGTGAATAAAGTGGTAAAACAAAGTTATTGTTTTATTTTAAATTAAAAAATTCACCTATGTCCTAGAGTAGCAAGAACCAAGACTTTGATATATAGCATTATAATTTAATACAAGAAATCTAAACTAGTTCTAAGCTTTATAACGTTTTCGGAATTTTAAAACATTCTTTGGAACAAAAACAAAATAGTTCTGGGCGCGCTTTAGTGTGGATCTTGTTAATTAATTCTGGTAACATAGAAATGAGTGTTTGTATTCTTTGTTTAAAGAAATTTTGTTCCTCAAATTATTTTTCTTTATGTCAAGTAAGTTTTCTCAACAGAAGGTAATTTAGCAACAAAATTTTTGCGTATCAAATTTTACAGCCATGTCATTTAGAAATTATTTTTCTCGCATATGATCATTCAAAGACAGTAAAGGTGGTAAACTAATGGAGGAAGAATTTGAAGGAAATAAAGGACGTTTAACTAAAGACTCAGTTTCTAATTGTACGTGTCTATTGAAAGAAAAGGAAAATTCACCGATAATTCACTGAAAATCAGTCTCTCTTTATATAAGAAAAACAATATTTTTAAGAATTCATATAATATTATGGATCTAGCTTGCATCAGGATAACACACGTTTTAAATTATAAAATAAATTCATTTGTTCATCTCTGAACGAGCCTTAATATTACTGCATGCTGCGTGAATCGTTTTGAAGGTCACGGCGCAGATAAGTTATAAGTAGAGCTGAGGATCTTTGCGGTATGGCAGGACCGTATGTAGTGCATTTAACTATTTATCTAAATATTCTCTGAAATGATTTGCCGGATCTCATAAATTAATAGAGTGATATTTTAGTATGCACTGGATATTGTTATTATACAAAATCATAATAGCCATTTGTATTTATGGATCATAAATAATAATACGCATGTATTTGTATTTGGTTGTGAATTCAATTTAAACTTAAAACGAATCGTAATATTTTAACGACAAGCCGTCCTTACAATACATGCATTCGAGACAAAGTGTGCAACTCTACGAATAACTTCCATAATTGATCGAAAATGGACATTTTGGAGCTGAAGTAAAGCCCCTATTCTTAGAAAATTTTATTACTGTCGTTAAGAACTATTATTATAAATAAAGACGGCAGACTATGTACCCGAACACTAAGTAAACTAACTGCCTCGGTATATGTATTTATATGATCGTCTCTTTGTTCTTTTCTGCGTTTTTTTTTATTTTGCCAACGCCAATAAAAAATTCAAAACATTTTAATAAATACAATTTTATAAATACAATACTTTGAAAATATAAAGCATTTATTAATGCATACATATATATAACAATAACATCATGCGTTTGAAATTCGTTTACGTTAGACAACCTAAATAAACACACATATATGTATGAATGTTTTTATTGATTGTTAAATATAAAAAAAAACGCAGAAAAGAACAAAGAGACGATCATATAAATACATATACCGAGGCAGTTAGTTTACTTAGTGTTCGGGCACATAGTCTGCCGTCTTTATTTATAATAATAGTTCTTAACGACAGTAATAAAATTTTCTAAGAATAGGGGCTTTACTTCAGCTCCAAAATGTCCATTTTCGATCAATTATGGAAGTTAGTCGTAGAGTTGCACACTTTGTCTCGAATGCATGTATTGTAAGGACGGCTTGTCGTTAAAATATTACGATTCGTTTTAAGTTTAAATTGAATTCACAACCAAATACAAATACATGCGTATTATTATTTATGATCCATAAATACAAATGGCTATTATGATTTTGTATAATAACAATATCCAGTGCATACTAAAATATCACTCTATTAATTTATGAGATCCGGCAAATCATTTTAGAGAATATTTAGATAAATAGTTAAATATGGGGATGCACTACATACGGTCCTGCCGTACCGCAAAGATCCTCAGCTCTAGTTATAAGCATTAAACTATATACTACGTAACTGGAACAGCCACTGTGCTCTTAAATGTATATACATATTTGAGGCAGGCGCAGAGAGAGAGATAGAGCACACCAGAGGGCTTACTATTTTTTTCTAACTTGTTGTAATCACCAAAAAGTGTGTATTGCTTTATGTTTTTTTATTCATGGAAAAGATGTTGGTATAAGGGGGTTCTATACGACCCCAGATAGAACTCGGTTACCTGTCCCATGTTTTAACTTATTCCATATTATAGCCCGAGATTTATGCGAGAGTACGTTCTGCCAAATAAATCAATTTCTTGTGTTGGCAGTAAAAGTGACAAGTATTAGTAAACAGTTGATTTAATGTTAGTTTTCTAGATTAATTTTTTATAACACATTTTATAAATAAAATTGGATATGATTCAGTCTTTGATTCAGATAGCAATGAAGAAATTAGATATCGTGTGCGTTACCTTCGGAGGCCAAAGGCTTTTAAGGACATGTAGGCTTATAGAGCATACAATAATCATATATTTATAATATATTGTTTTGTAGCAGTCAATTATTTTAACACCTTGTCGGATGAAGAGTTCAAAAAGCGATTTCGATTAAGTAAAAATATTTCAAGAAATATTTTAGAAAATATAAGACCAGAAATAGTCTGCAAATGACATGTATCAAAAAATAGATGCAGAAATTAAAATTTTATTGACTCTGAGATTTTATGTAACGGGTACAATGATAATAATACAAATAATCATACAAAATGTTACACATGCAATTTCTAGACTATGGCCACAACTTTTACCTAAATATGCCTAGAAATGTAGAAGAATTACAAGAAATTAAATTGAGATTTTATCAGGTAGCTAGATTTCCTAATGTGCTAAGTACTATTGATTGCACACACATAAGAATACCATCTCCTGGTGCTAATAATGCCGAGTTGTACAAAAACAGAAAATTATATTTTTCATGGAATATTCGAGTAATAGGAGATTCTTAATTAAGAATTTGCGACATCTTTGCTAGATGGCCAGGATCTACGTAAGAATGCCTCAGCAACTAAAAAGGCCTATAAAATGAACGTTTCAATAACTCAGTTATACAGGCTGGCCCAAAATGACCGAAGGGGTTTTAATTCCTTATAACTTTTTTATTATAATTTTTTTTTTGTTTTCAGTATTTTGTAAAGAAGACTTGGGGAATTTAAAATGGAACAGTGCACAATTGAACAACGTGCCAAAATCGTTGAACTTCTAATTTCTAAAATCAACGATCCATTGTTTTGACTCAGCGTGCATATCGTCGTTATTTTAATGTGCGGGTTGGACCCTCAGAGTCAACAATAAACCGTCTGGTTGCAAATTTTCGAGAATAAGGGACAGTAAGGAACCTTCCTGGTGCCGGCAGACGACGAACGGTGAACCCAGATGATAATATTGAACGGGTACAGGAGAGTATTCGGGAAGATGGAGAAACATTAACCAGGAGACGTTCGACACAACTTGGCCTCTCAAGAGGGTCGCTGCAGGAATTTTGCATACAATAAGAATGTTTCCATACAAAATTCAGCTTTTCCAACAATTGAAACCGACAGATTACCAGCAACGACTTGATTATGCAATTTATTTTCGTCAAAAAGCAGAAGAAAATCATGATTTTATTCATAATTTAATTATGAGCGACGAAGCTCATTTCCAATTAAATGGGTTCGTTAATAGGCAAAACTGCAGGATATGGGCTACGGAAAATCCAAGAGTAGTTCAACAGCGAGAATTAGACCCACTTAAGTGTACCGTTTGGTGCGGTGTTTCGTCGGAAAGGATAATTGGCCCATATTTTTTTGAAAATGAACACGGTGTCGCCGTTTCCATCACTGGTCTTAGATATCGGACAATGTTCGAAAATTTTTTAAGGCCAGCCGTGGAAAAACATCCGCAAGTATGGTTCCAACAGGATGGAGCCACAGCGCACACTGCGAGGGACACAATGGCTCTTTTACGCGACATCTTTGGTGAACGAATTATTTCCCGTACAAGCGATTTTAATTGGCCTCCGCGTTCACCGGATTTAACCACTTCAGACTGTTTCCTTTGGGGTTATTTGAAAGGAAAAGTCTATATTAATAAGCCTCGAACCATACAGCAATTAAAAAAATAATATACGCGACGAAATCAACAACATAACACCTGAAGTTTTGCGAAAGGTTATGGAAAATGTTTTGGAAAGAGCACGAATATGTGAAGCAGAAAATGGCCACCACCTGCGAGATATAATTTTTCATAATTAAATTAAAAATATTCTGCATTAATATACTGTATTTAAAATTTAAAAAAATTTAATAATTATGTCTTAAATAAGAAGTTATAATGAACTCAAACCCTTTCGGTCATTTTGGGCCACCCTGTACTTGGTGATATTAGTTACGGTATTACAAAATATTTATTAATCCCTTTGGAAAATCCTCAAAATCAGACAGAACAATTGTACGATGAATTCAATATTAAAACCAGAAACTGAATTGAAAGATTTTTTGGTGTTTTTTAAAAAGATTTCCAATCTTATTACATATATGCTATGAGAGTTAATGTGGAACTCTGAAAAGCAATAATAGTAGCAGTAACAGTAGTATTACACAGTGTAGTGAATGGGTTATTGATAGAGACCGGACACGAGAGGTTGATGACTCATCGCCCACGAGCGTACTATTGAATATTTGTATTTTTAAAGTTTTTAATTTTATTTATAAAAGCATACTTATAATAATAATAAACGAGTATATATACGGCTACAAAATACGAAATACATTTTTATTTGTTCATTTTGTAGTTTAAGTTGAGTAAAGGAGTATTAATATTTACTAGCAATACGTTCTCAAGCTTCTCTTCTGTAAAATTTGTTCTCTTTGAATGAAATACATCCTTGTAAATAGAAAACGTCCTTTCTACATCGCAACTGGTTATAGGTGCATACTGGAAATATTCTTTTATTTCTGCGTATTTTGCAGTTAAATGTTGTGGCATTGTTGGGCCAATGCCACAACAGTTCATGCCAAAAAGTTCAACTACTAAACTTTTTTCTTGCTCCATTTCATGTTCCTTTTTCAAAATTTTTTCTGTATTTGTACAACTTCTAATTTACTAGCAGTCAACAAACAATTTAGACCCAAAAAAAAAACTTATTACACAACAAATAAGTTTGTATTAATATGTTATGTTTACAATCCGTCCATGCGTACTGCGATTTCAAATATTTATACCGACCTTTATACAAAACTCAAGTAATCTACGCTTTGAGTTATACTGCAATATATTCCAAATTTTATTTAAAATTAGGCGCTGTAGAAGTTTTAACTAGATATTAACTAAATTTTATCCTCATTCGGATTATTCGACGATATAATTGATGGGTTAAAGTGTATTGTAGAACCGGCCCTAAGCCAAAAATACACAAAATTAATTTTATTTCATAATTTATGAGTTTTATAATTTTTTTATAGTTAGATAGTTTCATCAATAAACGCTAATAGGTACTACAAACTATACATTAGACTTTTAATTTTATCGTTAAATATCTTCGGGTATAAAATATCATTAAAATTTAATAAATGAACCGTTCTACGGCATATATATATATATATTTTAATCTATTATTGTGTTGAAATTTGCAACATTAATAATAATTAAAGTTCTATTTCTATTTCTTAGAATCGACGCACGATTATTTTATGCACTAACTGATATTTGTGATTGACATTATCAAATGTCATTTGGATTTACGTTTACGGAACAACAAACACATACTAATATATTTGCGTCTTATTCTATCAAAATTTCAAAGTAACCTAGATTGACTTTTCAAATGAACACATGTTAGTTCAATGGTTATTGTCGTCGCGGTTCTATGATATTGGTATTAGTTGATTTTCTAAATTAGGTAAATTCGCGTAAATAACTCTAAAGTTTTTTTATTACGCCACATTAATTTGTATTCGTATAATTTGTTAGTATCTTTTCAATAAATCTTGAAAATTTACCTGTTTATCAGATATATACAAAAACACTGATGGGAGTAAAATTCAATATCATTACCTTTGTAGAGCTTCTATAAGTATGTATATTTCAACACAACACTGTTACTTAAATAATTTGTTTCTAGGTTTTCCCATTGACGCTAACGTAGACAGGTAATCTCAGAAACCGGATTGTGAACATTTGCACTTGGAAACGAGAATTGTGCAGGGAGAGGATTTCAAGGTTCGTTTGGCATTATAATAATTATTACAATTTTTAATGTAATAAACAGAACGGCTGTCAAAGATAATTTGTACGTATCTGTACGTATAATTTGTAGAGGTTTCTATTATATCTCCTTTTGCTATTTTTTGTTCTTAGTTTTAATTTATTTATTCTCCATCGTACATTTCGGTACTTTCTTCTGTGTGACTATGATTATATTTTGAAATAATATTCTAAAATGCCCCCATATATAACGTTTGTTCCAACTACCGGTTTTGTTACGGTATGCGTATTGTTTGGTGGTCATTTTGTGCGCAAACATTGGTTTTGTACTGCTTTTGGACCGGAGGTAATTATAAAGATGTTGGAAAGTATTTCTAATCGTTTGGTTATCAATCTATTTTGTAGTATTACAAACAGTAAAAATTGTAATAATCAACTTTGTTCTGTCCTATGATATTGTTTGATATTGCCATTGCCAACTGGGGTTCTCGCAGGATGAAGTAAATAATGCGCATGTCAGTACAAACGATATATGCTTCAGTCTGCGAAATGTTTTGACAGTCCCGTGACTGGTTTGTGTACGGTCAAAATTTAATACTTTTGGTATCGTTCAATGTACGGTGAGATCCGTCAAATTATCAAGGGATGTTTTCATATTATCGACTATGTTAAGCGATTCCGATACAGATAATTAATAACGAATATGCAATTGTTCAAGTGATTTCCCAACAACAGAGCACTTTTCGAAAATCCCCGCCATATCTGCTTCAAATTGATTGTCCGAGAACATAGATTAGAACTTAGAATAGATTTCGAATTTTGAGAATTCAACGTGGAAATAAAAGATTTGGTACTCTGAAAATATTTACTGTAATACGACACTGCTTTAAGCCAGGTTAATATAGGTTCAGGAGGTAGTGAAATTCCCGGACAAAAGTTGTTGAAGTCGCAGAAACGCTACACGTCGCGACGCTACCCTCCTGGTTGTTTGTGATTTTTCACGAATTGTACATTATCCTAACAACAAGAAAGGTGGCGTCGCGACATGTAGCGTTTATGTATACTGGTACAAACTTAGTTCATTGAAATGTAGAAATCGACGCAACACATTAGGCGACATTTGCATATAAAGTGAGATTTAATACTCATTAATCTCAATTATAGTAAGGTCATTATGTCTTAAATATTATATATATATATATATATATATATAGGTAACGTTACTTTGAGTGGACAATGCTGGATCCAATTTACTCTAATATGTATATAATTTCACTGTTAATATAAACATAATTTGAGTCAATGTATCATCAAATAAAACGATTTATTGCTACGTAACGTTTCGAAACTATACTTGTTTCTTCATCAGACACTATAAATAATTGCAAAGTACCCATAAACCATACAATATGCAAATGTATTTACATTAGCAAATAAAAAATTACTGAGCGATATTATAATAAAAGGAAGGAGGATATCAATTAAAATTCATAACTAGTTATATTTTAGATATCCAAAAAACTTATTTTGGAGAGTATAAAACATGTTTACTAGAAAACTTAAAAATAACAGAGAGACAATGGTTCAAAGTCAGCGCACCTTGACTGGGGTGTTTTAAGAGTGAAAGCGAAAATGAAGACTATGCGAAAGATGAAGAAACAAATAACATAACAGAATGTTAAACGAAACAAGGTACACCAAACATCACTTGGACAAACCTACATATCGACTGAAGGAAGGATGCGGTGTGGGGACACGAGAACAAGGCAGCGATCCTCATCACGTGATATTCCTACAACACAATACAATATAATAAATCTTGCCATTATCCTTTCTAAATCTGTTTTTCTTTTTTTAATTGACACACTAGTTGAAAAAATATCTATTATTTTCGTAATGAAGTCTGAGCGTAGGGGAAAAAACTTCAATTTCAATTACAAAAAAAAACTAAACATTTTTGACTAGCACATTTTGGGTTTTTTTTTCGATGAAATTGTTTTATCTACACGAGGTATAACCCTGAGCACTTTTTTGTGGACACATTGTATATATATATATGAAAAATGTGTGAAAGCCATATCCACCCGGAATGTGCAGATACTGATATTTCATAGTTTTTACTAATCATCAGTACACATTATCCGGGAATAGATATCGCTTTTATTTTTATACTGGGTGTATATATACGATTTATCAAAAAGCGCGATATAAATGAGAATTAATAACTATTAAATTCCCAAATGAAAAATTTTTCATTTGCCCGGACAACCTGGACGGTTGGCGCCGCGACCTGTTCTGTCTGCATTTTTAGGCAAATGTTATTTTGTCATTTGTAGAAATTAATACAACAAATTATAGCGGCAATTGCATGTAACGTGGAAATTTAATAGTTATTAATTCTCATTTATATCGCGTTTTTCATATATATATATATATATATATATATATATATATATATATATATATATATATATATACTATGCATCTTATTAAATACTATTATGTATTACACGATCACCATTTTTTAAATATTTTAATAAGTTTCGGAAAAACTTTTGATTTTTTTTAGATAAAAGATTTACGTATATCATAGAGTAGAGAGAACAAAGCACTTTGGTATGGGCATTGGTAATTTATGCTAGAAAATCATTCCAAAGTAAAACGTTTTCTGGGACGATAACGAAATAATTCTGAGCTTATTCTAGAGTGGACCATTGATCCAAAAAGTTTTTTTTTTTAATTTTCGGAATAGGAATCTTTCCTTGTTAATTGATTCCAGTAATACAACAGGTGACCAATAAAGCACGATCGCTTTTTAATACTTTTTCAAAAAAAGGTAATTTAGCAAAACAATTTTGGTAAAAAAATATGGTGAGCACCTCCGTTTTTACAGCCATGTCATTTAGAAATTATTATCCTCGCACGTAATTTTTCAGAGACAATAAAGGTGGCAAAGCGATGGAAACACTTTAAGGAAATAAATTGAAGACCCACGTTGTAATTGCGTTTGCTTCTTGTATTTATTGCAAAAAAATTAAAATTCATCGAATATAATCTACTGAATATAGCTGTCTATTGTTAGATGGTCGCTATAGAAAGTGTTTTCAGAGTTATTTTAGATTTTAGCATTTCACTATCATCTCAGGAAACAGTAGAATATTTGTGTGTTTTGTATAGACGAAGCTTTGTGGTGTCCGTCTGGGAATTCACCATTAAATGATTAAGTACTTCATTATTAGATAATAGCTCCCAAATAACCAAAAGAAGACAAACGCAAAATCGAAAGAGAGGGCAAAAACATTTTCAAGAATCTAAATGTACTAACAAAGTAATGGATGAATCAGAACTACATCTACGTTTCAAATTGTGAAAAAAACTTTTCGCCTGTTTTTTAACAGATTTTATATATTATATTAGATGCCCGCAGCCCGGCGTTGCTCGGCCACAGAACTCAGTAATTAATGTTTCGTCTTCCTACGAATCCGAAATTGAGTTACGTTTGAAATCTATTTTCTGATTTAAATAATCTTCCTTCCTCCCATTTTTTATATATTCTTGGGGCTGAACTTTTACCAATATTAAATTGAACCGATAAAGTTCTTAATGATTTCCCATTTTCCAAACAAGTAACAAGTCTGACTTTATCAGTTTTGAATTATCCAATTCAATAATAATAAATCATGCTTAAGCATGATTTATTATTATTCAATTGGAATGTATCTTTCAATAATTTTATCCATAGCAACTCAATTATATGACATTTGTATACTGTCATTTATATTTTATATCCTTGATAAAGGTATCATTGCCGAAACATGTAGGGTTGTTTTAAATATATATACTTTAAAGTAAAGCCAGAACTTAAATCGCCAACTGATTGAATTTACCATATCATACCAAGGTCACGAAATAATTATATACCGGGTGTACTATGAAAAACCTTTCGTGCTGTAACTTTTTTATTTTTTATCTGAATGTAATAAATTATACGTTGAACTAAATCGTTTTAAGAACACTGTAACGTGATCCGCTTTGAATTTTTTTTTACACTTTGTTTTTGACAGACAGCTGCAAACTGTGTTTTTTTAAATTGCACTATATTTTTTTTTCCCTATTCAAATATATTACTTTTTCTGAATATGAAACTGCAAACAACGATATCCTTGTATGAAAAAAAATCGAGAAATTGTAGGTTTTTTTTTAGTTCGATTTATTCTGGTTTTTCCGAATACAGAGATTTCTTAAATGCATTTTAAATACTCTATTTCATTTTATTACCAGCAAATGTGTGTCCCTTTTAAAATCACCTACATTCAATACTATATAGCCCATAAAGGATTATAAACCAATGTTATCAGTGAGCGGTGGGTCAACAACAACATTTACAATGTTTATTTTAAAAATTTAAAAATCAAGCAGTCATATTGAACGATAAAAGTGCATTCCAAATTTTCGAAGAGAGCTGTGACATCTGTCAGTCACACATTCATTATAACATTTTCAACAATTTATTTCTAAATTTTGTTATTGAAATGGATAATGGCGAATGTGTGGATGTGTGGATGCGATTCAAGCATATTTTGAATGCGGAACAAATTCTGCAGCTGCTTTGCGACTTTATGGAAATCGTTTTCCTGACAGACTGCGTACAAGTGCCGATAAGTTTGGAAGGCTCGTGCGAAATTTACGAAATTTTGGATCATTCAAAAAACCGAAAATAACCGCACGTGTAATTTTCAAGATCAAAATTTAGAATTAAGTGTCTTGCTCTATGTGGAAGAAAACCCTAATACGTCTACGCGAGAAATTGCTCACTACATGCAGGTATCACATTCTACAGTTCAGTACATTCTGAAGAAGCACAAGTTCTTTCCTTATAAACCACGGAAGGTGCATGCTCTCGGCGAAAACAACCCCCAACGAAGGGTTCAATTCTGCACGGTTTTCATGAATAAACTAAGGGAAGATCCAATTTTTTATCGTCGTGTGTTGTGGTCAGATGAATGCACTTTTGGGAAAAATGGTGTATTCAACAGAAATAATCATCGCCATTGGAGCACTGAAAATAACCATGTTGTGATGCAACACAATTTTCAAAATCGGTTCAGTGTAAATGTATGGTGTGGCATTTTAGGAGATAAAGTAGTAGGGCTTTTTTTGTGGAGGGTAATCTAAACCAAGAACAGTATAATAATTTGTTACGCAATGAATTTGGCGATTATTTAGATGAGTTGCCATTTGCTGAGTTAAACAGGGTGGTGTTCCAACAGGACGGTGCCACACCCCATAATGCACGAATGACTACTGATTTTCTAAATAATTATTTTAGCGTCAGATGGATGGGCCCTTACGGACCAACTCGATGGCCTGCTAGATTGCCAGATCTGAATCCACTGGATTTCTTTCTGTGGTCTTACATTCAAGATCATGTCTATTTGACCCCACCTGATACCAGAGAGGTCATGAAATACCACCAAATCTTATATTAAACGCAGCAGTTGGAGTTAATAGAAGGTGTCAAAAGTGTCTGGAACAAAATGGGGCCAATTTCGAACATTTGATTCATTAAAATATATGATAGCTTGATTTCTGTAAATTTCGTAGTTTTTTTTGATAATAATAAATTTGTCACTCAATTTAATGGAGGTGTCTTCAGGAAATAAATGTTTATTAGAATAAGTAAAAAAAAATATGTAGTACAATTTAAAAATAAGAAATTTACTACTGTCTGTCAAAAACGAAATGTCAATTTTTTTTTTTTTTAAAAGAGGTTACAGTGCTTTAAAAACGATTTAGTTTGAAATATCATTCATTAAAATCAGATAAAATATAAGGAAGCTTCAGCCCCATATTACACCCGGTACCTATATATATATATATATATATATATATATATATATATATATATATATATAATATCTTCGTGACCTTGGTATGATAAGGTAAACTTAATAAGTCGGCGATTAAAGGTCTGATTTACTTCAAAGTATATATATTTAAAAGAACCCTACATGTTTCGGCATTTATATTTTGTATTCTCTTGACAAAGGCGTACTGCCGAAACAGGTAGGGTTCTTTTAAATACGAGGGAAAATCAGTAATTAGGTCACAAAAAGGTATTATAAAAATAATTAGAGAAATAGTTAGCCAAAAACAAGTTTTGACCACGTGCGTACCTCTTGTTGAACATGTCACCCTCGAAGTGTTTGCCGCCAAGATGCTTTTTGAGTGGACCGAACAGATGATAGTCGCTTGGGGCCAGGTCAGGACTGTGAGCCGGATGTTCAAGAAATTCCCACCCTAATTGCGCAATTCTTGCCTGGGTCAAGCTGGCATTATCGTGATGCAGCGATATTCCTCTCGTCAGTAGGCCTGAACGTCTTCGTGAATTGCATCCCGAAGCAACAACAAAACTCTACAGTATGATGATGGGCTAGGAGCACTCCCTGAGAATCCCAGAACACGTTAAGCATAACCTTACCAGCTGAGGGCACAACCTTAAATTTCTTTGTTGACGGCGAAGAAGGATGTTTCCATTGCATTGAAACACGCTTTGTTTTGGGTTGGTAGTGGTGCACCCATGACTCATCACCAGTAACAATCCTGTTAAGCATGTTCTCCCCTTCCACTGTGTATCGAGAGAGGTGTTGCAAGGACAAGCCCATTCGAATTCTTCTGTGTTCCTCGGTCAGTTGTCTAGGTACCCACAGTGCGCAAACTTTTCGGAAATTCAAACGATCGTGCATCAGTTCGTAGGCTAAACCATGAGAACACCCTATTGCAGTTGCTATACTGTCTATTGTTACCCGCCTGTCAGTTCGAATCATCTCTTCTACCCGTCGAAGTTTTGCATCTGTCGAAATCTGAACGGGGCGGCCGCTTCGCTGATCGTCAACAACTTTTGAGCGTCCTTGAGAGAATTTCTCGACCCAGTTATATACGGCTTTACGCGACAAACACTCTTCACCGTAAACAGGAGACATTTCCTTATGAATATCTTTTGCAGAAAGTTCTTTTGCTCAGAAAAAACGCACAATAGCATGTTGCTCTTCCACAGTACAATCTTCGAGCGCGGTCGCCATTTTAACACTGCCTGTGTTCGCGCACACCAACTGTCACTTGAGAATTATAAAGCTGGATTGCGGTGACACCTATTGACAAATAGGGGAAACAACTCACTCCTATTTTCAGCTTTCCTACAGCAGTTTGTGACTTATTTATTGACTTTCCCTCGTATATATACTATGAAGTAATGAACCAGACCTTTATTCGCCGACTTATTAAGTTTACCTTATATATATATATATATATATATATAGGTATATTCTGTCATCTATATTTTATATCCTTGATAAAGGCATAATTGACGAAACATGTAGGGTTTTTTTAAATATATATACTTTGAAGTAATAAACCAGACCTTTAATCGCCGATTGATTAAGTTTACCATATTATACCAAGGTCTCGAAAATATTATATATATATATATATATATATATATATATATATACATATATATATTATATATTATATATATTATTATTATTATATTATTATATATTATATATAAATTATATTGCGTCTTACGCTAATGCGATCTTTGGATATTAGTTAATTTTGTAAATTAAGTAAACCTGCGTAGCAAACTCTAAACTTTTTTAAATCTCCATATTTATTTGAATTCCTATAATTTTTAAGTATTTTAAAAATTCTTAAATATTTACCTGTACAGGAGATACTGATTGGAGTAAAATTCAATATCGCTAACTTTGCAGAGCTTCTAAAAATTTGTATACTTTACACAAGGACACAGTTACATAAATAATTTACTTCTGTGTTTTAATATTGATGTTAAATAAGACAAGTAATCCAAGAAACCGGATTGTGATCATTTGCATTTGAAAACGAGAATTATTTAAGGCGTATACTTCACACAACGACACAATTACGTAAATAATTTATTTATGTTTTTTAATACATATTGATGTTAAATTAGACAAGTAATCCAAAAAACCGGATTGTGATCATTTGCATTTGGAAACGAGAATTATTTTTAGGGAGAGGATTTTAAGATTCTAAAATACATATCAAGTGACGTGTTCGTAAATTCATTTATGTAAATATTCGACATTATAATAATTATCATAATTTTGAATGCGTTAACACAACGATCTTCAAAAATAATTTGGTCAGATACGCTCATCATACAGGGTGCCCAAAATGACCGAAGGGGTTTTAATTCCTTATAACTTTTTTATTATAATTTTTTTTTTTGTTTTCAGTATTTTGTAAAGAAGACTTGGGGAATTTAAAAAGGTTATGGAAAATGTTTTGGAAAGAGCACGAATTTGCGAAGCAGAAAATGGCAATGACTTGCGAGATATAATTTTTCATAATTAAATTAAAAATATTCTCCATTAATACACTGTATTAAAAAAAAAATAATAATAATTATGTCTTAAATAAGAAGTTATAATGAACTCGAACCCCTTCGGTCATTTTGGGCCACCCTGTACAAGGAACTAATACAGGTGGCCCAAAATGACCGAAGGGGTATGAGTTCATTATAACTTCTTATTTAAGACATAATTATTAATTTTTTTTTTTAACAGTGTATTAATGGTGAATATTTTTAATTTAATTATGAAAAATTATATCTCGCAAGTGGTGGCCATTTTCTGCTTCGCAAATTCGTGCTCTTTCCAAAACATTTTCCATAACCTTTTTAAATTCCCCAAGTCTTTACAAAATACTGAAAACAAAAAAAAATTATAATAAAAAAGTTACAAGGAATTAAAACCCCTTCGGTCATTTTGTGCCACACTGTATAAACTATGTTCTAACTCTTTATGCTATTTTCAATTCTTAGTTTTAATTTATTTATTCTCCATTGAACGTTTCGATATCTTCCCTTGTGTGAATTTATGTTTACACTTACAAATAATATTCTAAAATGCCTGTATATAGTATTTTTACAATAACACATCAGTCACGTCATCAATGTGCGTCACACAGCGTTGGCAAATCTGTTGTTTACATTTTGCAAATAATCGTCATTTGGTTTATAGGTTATAGACTTATAGTACAGACTGAGTTAATAAGTTTGGGGAGAAGTTGAATTTCCCGCTGTTGTTTCGTTATCTTAGGTTGGTGAAAGTCACTGTAAATCTTCGAAAAACATATTTCGGCATATTGCATAGTTGGCTCGTGTTTGGAGGTGTTTGGCTTCGTTATAAATATAAATTTATGCTGCTTTTCATTCAGTTTCTGCATAAGTTTTTTTGCTAGATTTTATTAGAACTGTATTTTTTTAAATCAAGCAAAGAAGCTGTGACGAAAGAAAGGTAAAAATTCACAATAAAACATTAGAGGTTATATTGTACTACCTTATTGTCCTTTTATTTGTTATAGACAACATGCTTTTATCCGAGGAGCAAAAGGCATTCATTTTGAAAGCTCGTTATCGAAGTGGTGTGCGTAACGAGGATGGAACATGGTCATACTCGACACAATCACGTATTCAACAGTATGAAGAAGCATTTCCTGATTTACATGTTCCATATAAAATGTTTGTCCAGCACAAGGATTGAATTGTTTTGCACTTTGAAAATAATAATTGTGTTTGCAAAAAGAAATCAACCGGTCGACTAAAAGTTCTTGTCAAAGAAACTGTAAATGATTTACGAAAGAGAATTGAACAATCATTGAGAAAATTAAGTGCTCAATCCTAAAATTTCATTTAATATTACTACATTAAAGTTAATTTTAGTAAAGTTGAAGATGTGTCTTTCAATATCACACTCTTTAATAATATTTTACTGTATACCAAATTTGTTCTATAGGTGCGGCTTATTCAACTTGTCGTAAAGCTTCGTTAAAGGATCTACATGTGCACCCCTACAAAGTGACAGCTGTTCCCATTGAACATGGATTGCGTATTCAATATTGTGAATGGCTTAACAATCATCTGGATAATGACGATACTTTAAATCAAATATTTATGTCTGATGAAGCATGGTTTCATTTGTCAGGCTACATAAATAGTCAGAATTATCGAATATGGGCAACAGATAATCCACACACCTATGTCGAACATAGTGTGCATCCATTGAAGATAGGCGTATAGGTTGCATTGTCACAGCGCAGAATAATTGGGCCATATTTGGCATTTAGGTTATACCTTAAACTGTTTAGAATGTTAATATTGTAAATTTATCACTCTCTATTTAGAAAAATATATACTTTATGTTAATTAATAAAGGCCATTTTAATAGTACTTTTATTTTGAGAAATTAATAAATATAATTTTAATGTTTTAGAATAAAGAACGGAAGCAATGGAAATAGTTTATTACAGTCAATATTAATAATCATTAGAGCAGACCAATTCCCGTGCGCGCCATGAGCGCCGGTATGCGAGTGTAATGCGTAATATATTAGAATATGCGATAGAATATAAACGCAACATGATACCGATTACCGATATAAGTATAGAAGTAGAGACATTTATTCTATCAGAAATAATTAAATGTACATTTGGTTTTCTGCTATTAAAGTAATATGCATAAACACACGACAAATAAGAATAGTACATATTATAGCAGCGTTGTATATACCTATAAATAAAATGGAAAATGTATGAAATCAGTGATTGTGTGCACAACAGAGGATTTAAAAAAACACTTACCATTTAAAGCGTCTTCCAAGGATTGACAAACTGGAGAAACTCGATTGTATATTTTCAACATCAGGTGCGTTTCTAAGGTTATTTCTGAAAAACATGTCCGCCGTGAGGAAAAAATATGTTTATATTCGGAAAACGAGCGTTCTACATCTAGTGATGTTATATTCGCATAATCAAAATACTTTTTTAAGCAACTTAACGTATCTGTAGACGTGCCCTCGCATAAACGTGTTAAAGTGTTAAAATTTGCGTTTCTGTATAAAACACTTTCAAATTTAATTAAAACACTTTCACTTTTTGCGTCTTCTGCAGCACACAGTTGTGCGTGAACATCTTGGGATTCTTCTAACGACAGTGAAGAATTTTATAATTTTGTTATTGCTTCTTCTAGTCCCAAGTAATTCTCACGAATACTTTGTAAATCAATTTTTATCTGGGCATCTTGAAATTTTTTCTGGCTTGTATTGATAGCTGCACTTTCTTTCGGATCGAATGATAAAACCACGTCCTTAATTTTTTCAAAATGTTCATGTTAGTAAAACCCCGCCCATAACCATGTACCCCAACGTGTCAGAATCGGCTGTGGTGGCTTAGGGGTATGCGGACACAATTCGTGAAATTTCCGAATACGTTTTGGAGATTTCAGGAATACTGCCTTTGTACTCGATATTAAAGCATCTACCTCTGGATAACATCTACGAACCTGTTCTGCCACAAGGTGTAAAGCATTGAGTTTACAAGTAATATTTTTATATATTACAAGTTAGGACAATATTTTCAAAGAGACCGGCCTACAGAACACATGGTTGCGGCACCATCGGTCATAAACATTAATACTTGGTCTTTCGAAAGTTTAAATTTTTCCAAGGTATCTAATAGCACCTCTGAAATTTTTTCGGCATTACATTATTCTAGTCGTCTGGATGCTAATAAAATGGAAGACGTTGGATGATGTGGTTCCATATTACGCGCCATCATATTAACTACAGATTGTTTTTTGCTGTCAGTTGTTTCGTCCACACATAACCACAGTTTTTTATTTTTCCGTTCGGCTTTGATTTTATTTTCAACCTGTTTACGTACCTATGGTAAATTCCTTCGTAACGTTGTCGTGCTCGGTAATGTTTGATTCGCGTATTTATTTCAAAATGAAATAAATGAATCATTACTTAACAAGGTAAACGGCAGTGTACACACAATTATAGTTACACATAGTTCATGTATAAACTGTTGTCGATTAATTTTGTTATTATTGTGCTTCGAACTGCTTGCGTGTTCTTTACAATGTGTTTTTAACCAACACATTAGATATGTATTGCACAATACAACATTTAATTTTTGAGCCATCGTATATTAAGTCCGGGAAATCCATAATAAACTTATTCACTTCGTCTGAGAACGGTCGTTTTCTCAATTTATGCGTCGACGACATTTTATTAAGTATGCTTACACTTACATGCAGTCTAAGCAAGTACCAAACACATACTGAATGCTTTTTATTAGTTCTGATGCAATACAATCATCGTCACATCGGCGCACATGGCGCGCACGGAAATTGGTCTGCTCTAATAATCACGATAGCAGTATATACATTAAATTTAACAATAGAACAAAATATTTTATATTTTTTAGTTTTTATCACATTACACTGATGAGTTTCTCTTAGAGGCAGGTAAATTGGTGTTGCATTCGAAGTGGATTAGTAATGTGCCTCTAAAGCATATAAATATGGTGTAATATAAAATCAAATAGACATTAAAATCAAAACACTATATTGGTTCTTAATTTCACAAATATTTTCACTGGAACAAAATAATTTATAGATAAATCAATGATAAAAAGGTAAAAGTACAATCATAACTTATAAATCCAAAACCACTATTCGTATGTTATGAATTTTCGATATCAGAATCAACCGGATATCTTTTATCGCTAGACTCGGTGTACTTATGTTGTTTGGTGCTATAGCCATATATACCGTCTCTTTCAGCTCTCTATTATAATAGACTGACACATGAAAAGCAGAATTATTTATTCGCTCTAGGAATTAGACAACGGAGAAAATAAAACTACAATTTTATATTTAAACAGTATTTTTAATTAGATATATTTCGCGTAAGACATATTCAAATATGCTAAATATACTTCATTATTTCCTTAATCCACGGGACATATTTGGCTACATCCACATAGAAAGGGTAATAATTTGGATCGCAGTTTCCTTTAGTAATAAGTGTACAAGACGAAGACAATCCTCTCAGATACCAAAGCTCTTCCCCATTATCATTACTTTCTTTTACTACTAAGCCACTTCCTAAACGAATATTAAATCCCCTGGAACCTGAATTCTGTGAGGTAAGAATATTTAACACATTTAACATCTAATTACCATTTTGTGCACCAGCGCAAAAGCCATTCATGTGAATAGACTTCTTGAAATGTTCAGGGTTAACGTCACCACAGCTTATGTTGTCTATTATTACAACTTCGTGTTGTTCTATGTATTTCGAAAATTGACCGCTTTGAGTAAATGCCCAAGATAATGTTTGACCTGCACATCATTAAAAGGATCCTTTATTATAAATAAGAAACTATTAAAACAAGCGAAAATTTATCATTGATCTTTATTATGTCGTGTGCCTATAATGCAGTTCTGATGTTTGGCTTTATTTTACTAGAACATATAGGAGAACTGTACTCCTTCAGTCTCTTTCGCAGGCAGTGATATTTTGCTACAAATATATTACAAATGAAACAGACATGCAATATACATATCTGTAACTGTACACATGGACAATACACCTCGTATTTCCAAAATTTACTTCCGCTTAAGACACGTGTTTCTGCCATCTAGGCGTCGTCAGTCAAGCTAGTGAAGCCATGTTAATTCAAATGAAACAAATCTTTATGAATAGATTTGTATCTGTATATACATTTCATTGAAATCGCCTACAAGATAAAGCAAATTTCATTCTATAAGGTGGCACTTATTTCATAAGTGACATCTGACGGACGAAAGAGACTTTGCCGAAAAAGGCGACCAATCGCTTGAATAGCTAAGCTATTACATAAACGAAACAATACGTATAGGTGTAGTCCATTAACACTGACGACGCCTAGATGGCAGAAACACGTGTCTTAAGCAGAAGTAAATTTTGAACATACGAGGTGTATTGTCCATGTGTACAGTTACAGATATGTATATTGCCTGTCTGTTTCATTTGTAACAAATGCCTAATGCGTGCATAACGTATTGATATACTTAACCTTTTTGTATATTTACCGCCATCTGGCTCGTGTTAATGGACTACACCTATACGTATTGTTTCGTTTATGTAATAGCTTAGCTATTCAAGCGAAAGGTCGCCTTTTTCGGCAAAGTCTCTTTCGTCCGTTAGATGTCACTTATGAAATAAGTGCCACCTTATAGGATGAAATTTGCTTTATCTTGTAGGCGATTTCAATGAAATGTATATACAGATACAAATCTATTCATAAAGATTTGTTTCATTTGTATTAACATTGCTTCACTAGCTTGACTGACGACGCCTAGATGGCAGAAACACGTGTCTTAAGCAGAAGTAAATTTTGAAAATACGAGGTGCATTGTCCATGTGTACAGTTACAGATATGTATATTGCATGTCTGTTTCATTTGTAACAAATACCTAATGCGTGCATAACGTATTGATATACTTAACCTTTTTGTACAAATATGTTGTTTGACATTTTAGCCCAATTATTTAGAAGTATAATGACAGTTAATATTTGAAAAATATTTAAATAATAAAGATTTCAAGAAATTATTTGGACAAGCAATCACGAAGTTGAACTGAGGGCGTTACCGAGTTGTGATTTTTACATTTTCAGAAGTGACTTTACCCGCAAGGAATGTTTTGAAGAAATGAATCCGGTATTTTATGATAAATGATGTTCCTTATTACTGTAAAGCGGGGTCGAATGTATTTCAACATTGTCGACTTTAGTTAAAAGACACGTTTTGAGCTCCTAAGCCCAAAAATGCCTCTTATCGACAAAAATGAAAATAATATATATCTTGTTCAGGATATTATTAAAGAGGACTGACATGTTACTCAAAAAAGTGTTCAAGTAACCCTAAGGACTGATACGAAAATACTTAACAAGAAACCCTAAGGACTGATATGAAAGTACTTAACAGCATCTTACACAAACATTTGAAAATTCGTAGACTTTGGCCGCGTTAAATCGTCCACAATTAAACTTCAGTTTAATAAGAAGAACGTATGAAATATTGTCGATTTACACTGGATCACTCTGCCAATAGTTTGTCTCATCCAGTTGTATCCGTATAGGTGATGAAACTTGGTTGTGATGCCCAAAATGAGAGACAATCGATAGTTCGAATGTTTTAAAATCAATTCCATGAAAGTTGTCGAATAAAAAAAGAACCGAAACAGAAACATGATAGCAACTGTAGCGCTGGACTTCCGTCTTAGAATGGTATACTAAGATTTGTTTACCTCAACGGTCCGGGAAAATCGTCTAAAAGGAAAAACGATCTTAAATAAGGGAAACCCTGGGTCTCACAATGACCATTGAAATAATGAGTGCAGTATAATCTAGACATGATACCTTATGATAGATTTTTTCACGTGTAAAGAACAAGTTGTGGGGTTTACGTTTTACACCCACCGAAGACACAGCTGGAGCTGTTAAATAAACAGTTAAGAGATTGAAAAAAGTGTTTCGAAGACTGGTTTTCACGAATATACAACTCGATTGCTTGCCGAACGATTATTATAAATACGGTCGGTAACAGTCATAGGAGAATACCCTGTTCCTTTTTGATGAACAGAGTTCCTTTCGCGTTAAAATTCCTTATAACATCGATAAATTGTAGCCAAGGCTTGTTCACTGAAAACTGAATCTAAACCCTCTTTGCACTCATAAGCACTTAAACCTCTTTTAAAATCATAATAAATTGAGTTTCGAAAGTGTTCCCTGGTAAATTTCATTTTCTTTACTTTTTAAAAATAAGTAACTAAGTTATAACGAACGTAACTTCAACAACAAAACGTCAAATCACATATAAAGAGTTGCTCTAAATAAACACTGTATTATTGTTTTTCACAGTCTACTATATTTTCTTATTCTCAATAAATTCAACGTAAAATTCCGGTGAAGTTAGTAAACCTTGTTAGAATGACGTTGAAGAGAACAACATGCGCAGCCAAAGTAAATGGAGAAATGTCAGCAGACTTTCAAGTACAAAGAGGGCTACGGCAAAGAGATCCGCTTTCGACAGTTTTATTTAATATTGTCCTGGAGAAAGCTATAAGAGACGTGGATATAAACCGCAAGGTAAAGCAAGGGCTACCCTTTTCAATCGAAGCCACCAGTGCCTTGAATACGCAGATGATATCCTGCTAATGGCAAGAAATAAGAAGGAGTTACAGTCCAAGACGCAGCCGTTTATATAAGCAGCAAGCAATATGGGCCTTCAGATAAATAGAATGAAATGCAGATATATGGAGATTAAAAGCGGCCCGAAGAGTGCGTTAAGAGAGACGTTCAAGGTGCAGAACAAGGATAGAGAAGTATGACAGAATATAAATGTCAAGTAATTAAGTAATTAACTTAATTTCTTGACATTTATATTCTGTCATTTATATTTTGTATTCTCTTGATAAAGGCGTACCGCCGAAACATGTAGAGTTTTTTAAATACATATATTTTGAAGTAATATACAGACCTTTAATCGCCTACTGATTAGGTTTACCATATCATACCAAGGTCACGAAGTTATTATATATATATATATATATATATATATATATATATATATATATATATTTATATATATATATATATATATATATATATATCCCTCGTAAGTGTGTTTTTTTAGTGGTATAGTAGTTTTCTAGGCTCAACAGAAAGAAAACAGTTCTCGCACGTTACTTCTTGGAATGTTTGTAAAAATCTTAGTGAATATTTTATATTTTAAATAGCATTTTGTTTCTTCAGAAACACATTTTTACTTCAATATTGTCCATTATTCCTATTTCGATAGAGTTTAAATAACGAGCCATCGAAAAAATTCATAATTGGAGTAGACTGTGAAATTGGGTTGATACTTTAACCACTTCCACATAATGACACATTACTTGATGCTTGACAGTTTCATTTGGCTTCATTGTAAAAAAAGGTTATGGCATTGAAATGATACTACAACAAAAAAGAAAACAAATAATTTATTTAATATCGAAATCATAATCAAAATTTACATATAGCTACAGAAGTTGTTGAAAATGTTGTCCATTTACATCTAAACACAAACAATTTTCTTAATAAGAGTTTTGAAAAATTTGACACAAACTTATAGTTTCAGTGTCAAATAATAAATGTCATTATGTGGAAATGGTTAAAGTACCAACCCAATTTCACAGTCTACTCCAATTATGAATTTTTTCGATGGCTCGTTATATCCTCTACGAAATAATCTCTATTTCGGAATTTCGAAATTGATACAGAGGAAAACTAATGCATTTCAGCCTCTTGGATACGAACGCTCTTTATAAAGGTGATAGTCATCGAAAGTGTATTTAGGAAATGTCTTTTCTTGTGGAAAACGTACCCCCATAGAATAAAAAAGATCAATATTAATCTCGAGGATACTTGCGCCTAGTTGTAATTTATTTATGATTTGTAAATATCTAAATATTTCCGTTTAATTATCTGAAGATGCTGGATCAAATTTTGGGAAAATAGTGAATAAATAATAAATTACCTATTTTGTTATACAGCCTACTAATGTTGCTATCGCCATCCCATAAGCAAATGGGTTTCACAAAATATGTATACTCTATAGGCCGTTTAATTTTTAATATGGCAATATCATTATCAGTATTTAATGGTGCATATTCTGGATGAACTATGATTCGAGAAATTGTGGCTACCTGAAGTCCATCTGAAAAATCTATCAAGCTGGTCGTACCTATAAGAAACATATAAAGAAGCATATAAAATGGGCAATAGTTAGAGGCTTTGAAAATTTTCGGAAAAATTCTAAAATCTTAGAACAATATAAAAATTTAAGATTATTCTGAACATTTTACATTAAAAAATTAAAAGTATGAATATCCAATTCACAGATTTAAATTTATTTTTAAATATCTACGAAAGGGAAGTTTATGTATTGGCCATAATCAATAATATTTTGCCTTAGATAAAATTAGATATTTTCAAAGTGGAGTAATGCTGCCTGAGAACTGTCGGAGAACATAAGGGCTCTTGTGTTTCTGTAACACATTTTAGGTAACAAAATAGTGTCGACAATGTAATTGAATAAAATCCTACAACTAAATTTGAAATAAGGAACACGTTTCCTGGAAACATTACTAGCACTTGTAAACAATTAATTATATTTTGTAACGAAAAAGAGTATATACATGAACGCAACAATTTTTTCAGTATACAGCCGGAATTAGATCATAACGAAAGAGGCACTAGAGTACACTTTTTAGATCGCGTAGTTTCTAGTAATATCGACTTATAGGTTACCATATGGAAGGCCATAAGAAGATATTGAAAATTATTCTCAAGTAAACCACAAAAATCAGCAAAACCGGAGCATCTCCTGAGATAAGCAGAGAATTGCAGACATTATGAACCCTCTCTTGGATGACCATAAAGCTGGCCATGCCTTAGGATATACCCAAAAACTTGGTTAAAAACTACGATTATGCTTTGGAGAGAAGCATGTACACATCCCAAATCACTTAAATCAATTACTTTTACATATCTTAGATTGAAGACTATAGGAAATATTTTACATTTATTTATTTAAAAGAGATCCCCGTTCTTGACAATAATCAAATTATAATAAAAAATTAGGAGATGCTGTTTTGAATGGTGGGAAATCTTGGAAGATGTCTATACTGTAAAAAAATTGCACTTGCAGTATTTCTGATCTCAGACTGTACTTCCGACAACAACTAAATGTCTTCATTTATCCTCTAGCAAGGAAAAATTTCAAAACAAAATAATAGCAACGAAGACAACACAAGCGTGTCCTCAAGGAGAAGCACTGTTAAAAGGTTTTGTAAAGTTTGGTAGCAAACAATTTTATCACGACACCAAATGACTAAGGAATATGAAACTAACAGTTTGTTGGTGAGCACTTTCAATGGTAATCATAGTCCACATCGTTGTAACTACTTGCAAATTCGAACGTCATAGTTGCTATGCTAAAGTTGGGATCAAAATTTTCATTGTTCCCCAACATGTAACTTGGGGATACATAGACACTAGTGGAACGGTGCTCTATGAGCCTTCTCACAAATTTCGAATTTTTAATTATATTTACAAAAAAGTGAATATCTAATAACGAGCAGGGATCAAGCAAAGAGACGAAGAGTAATGAGTATGCTATCATCTGGTTTACACATTGATCGTATACAAATCATGGCCGAAGTTTGAGATACCAGGCAATACGCGAAAATAAGCGACAATTTCCCGGGACTGTACTTAATAGACTACCAAACGGTGCTGCAGGGAAAGATAAGAGCGTAATAATTGACAAAAGAAACATTATGAAGTAGACTAAAATCTGTAAAGAAGCCCTAAATCGAAGAAGTAAACAATAGTATGCCATCGACCCTGAGTGCTGGGACATTGGAATGTTAAAGAGAATGTGATATCCTATAAACTAACCAAAGAGAGTTTTAAAGAAAGATTCGTATGTTCAGTAGCCGTATGTATGTCATTGGAAAAGAGAGTTGATCATGGCTGGAAGGAGAACATGCAGGAGACCGGAAGTCGAAACCATTTTGTCGTGTAGAACATTCGAACTTTCTCTGAGCAGGATTGTAACATTTTTGGGACTACCGAACTGATAGAACGGTGCAGAATCAAGAATAAAGGTTGAAACAGGTATTGGGCGAGCGTATTTTAGTTGGCTGGAATGATTTTAAGCGACAGTAGGAAGCAACAGACATCTTTATCACGTATGATGTTCTTTGGTTTACATTATATTGGCGAAAGAGAGCTTGATTTTGATATTAAAAATTATTAATTTTGTCAAATTCTGGGTTAGTGCTATTAATGATGAGGACGGCTACAAATTATGTAATATCTGGAGGCTGTGTTACACTCGAAAACGTTTTTTTTATTGCATAATTTTTCATAAGTTTCCACAATTTCATTATACAGGGTGCGGCAAAATAACCTCCCTATTTTCGATGCTCGGTAGTGAGTAAATGGAGACACTTAGAGTAGTGGGGATAGCAGGAGTCGACGCAGGAGAGTGGGAAGTTTACGTTGCATTCGGCACGTAGGCACCAGTCGCCATAATGTCGTGGATGAACGAGCACAGAGCTTATGCGGTCGAAGCGTTCATTCGCAACAATGAGTCGGTTGTCACGGCACAGCGTGCTTTTCGAACGCGATTTCAAATTCCTACGCGTGAGTCGGTACCGGACAGAAAGTCTATTTTGTTGTGGGTAAAAAACATTAGAGAGACTGGTTCTGTTGTGAAAAAACGTAGTGCCTCGTAGTGCCCGTACACCCGAAAACATCAATGCGGTTAGACAATCAGTTTTGCAGTCTCCTAAAAGATCAGCTCGTAAACATGCAGCCGCCCTTCGAATGTCTGACCATAGTGTTCGTTGAATCCAACACAAGGATCTTCATTTCCATCCTTACAAGATGGTTGTTGTGCAAGAACTGTCACAACGTGATTGCCAGAGTCGCACGGAAGCATGTCAACTCATCTTGGAAAGTCTTCCACCAGACAGCATTGTTTTTTTAGTGACGAGACACATTTTTATTTGTCTGGCAATGGTAATAAGCAGAATTTTCGTTACTGGAGTGAAAATAATCCCCATGTCATTCACCAAAGACCTCTTCATAGTGAGCGTGTAACTGTGTGGCGCGCTATCTCACGACTTGGAATCATCGGTCCATATTTTTTTGAAGTTGATGGCGTTACGGTTACTGTGAACTCCAACAGGTATTCCAACATGATTCAGAATTATTTTCAACCAGCATTGCAAGAGAGGGCTTTCGAGCATGTATGGTTCCTGCAAAATGGTGCCACATCCCATACTGCTCGGGTGACAATGAATGTCTTGAGGGAAATGTTTCCAGGCAAATCGATTTCTCGGGGAGGGGACATTGCGTGGCCAGCACGATCCCCTGACCTAACGCCTTGTGACTTTTTTATGGGGTTACTTGAAGGCTGAGGTGTTCAAACATCGTCCCGGAAACCTGCCAGACTTGAAAGAAGCAATTCGCGAGGAAATTCATCGCATACCTCAAGCAATGCTTGAGAGAGTCCACGAGTGCTTCAATGTTCGTTTGCAGCAGTGTATCAACAGCCACGGCCATCATTTGTCAGATATTATTTTCAAAACCAAGTAAAAAAAAATTACCGTGTTAAAGAATAAGTTGGTAAAAATAAAATTGTTTTATCTGGAAAAATGCTTTTTTTATTTACGTCAAAAAATAGGGAGGTTACTTTGCCGCACCCTGTATTTAAAATGAAGTATATCCCCTCAGTATTGCGTTTTTGTATTTGTTACGTCACTTTTCTGATATGTTCATTGTCAACTTATTACTGGGTGTTCCTCAAATATTGCTATTCGGGGAAAAACCGTGTGGAATCTGAAAAGTAAGGAACGCAGGCGTCCAGAGCAAACGCTTCAAATACTGAAACTTGAATTTGTAACAAAAGGGAGTGAATGCAACTACATTGCATAATTTCACAAGCGCAATTACATGAAAATTCTGTTAATACAGCGTGCACGTAGTACACGAGTCAAATTATACAAGCGAGTGATGTTTCTGATTGGTAACGGTTCGCTAATGATCGCCTTATACGATTTCGTCCCTCGCTTTTGAGATCACACAACGCTTCTTCGAATTCCCTAAAAAAAGCTGTTCGGCTTTTTTTAGGGAATTCTCAGCAATAAGTTGACAATGAACATATTTTAAACATGACGTAACAAACACAGAAGCGCAATACTGAGGGGAAATACTTGATTTTACGACACCTTTTATATTTTTACAATCGACCACTAGATGGTGCTTTTGACATATGTAATCACTATATCCTTAAAGTTCGACCTTTGTCAATGAGAAATCCGCGATAGTTTAGAAATTGAGTCAGTAGTTTGTTGACAGTGACAATTTCAAGACAATGGGAATGTAAAATAATGGTGATTGTTCGTCAAAGTTTTCGTTGGATGATTTTTTACGATTATTAAAAAGGCCTAACTCCACAAGAATGCATTATGTCGCTTCGGTCAACTTTTGGTAATGAAGCACTATCAGAGAAGTCAGTTTACAATTGGTTTGCAGAATTTCGTCATGGTCGTGCCTCAGTGAATGATTAATCACGTAAAGGTTGACCAAAAACTGTTACTGTTACGATTTCAAAAAACATCGATGCCGTTCACGATCGACATGTGACCTACAGTGAGGTAGAGGCATCTCTTGGCATATCGCAGACTGCAATTCATTCGATTTTACATGAACATTTATTTGTAAAAAAAATATGTTCCGGATGGATTCCACATAACTTGACTGAAGCACAGAAAGCAGCTCGTGTCAGTTGGTGTAAAGAGATGGGCAAAAAATTCGACGTACGAACCGCAAAGTCCGTATACAACATCGCCACAGCTGACGAAACATAGATATATGCGTATCAGCTGGAAACCAAGTACCTAACAATCTACTGTATGGGTGTTCCAAGACGAACCGAACCTCACAAAAGTTGTTCGTGCAAGGAGCACTTCCAAGAAAATGATCGCTTGTTTCTTTGGCTGTACAGGACACATCGTAACAATTCCTTTAGAGGATCTGAAAGCTGTTTACGCTGAATGGTATACAGTAATTTGTTTGCCAAAAGTTATAGACGAAATCAGGAAGAACAACCGAAAATGTCGCATTATTCTTCATCACGACAATGCGAGTTCCCATACAGCACGTCTAACAGTTGACTATTTGAAGGAGCAAAGTGTTGAAATAATGTCTCATTGTCCATATTCACCTGACTTGTCGCCGAATGATTTCTTTTTGTTCCCAACTGTGAAACAAAAAATTCGTGGACAGCGATTTTTAACACCTCAAGAAACAGTCGAAGCCTTTGAAAATCATGTTTCTGAGATACAACCTTCAGAGTGGAAAAATTGTTTTGAGAACTGGTTCGTACGCATGCAAAAGTGTATAGACCATAAAGGCGAATATTTTGAATAACAATAAAATAGTTTGTTCCCAAAAATTTTGTTTTCTTCCCAGGTTATGTAAAAATATAAAAGGTGACCCTCGTAGATATAACGAAATTGTACGAACTCGATACAATAAAAAAGACGCTTTTCGAATGTAACAGCTGCTGCGAAGAAAAAGTCGGCAAACAACAAAAATATGGCCCAGTGATAATTAATTACATCGAATAAATTGAAATATAAGGGAAATGAAAATGTTTAGTGCTCATACGTTTATAAGGCACTTATATTTAAACTTGCCTAGGAACGCCAAAAATTTGTTTCGTATAAAAACATCTCCAGTTGATTCAACTATAACACAAGATGCAGTTGTCACTATACAATTGTACGATATTAACAAACCTCCGCATGCATAAAATATAACTCCAAACAAGTTCTTGAAAATTGTTACAATCCAGGGCCATTTTCCTGAAATAGACAAGTTAAATAAATGTTAATATTTGTAATAATAGTCTAACCATAAATATCGCCAAATCTGCACAATTATATGAAACTTAAGTCAGAGAATTTCATAACAGCATGAACATACATTGGGAGCATATATCCGTACCTATTTGGTAGCTGCTCAGTAAAACCCATTTACACTATTTAGAGTAAACCACCCAATTATATATATATATATATATATATATATATATATATACACTTTGTTCGTTTTCAGTTTACAGTCACATGACTAACTATGTCATACTATCTCAGACAAAGAATCTATATACTTTGTTTTTCAGATATATTGAGCTGCAAATATTCAGAATTGAAACGTATGTCATTTGATACAAGACATACGTCTTTGAAATTTCTTCGTAGCAAAGACAAAGAAAAATAATATTAGCATGTCTTGTATAATATGAGATACCGACAACTGTTTTAGTCAAAAGAGAAAATACGTATTTATCGACATATACAGGTTATGTTTAGTGCGCTCTAATTCTTACCTTGTTTGTATTTCTTCGTTGATATTTTAATATTTCTTATTTATAAAATCTGTTCTTCTTGCAACAATAATAGTCAGTTTCGAGTAATTAATCGTAAGTATTTAACGTAATATTTCTTAATTAAATTATTTTACTTTGACACTGGCAAATAACATTTTTTGATAAATTGATAAGCATATCGCAAAATGTAATTTTCATAATATGAAGTGATATAAAATTTCATGTTTGTGTTCTTTTTGTTGTAGAATATGCCAGGTAAACGTCTAGATTCACAGGCACAAAATCTAGTTGCCAACCTTCTTCATTATTTTGAAGAAGAGAAATATAATAGAGGTCCATTATTGTCTGTTGATTCAGTTTATGAGGTCAAATAACACCAAATTAATATCTTTAGATTAATGAGGAAAAATATTTTTAGAGAGTAGCAAGTGCTCTTAAGATCTCTGTCCGAACCGTTTACAATATCAAGCAACGTGGGACATCATCACCTGGAAAACAAATACCCCGACGTAAACCAAAAACCAATGATTTGCCAGAAAGCTTGAAAATGGAAGTCCGAAATACTTTATACGACATGTTTCATCAAAGTATTCTAAGCAATTTTATTTTCATAAATGATTTATATTTTAACGATATACTTTTTTAGAAAAACATGTTACATTGAAAACATTGAAGACTGAACTGGAAACTAAACAAATGGTGCAAATAGGAAAAACATCTCTTTCCATTTTACTCAAACATATCGGTTTCAAATATAAACAAGATGATAATAGAAGAGCATTAATGGAAAAACTTGATGTTAGTGTAATGCGAAGTGTATTTTTAAGAAAGTACATTGAGAATACAAATTCTGGTTTGCGTCAAGTTGTCTTTTTAGATGAAACATGGATATTTTCCAAAGGATTGAAAACAAGGTCATGGCAAGATGATACAGTAAAAAGTGTTCGAAAACCAGAGGGCTATGATGGGAAGAGATATATTATTTTACATGCTGGTACAGATTGATGGTGCTGCTCTTATATTTCCATCTAAATCAACAACTGGGGATTATCACGGTGACATGAATAATGAACTATTTAAGACGTGGACACAAGATAAGTTAATACCTAACTTAGAAGTCCCTTCACTTGTTGTTATGGATAATGCTCCTTACCATAGTGTAGTTTTAAATAAATCCCCGAACACTTCATGGAAAAAGGCCAATATTATAGAGTGGCTACAAAACAATACCATTAATTATTCTGCTGATATGACAAAGTTTGAATTACTGCAACAGGCAAAAAAAAACCGTAAAGAGGAAGTTTATGAAATTGATGAACTGTTAAGAAATGCAGTACATGAAATTCTTAGACTGCCACCGTGACTTCAATGCTATTGAGCTAATTTGGGCAACAGCAACAACATATTACGATGTGCACATCGGTAGGGATGGTTACACCGACGAAAAGGTGAAAGAAATGTGGAAGGAGGCATTAATACATGTGATAGTAATACATGGAGTAACTGCATAAGGCATACTGATAATTTACTAAAACAATGGTATGAAAGAGAAAACTGCTTGGTAGACTTGGATATAGATCCAGTAATAATCAATGTTACAGAATCAAGTACAGAATCAGACTCTGATTCAGATTAATATATGAAATTGTCATTGAAGGTGTCATATTTTATGTTAGTACAAGACAACATTTTTTTCTGTCTATGATAGTGTTTTTATGATTGTATTAGAAAGATTCTATATTTAAACTTCCATGTAAATATGTTTTATTCAAATAAATATTTCTTATTAGACCGATTGAATTATTTGCTATTTGTACATACTTCTATTCTCTAATATGCTCAGTTAATATATGAACAACTCAAGAGTTTGCAGATACAACTAACATAAATTGCGAAGATAAAGAAAATAGCTTTTGTCACATACTGCACTACTGTTGTTCATTGAGTGTATGCTGTACACTGCTGTATGCTGTGAATGCTGTATGGCATCTTAATATCAGGTTTTAATAGTCTTATGCAGAATAACATTAAAAAATATCAGCGCTCACTTGTGCAGTCACATCCATATCTGTTAACACTAGAATAGAATAATACATGATACAATTTCGCTATTTTGCATTTATTGTATTGATTAAAGTATCTGCATTTAATTAAGTTGACTATTTTTTATATGAGCAAGTTTAACAAACAGTTATGATATTTTTTTAACATACTGATTCCAAATGAAGTTATATCTTCAATGGTTTTACTTAGCGTAGCAATGTAATAATTGAACTGTATAATTAATTTATACATAATACTAATAGTTCTCTATAGTTTTTGTAAACAAATTAATTATTCGTGTAATTATTATTAACCATTTTCTTGAAAATAATAATACCAATATAATCAAGGTGAGCTTTTATTGATTTAATTTCGAATGCAAAAAATTTGATTATACATATGAAACAATCAAAATTTAGCTTCCAGTTTTCTTATTTCCCAACCTTTCTGTTCTACTTTTTGGTTATATTGAATTGCTTGGTAATTCATTTATGTTAGTGAATTTCTTCTCGTATGATTTCTGCAATTTCCAGATTATTTCTTATTCCAAATTTATTTAATGCGATTAATGCTAGAAGTGAAGCATCTGTTTACAATACATGAAAAGCTGCATTTTCTACATGTACCATTGTCTTCTTTAAAGAATATAATTTTATATGCGTATTTGAGATTTAAAACTTCCAAAGTTACTGTGTTTATACTTCAAAAATTTTAGGTTATGTCATACGGCATCGTTCCAATTTCATTACCATTACATTGGTCAATAACATCGATTGATTAAACAGGAAAAACATTTAGAAAATAAATAGAAAACATGATGTATTTATATCAAATAAATATGATAATGAAATAACAATTTTATATTTATAAAATACTTAAACCTCTTTTGACTGGAAAGTATCGACTAGATTGATACTACTAAAAATAAATGAAAATTGATCATATGACTGCGAACTGAAAACGAACAGAGTGTATATATATATATATATATATACATAATTATTTCGTGACCTTTGTATGTTATGGTAAATTCAATTTGTTGGCGATTTAAGATCTGGTTTTACTTTAATATATATATATATATATATATATATATATATATATATATTTAAAACACATGTGTTTTAAATATATATATTTTAAAGTAAAACCAGACCTTAAATCGCCAACAAATTGAATTTACCATATATATATAAATATATATAAAAATTCAAGTGCGTGTTGAAACTTTATTTATTGACTCACGAATATGAGTTTTAACCATTTTAAATGGTATTTTATTGTCTTTGTATTCAACTGTTCACAATTTTCGATTAAAAAGTATCTATTTTTCAACAACCAAAAAACAAAAATCATGTCAAAAAAAACTTAGTTATTGGACAATTTTTATAGTATGTGGACATAATCAATCTAGTTATTGGACATGTAGTAATTTATTATTTTCATTTTTTAGTTATAAATACAAACTGGGCATTCTAATATATACATTGTATAATTTAATCTATCTCTTTTTCTTCTTCTTCTTATTCTTCTTCCATATCATCAATTTCTTGTCTTTTTTCTTAGTTCTTATTTGCTAAATCATGGATACTTTCTTATCATTGCCTTTCTTCTTGTTTATTGTCATTTAAATCATCGTTCGCTATATTCGCTATGTTATTATCCTCATTTTGGTTCCTCTGATCTCTTCTAAGGTAATCGTCCTCCACAATTTTCTTCCCCGGCAGTTTCTTCATCATTTTCCTCTTCATAACTATTATAACACATGAAGAGATCGTCATGGTCGGGAACATACTTTTTGTGTTTCTTGGGAATGCAGGATTGACGAAAATTATTTTTGCATGTGTCGCATGTTTTTGTATTGACTCTTAGATAAGCGCTTTTTACAAATAAAACAGAAAATACCCTTTTTTCACTTCTTTTGATTTACAGACTTTTTTATTTCTGGAGTTTGCTTTAACTACAACTTTTTCTTCACTATTTCGTTTTCTTTCTAATTTCCTAGCCTTTTCAGCTTTAAAACTTTCTTGATAAAGTCGTGACGTTATAGCAAACGAAGCGCACTCAGTTTAAGGCTTATTTTTTTGCTGGGGCTTATCTGATATTTTGAGGTAATCGTCAATACATTTATTTAGTAATGGCGAACTAGAAGTTTGGTGCGTAGTATCATTATTGTTAGTTATTCGTACACAGAATGCTGCTATATTGTCTGCTAGCGTAACAGTGATGTCAGAAATCACGTAAACATTTTTTAGGTTGTTAGGTTTAGTCATAAAAATTGATTCAATCCCATTTTGCTGCTCTTAACATTACTTATTGCAGCTTCCATAGAGCTAGCATTATATGAGATTTTTTTTGGCGTTATTTAATAAATATAGGCAGTGTAGTTATTGGACAGTTTCAGACTCATTTATCAGACACCTCTCCAATAACTAGTTAGAAAGTGAATTAGTTTACCATAATTAATATTTAAAAGAATAGTATTAAAAAAAACATGAATTTCTTGCATAAAACACGAAAATGTGATTTGAGTAGTAATTGGACAGACGTACAATAACTGAAATAGTTACATTATTCATTTCAGTTCCTGGACACCCTTAAATTCTAACCTACTTAATGTTTATTTTTGCTGATAAACTTCTAAATCGTACCTTATTGATGACTTAATGTACTACAAGTTTTGAATTCTAGATACCTACTACCTTCACTATCTTTAAATTTCCACAACTTGACATGAAGTTTCTTAATAATACTACAAGAAACGCTCCCGCATTTTACACGTCAAAGAATAACCCAATATACCGCCAAAACTGAGACAACATGGGGTCGCAGTACAAAACGAACAGGTCGAATATACATACATAGTGTCATCTATGAATATAAGTAGGAATCTTATTCTCATTTATTCAAAACGAACTGTCCAATTACTGCCACATGTCCAATAACTGGGTGGTTTGCCCTATACTGGAGTTGTCTGAATATCATATTCGCATAGTTATCATTGTTATTTATAAAATGGGAAAGAGTCGCGACAGACTTTAGCTCATCTTTTGCCCCTTTGTATCAGAAAACGTTTTGTATATCATTTCATAATTTGTTTTCCAGACATTGAAATCAAGCGCAAGTGAACAGTGTGGTCTCGTGAAATGAGTATCGTAACCAGAACAATTTCTAGCATAATTTTGGAAGAGTTAGCCTTGAAGGCCTACAGAAAGGGCGAATACTATCTCCTAACAACAGTCTTGAAGGCCACAAGGCATAACACAATCTCTTTCTCGGACGAGAAGATATTTACTATTGAGAAAATATTTAAGCAATACAATGATAGCTTGTATGCTCAAAGTTCTCTAGAACCCCGAAAGATCGTGACTTTCTTGCCATCCTGCCTCAGAAATATATGACTTGGCGAGACGTCTTCTACGAAGGCACTTGTTCAGTTAATTTTTGCTAGTTTATGACGAAAATGTTGCTCCGTGTGTGCCAAGAAACTGTATTGGAAACTTGACTAAAGCCTTTGATGGACTCTTTATTTAGGGGGCAGAAATGACTGCTTGAACAGGAATAAAACGAAAAGGACCCAGAAATGCCTGAAAAATAATGTTTCTTGATCTAAGCGACTATCGATTATGAGATATTCTTGAAAGTAGGATGTAAGAAACATAATTCAAGTTTCGAGTTTTCGTAAGGGAGTATTTTTGAAGCTGCTATAAAAACATCACTCGAAGCCGTGTAAATCGATAGGTGGTCATTTGTAACTCTGGGTGGATGCAGAACGAAGAAACTATACATCGTATACAAAATTATTTTCTGTACTTTTCGGATAGATTTACTTTAGGTTTGTACGTCGAGTTATAACTTTTTTACATACCATTCAAATATTGACAGGATTTATGGTTAGATTTTGTACATACATTGTCTGATGCATTTCCTCTACATTATTTACTTACCTTCAGCGCTATTCTCTTCAAGTGCCGATGTTTCTGGTTTTGTTTGAGATGATCGTCCGCAAATATCTTGTATTTTTAGAAATGTTTCATGTGATGGACTGAATAAAGAAATTAGTATAATAATAAATTATGTTAATAATAGTAAAAGAAAGCTGCCTTGTTTCACGGCAAATAATTCATTAATAAACTGTTTATTTCGATAGTCGATCAATGTAACCCGAAATTTTGATACATTTTAGGTGCACATTTGAAATGCACACCACGATATTCGTTCTGAATTTATTGCCATACACTATATAAAATTGTATTATGACACCAAGATACTCGAGAAGTCAACACAACGATTTTCATCAAATCAAGTGAACGTAATATTTAACTGACCTCACATTAAATCTATCAGGGCCCATGTACAAATGACTACTATATCAACAACTTTAATTTTAACTTACAAGTCATCTACTATTCATCTATGCAGCAGAATAACAATCCCAATAGCTTAACACAATGCGTCACTTGAAATTTCAAGCTAGCAAATCGCCATAATGTGAGTGGTTTTGCTGACTTCTTTGGCCTGATAGTTAATACCTTAGTCGAACCTATAATCATCTACTACAAAGAGCTCAATGTTTTAAATAGTGTCGTGATGGACTATGTAAAGATACCGTCAACTTGTCTGACTATTAACACGAAGAATAATGTCGTGAACCATCTTTGTGGAGTATATTATGTGTTATGTAGACTCCGTGATTGACACGAAGGATTAGTTGAATGATGATGTGTAACAATGCATCAATTGTATATTGAATAATTTGGAATAGGCCACCAACAAAGTTTTTGGTTTTTGCATCACGTCTCACTTCCCGAGAAAGGTAAATGAGGCGATTCCGGGAATGAAAATTTTGAGAAGAGGCTCTAACACCATATTTCTACAAGATCTAGCATGGCTAATTTAGAAATATCATACTAATTCATAAGCTTTAAATAGAAGTAATAACGTGGGCTTCGCTGTTGAAGACGAAAAGCAAGCCTTTGTTAAATCTTTGGAGAAGCGAAAAAGCCATATCGCGAGAATGTATATACAGCGTCCGCCATATCGTTCGCACCATATGGGAAAACCTCTTATTGTAGTGTTTTTTAAAAATCGTTTTCGACTAGTTGTTTGCCCATGTTTGAAAACCTAAAATGGGATACATGCGAGGTTTTCTTCTTGCACAGTGTCCGCAAAGAAGGTTAATCCAACTTTTTGATTAATTGATTTATTGAAAAATTGTTTTCGGCTTTAGGCTCTGCTTCACCACCAACCACAAAATAGCAAAAAGTAATTTTCATGGCACTCTTGTTCTACCATTAAAATGACGTTTGAAACTTTAAAATAGGTTAAAATGGCCTTATTTATCAAAGTGAGAAGAACTATAGGGAAAACTAAAAACTATTTAGTATATTTTGGTGTTTAATTGATCAATTAAGCAGGAAGAAATAATATTTAAAAGCTATTTATAAGCTAAGTAAATAAAAAATTGAAATAAAAAATTAAAATTGTAAATTTTGTTAACAAAAATGTCTCATATTTCCACATCTCTTCCCTCGTTTTCTATGCACATAATAGTTCTGTCGTACAATTCATTTGGCACATTTCTTAGGCATACAGGTGGAATCTGAAGAACACAGTTTCTAATGGTCTCTTCTAGGTGGTAAATATTTCTAAATGGACCATATTTGTATACTTATTTTTTCAAATAACCTCGAAGAAAAAAATCACAAGATGTCAGATCCGGGGAACGTGGTCCGTGTCCACCACGTTCCCCGGATCTGACATCTTGTGATTTTTTTCTTCGAGGATATTTGAAAAATTAAGTTCTCAGAAAAGCGACCTATCCATTTTGCCGGAAAAAACTCATTTAGGTAATTTATAACTTCGATACTACTGTGAACTGGACAACCATATTCTTGGAAATACATTTTTCTTCGTAATTCCAGTGGACAATTTTCAAATTGGTAGAAAAATTTATTTCGTAAAAATTCCAAATATCTTCCTGTCTTTAAATTATTTCTAAAAAATTATGGTCTAAATATTAGGTTATTAAAGATTCCACACCACACATTCGCTTTAAAATGGTATTGATTACGTACTTCTATTTGAAAATGTGGATTTTCATCGGCAGCTATTTGACTAACAAAACAATATCCATGGCTGCCTACGAATTTGTGTAAAATATGATGATGATATTATAACTTTCTAGTGCGTTTAACGGAAAAATACACTTTTTTGTTGCATTTATTCACATTAATTGTTAAGTTATATTTATTTAGCGTAAATTATAAAACAAGCTGAAACTTAAAATGAGGTTTTCTATGATAAAAAGGCTTTGCACTAAAAATGTGAAATAACATGACAAAATTTCTTTTCTAATAAAAAATTTCTATTGTAATATTAGATTATACCAGTTTAGTTCATTTTTGAAGACAAATATAAACAAACTAACTATGCTTGGATTTGAAATAATGAAATAAAATTCAAAGTTACACGTGGAAATTGTAAGAGAAAGTGTAAATTTTAAAAATATAAATTTTTTGGACATCTATCGAAGAAACTCATCTAGCTTCATAATTGGCATCGCGTTTACTGAATATCTAACCAATGATACCCAAATTTCGTCAAAAGAACTTTCCATTTTAAAATTATTTTCGATATTCGAAGTTTCGATAAATGCAATTTCCTCTAAAACCAAAAATCGCTTGCAGAATCTGAATACTCCATTTTAGGTCTTTTAATATCCACAAGATTTTGGCGGATTTATATTTTTAAATAAAAAGATAAGAATGTTTCTCATATGATGCGAACAATATGACGGGCACGATATACCGCGGCAATAGTGTGTAGGCGGAGCTTAACAAAACTAATAAATTTGTAGCAATTAAATTTTACGTACACAAGTAGTATGCTACATTGCATTTTCTATTTTTATTTATATATTTACAGGGTGTTCCAAATTTCCGCAACCAATTTTTTTTTTTAATGGATTGCTATACGTACTTTCTTGTTATTATGATGATAGCCACCCAAATTATCTTTGCAACGATATATGATAATGTGCACTTACAACTGTTAGTTTTGGTTTTATTGCAAATTTTGTTAAAATCTTGACAGTTGCAGCGTCTAACATTTTAAGTCTTAGCCTGAAAATGGGTGCAGTGCCACATGTAGCTCTTTTGTTACCAATTTATAGACTAACACGTTCTATGTTTTGAGGGTGAACAACGTGACAACATATACAGAGAAATTTTACAAGGAATTTGCTGACTAACAAAGAAATTGTAGGTTCAATTAAAAAAAAGAAAATACCCTTTAAACTTCGATAACTTTTGGCACGACATATTTAACACCCCGTATATGTTGCCACATTGTTCACCCTCAACACATATAAGGTGTCAGTCCATAAATTGGTAACAAAAGAATTACGTGAGGCACTGCACCCATTGTCAGGCTAAGACTTAAAATGTTAGACGCTGCAACTGTCAAGATTTTAACAAAATTTGCAATAAAACCAAAACTAACAGCTGTAAGTGCATATTGTTATTTATCATTGCAAAGATAATTTGGGTGGCTATCATCATAATAACAAAAAAGTATAGCAATTTATTAAAAAAAAAAACTTGAAAGTGGTTGCGGAAATTTGGAACACCCTGTAAATATATAAATAAAAATAGAAAATGCACTGTAGCATACTATATTTGTACGTAAAATTTAATTGCTACAACTTTATTAGTTTTCATGCTAAGCTCCGCCGACACACTATTACTAGAACTAGAACGCACAATTAGCATTCGTTATGGGGCGAAGTTATTTCTACAAAGAGGACAAAAATTTCGTTCAACACGTGATGAGCTGACAGAGACATTATGAGAATATGAAACATTGCGAAGTATCTGGGTAATATGTGGGCATGATTCCCAATTTATTTCAGGTTAATTCTTTTCTGGATTTTTTAATCAGAAGCACATTTAGACTCGTACGTGTCACCTCGCTATCAACTGAGCTAACCGTTTGCTGATCTGAACAAGATGTTTTTATTTGTAATCCGACTGTCAATGTAGAAGACATTCTGTGTTAATGTATAGATACTGAATTATCAATGAATTTTATGAAAGGTGATTTAATGAGAAAGACCAACAACTGTCAGAAAAGGATGATATATGATTTTAATCGTCTATTACTTTGTTAAACTTGATTTAGAAGAGACGAGGTATTGTTTCTAGCAATATACACGTGGAGCAAACTCGAGGTGTGGAATTAGGTAAATGAAGTCTGTCAAGCAGTTACAGAACTGAACCATAATTCTAATATCTATTCTTTATAGGAGAATTTTAATTTCTTCCTCAAGAATTTCAGGCGGTCAGGAAACCCTTTCGCCGTTGATCGAAATCAAATTAAGGATCTAGTTGAAAACAATTACTGCTACGCTACAGGATAGATGAATACTGAACATTTCAAAGAGTACCATATTTATTTGGTCATTTGTGGAAACTTGGATAATTTAATACATACGTTATTCGGATTCCTGACTGTTAAGTTGAAAATAATTCGAAGGATTACATTTAAATATGCGATGTTCTATACGAATGCTGTGATAATAACGCATTCTTAAAGCGATGATTACTGGAAATGAAGATGCTTCATAACTTCGAACACAAAAGGTCGCGGTCGTGTACTTTACGTTCCGTAGGATAAGAAAGAAATTCCGCACTATGAGTTTCTTCTGTCGAACAAATTAATTCAGTTAAGTTCTGCAAGCAACTTGAAATGGTAATTTATGAAAAACCATCGGATCTTGGTAATTAAAAAGGGCATAGTCTTTCATCATGATAATGTGGTTCTATGTTTCTTGGGAGACAAGTTGAAACTGCTTTAACATGCTTAGGATAATTTGGCTGGTGCGCCATATTTCACAGACATTGAACTCACTAGTTGCAATAGATTAGATTATTTAAGGTGGATATAGAGCCTATTCCACAGACCTACTATTTTCAACAGTTCCTCTGAATATAGTTCCTCTTTAGAATATTCCTATTTAATTTGTAGAAATCGCAATCTTGTCAGCACTTTCTATTGCATGGTACGAGAATCGGGTTTCCCTTCTCTACCTATCAGAATCTGCATATAGTCTCTTATGGAAAGTTTATATTATTCATCTTCTTTTTGAGCTCAAAATGCTCTGTTCACAAGTCCATGATCATCCTGACAGACTATGTGTCCCTAGTCAGTAGGTCCGTTAGCGTCTGCTTCCTAAGCGACTTGAACTTAGCGACCGTTTCGTAGCAACGATTTTGCCTACTGTAGACTGGGGAAATGCTTTCGCTTTTTTCGAGACCATTTTTCAGATCTTGATTGCCTTTTATTTTTCTCTTTACAAAATTCAACGCAAATACAAAATACATACGGAGAAATTTTTGTAGAGGATGATAGCCGGTTTTAGGAGAGCTGAATTTTCAAACTTCCCAATAGATTATAAGGTTATATATAAGATTATAAGGTCCTTCCATTATAGATTATCTGTGAGTAAATTGTAAATCTTTTATGAAATTTTCTACAAAAGTACCCATGAAATTTTTGTATAATCTAATATAATATAAACTTAAGTGCATAACGCATGACCATTTTGCGTCGTCGTCTGTCTTGGAGCCTAACGACAGCCTAACGAGCGCTGCAGTAGAAGCATGTCTACCAAAAAGATGTGCCTACCATGTCTTCGTTTGACCTTTCGTCTCGAACAAATTATGTTGGGAATAATTTTGTTTCAAATACGAAAACTGCCGACTTTGCCCTTTTTCTGGATCATAGCATTGTGCCCAAGTTTTATCATCCGTAAGATGTCGTATACTAAATGAGGCACCTCACTGACTATCTATTATAAATCTCCATTATCTCGTAAGGTCTTTTTTTACTGAAGTCAAATTGAACAGAATCCAACCATAGAGAAGACGATGTTAATTGCCCTCACAACAGTCTTTAGTATTACTCTTCAATTATGTCCCGAATACGACTAATATTTTTATCGGTAACAGCTGCTTTTGACTTAATAGTAACTTAATATCTCGAAACTTGTCATTGAAGGAAAGTCGACCACGTTCAAACTCATTATACCACCGCTTTACAGTATCTAAGGGGCATGACTTGTCACCAAATATCTGATTTATTTTCTCAAAATATTCCTTGCGGGTTAGCCTATATGTGAAATAAAATTTGTAGCAAAATATCATGGTCTACTATAGAGGTTCAATGAAAAGAAAACAGCCCCCGTTAGAGTAAATTAATCATAGTAAAAGTATGCGTGACGTAATAATTACACGACAAATATTCAAAGTATTATTTTGAGTCATCCCGATACTCATAGGAAACGATAAAAGTGTTTTTGCGTTTGATAAAACAAAATTAACTTTTAACTACGGGCTACGGTGTTAACAGTAGACGACACCTGTTTAATTGGTCGCTATTTCTTAAAAAACACTTTCTGCGGTTGACCTGCTCGACGTAACCTATTACTATATTGTCGAACAGTCGCAAGTTGTTCGAATAATTGAAGTCATCAATAAAATATAGAAGGTGATTTCCGAACGGTGATTTCAGTACACCACGTCTATGTTATGTAAGTAAATTCAGCAAGTGTTAACCTATTTATTTACCTACAAAAGAGATATTTTATGTGAAATAAATATGTAGTACACTTGTCTTTTTGTGAATAAAATTTATGTGTTATTTAATTTTTTTAAACAAATATGTGAAACCGAAACATAACAGAAATATTTTTTGTAAGGATTGTGTACCTATTAGAAACCCTAAACGTCCCACACAGAATGAACTTAATATTCTGGCTCAGGCGTTATTCGAAGAGGAATCTGAGGAAGAAGTTGTTGAAGAGTTAGAAGAAGAAATTATAGAAGAACGCGATCATGAGACTGAATCGGAAATAGACTTAAATGATAAATAGTCTATCGGTTCAGACAAAGAGAGCGATAGTGATCTTAGTGAAAAACCAGAAAGCGATAAAGACGAATACTTCATAGTGAAAGATAAAATAACAAAGTATAAAAACCCAGTATTTAGTAAATTCAGCAAAACTTCTAGTAAAAATATTTAAATTAAGCATTTATCAGCAATCGATCGAATCGACGCGACTTCGTCATGCGTCATGATTCATGATCATGATTGCCCCCTTACCCCTCTTCCCTCCCCGCTTACTTTCCCCCGCCACTGCTGCCGCTGTGGATAAAAACCAAAGGTTTTAGATAACTTACCTTTCTCTCGCTTCGAATGCAAGTTAGTTTGAAAGGTCACCCACAGTGGCAGCGGTTTTTTTAAATTTAAAAGCGCGTGTTATTATGTAAGTATTTAAATGTCATTTCATTATTTTTTTTTCGTTTTTTTTTATTTAAAAGCGCGTGCTATTATGTAATTATTTAAATGTCATTTCATTATCCTTGGCATAAGTATTTAGGTCCGGGAAATACATTAACAGAAGGTGCGCCAATTGACTTTGACGATTATCTTGCGTATTTGCATGATATTTAATATGAGAAAAATAATATACACGGTAGTGATAAACATTTTGCAAGTGACTTTTTAACTGATTTTTTAAATAATAAGAATCCACATTCTTTATTTGGATTTCTTGGTTTAAGTGGAAAATATTTATTTGAAGAAAAGTTTGGGCAAGTGTATCCAATGCCCCCTAAAAAAAATAGATACGGTAAAACAACAGTGAATTAACTAGAGGCCAACGACAATACGCAGATAGGCAAAGGCAATTAGAAAGAGATTATTAATTAGCGGGGCAAAGGGCTAATAATGCAGCTGATATGGTTTAAATGTATTTGTATTATGTGATGCGTAGACATTTTATCTTACAAATATAGAGGAATATTGTAGTATTGAGCCACAAGGACCGCAGAACAAATCAAATAAACCAGCTGATATTGTCCATCGTTTACTGCAAGACTGGAAAGGTAAAAACCGAAATTTGACATGTGACAATTGGTACACAAGTTATCTGTTGGCCAATGACCTTTTGAAAGACAAAACAACAATGGTTGGCACAGTAAGGAAAAATAAAAGGGAGCTGCCTTAGGAGTTCAAACTTCATATAGAAATAGAGGTTGGATCGTCCCTTTTCGGATTTAAAAGTTACTATAGTGTCGTATGTTCCTAAAGACTTTGTTATCAACTATGCAAAATAATTCTGTAGTAGATCCTGACACAAGAAAACTAAATATAATTTTGGATTATAATTGTCGCAAAGGAGGAATCGACACAGTAGACAAGATGTGCGGTACATATTCGGTGTCAAGAAGAACACGAAGGTGGTCGATGGTTATATCCTTTCAGCTCATAAACATCGCAGGAATTAACAGTCAAATCCTGTACAATGCAGCAAACATCAACAATCCTCAAATATGCAGAAGGATTTTTCTAAAGGAATTATCTTTGTCTTTGATGAGACCCCACCTTTCAGAAAGGACTGAAATACAGACCTTACCTTTAGATGTGAAACTGTTCCTGAAGAGATATAAAGCTGTTGCAGTAGAACTGGAAGAAGAAGGACTAGCAAAAATACGAGGAAGGTGCTATTGTTGTGGAAGGGGCAAAAATAGAGTTACCACAATTTCGTGTTAAACATGCCATAAAATGGTTTGTAAAGAGCATTACATGGTCATTTGTCCTGAATGTATTAACTCAAATATCCAGGAAGAAAACGAAAGACAATTATGTTTTAATTATATTTCTCCCTAATTTTAAGTTTACGAGTATTTTATTAGTTTGATATTTTGTTGTGTAATGACAATTTTTTTTATGTATAGTTTAAAATTTTGGAATTTTTGTTTCTAGTTTTATATTTTATTATGTAATGACTAATTTTCAATTAAATACAATTTGTGCAATATAATAGTATACTTATTTTCAAAAATCTTGGTTTCCTTAGCTATTTATAGCTAGTTCAGGTTAGAACGCCTGTAGTTAAAGGTTAAGAAAAGAAGTACAAAACAGAATGCAGTCGATGAGCATAAAAATAATTTATTCTACTGAATATATTTCATACCTTTCAGTTTGTAGAAGAGATTCTTCTGAGACTGTGGCGGTTTCATCCTTTACTTTATTAGTAATAGGATCAGAATAGTTATCTACTTTTTCGACAGCGCAAATTGTTTCAGCATTCATTCTAATTCCAATTAGTAAGGGTACAGGTCCACTGGTATCATATTGGACATAAAATCTCAACATTAATGGAGTATTTGCTTTTAGTTCATAGTCTACGTTTTTGAGAATATAGTTTACGCTGTTATAGGAATTTATTTCGCCAAATCGGTTCTGAAACTAAGATATCAAAATTAGCACTACACGTAGAATTGGATGATGATGATTTCAATTTTATAATTTTATAAGTCAAGAATAAAATCTGGTACAAAAACAATTAATTTATAATTTATAGATAGTTTTTAGTATCACATTTATAGCACTACTAACATCCCAGGTAGAGTATTAATATTGCATGAATTCTTCCCTTTGATTTGCAGAAGACATGGAGATGCACTTGGCCATGGAGATAGCTATGTTGAGAGCAAACAGCAAACCGGATTTCTAAAGCATTAACAAATAAGAGGAAATTGATGTGTTCAATATCATAAAAAACAAAATGTGTCCTAAGTGGTTGTAATCTGATTATTGTTGAACATTGGCCATGTTCCTCCAGTCGATCTCCACAACTGCGAGTAACTTTCAGTGTGGCCTAAAGTACTCATTTAGGACAAATTTTGTTTTTTTTATGACATTGAACGCTATAAATATGATCAATTTCTTCTTGTTTTTTAAAAATGTAACTACTTGGCTTAAATTATTTTTAATACGTTGTTATAGATAGATTTCAAGTACGTCTATTGGTCTAAGAGAAGCTGGGTTGTCGTTCACTTAAATTCCTAACCTTATAAATTTAAATCAGTCTACCGTCATACGCCCTTGTCCAGTCTAGTTCAAAAATATTTTGGAACGCCGAAAAACCCGTGGAAGAGCCCAAACAAGAGACGGCTCATCCAGGCCGTCAGATTAGATTGTCGGATTTAAGATGCTGATTTTAAATTGCCAGCTCAATTAGTAATATTTGGTTTGTTGCAGGATAAGGGTTCTTTTTATGTTTATTATGCGATCTGTTACTGTATAACAACTATAAGCATATTTGCTGTTTGATAAAGTGACATGAAGAGATTCTTTCAAAGGCAGACATCTCTATTAATTTATATACAATGACTGGATTGCGAAGCACTCTAAATATTTGCTTTTTCGCACATCATTTAATTGAATTTCAAAACCAGCTGTGACTTTCTGTGTAAGTGTCTAGTTACATACCTATTATCGAATAACATTATTTCTAACACGTTTGGTTGGTTTTCTAAACGCATAATATACTTTTTGCTGACCTCCACTAACTGCAAGCACATCCTAATCACTGTCTTTATATCTTCATTTTTGGCGAACGACGGAGCATCCTCAAATATACATAGTAGCTTGGACTAGAATTTCTCGATAATGGATGTGTTGAGTTTCGATGCTATTCCCAATAGTTGCAGAACATATGTCCACACTGTGTATATACCATGAACCTATTTCTAGTTGAAGCGAGCAGTGTTTTTTTTTATTTCCATTCCCGGCTGTTTTCGATTGTTCTATATTTGAGTTTTTCATGTCCACGCAGATCCCCAAATATCCTTCTGATTAAGCTTGTAACGATCTCGTTCATAAATTATGAATTTAGTTGGGATTTTATTCGTCCGTAAATTCAAAATGTTTAAACGAAATAAAATATTCATAATTTTTGAACAGATGTGTATATTTGTATATATTTAGGTTAAGGAATGTATTATGATGCAAATTTTGTTAGTAACTAAAGTTGCCGTGTATGTCGCTGTGATGTGCAAATGTCTCCCCCTATTTGCGTCGCTGCAGAGAAAATTTGCCACATTCTTCTAATATTAACCCTCGTCCGAATATTTATTTCTTGCTGCCGAAATTTTATATAAAAGGCACAACTTTTGCCATTTAAAGGGGACCTCAACTGTCGTTGTTGCGATGATAGCCAAGGGTTGATCAATGATGGTTTAAGTACAGTCATTGATCGAGATCCGCTCTACCACGAAAATCCTGTCTAACGTTCTAGGGATGATAGCAAATGATTAAGAGATCAATTAACCTACCCATATCTGCTCAGTTTGCTTAAGTGTATTCTAGGGCTCACCGAAATTAATTAATTATTATTTTTATCCCCGTTCACCGTAGTACTGCAGATTAGTGATTCTTTTCTAACACCGTCCGGTTCCATCTGTGTAGAAGGGACAATTTAATAAAATTAATACTGGTAGCCGTCACTTTATGGTAATTCATTTTGAAAATAAAATAAAATAAAACAATAACTTTGTTATGTATACCACTTTATTCACATATAATCGTGACCGCGGTTTCGACATACAATGTCATTATCAAACTGCAAAAGTTACAGGCCTACATAGATCTTATAAATGACACAAAATATATGGGGTTGGTTAATTATGTTATTTAAAATTACTACTATATACTTAACTATTATATACAACATTGGAAAAGAGGTGTATACAAGGTGAGTATAAATTGTCGCAAAAGCTACACGCAGCGACATTCTTCGTTCGGTTTTGAATAAAAAATCTTAATGTTAAAATGTCGTATCATGCTTCGTAAATTCGTAAATGTCAAAATTTGACAGTAATTATTTTGATTGAACTCACTTTGAAATACAAACTTATTGTTCTACAACGTTGCCAAATGTGTTTTTCGTGGAAGTACGTTAATGAATAAATGTTTAAAACAAGCTTTTAAATCAAAAAGAAAACGTTTACGAAATAATACTTGTAAAATTTTTTTCTTTAAACTAAATGCATCTATCTCTATTAACAGATATCGAAGAGAAAAGGTTAGTTACGCACTAAAAGTCTGAACTTCAAGAACCCCGTGAAAACAAACGAAGCATGATACGACATTTTAATATTAAGGTTTTTTATTCAGAACCAAACGAAGAACGTCGCTGCGTGTAGCTTTTGCGACAATTTATACACACGTTATATATAAGATCCAACTGTTCGTTTAAAACGATATCTATTGTCTTGTTTCGGCTTTAAAAATTTCTAGGGCCTCTAAAATATTTAATTTACTACCTTTCTCGGCCAAATGCAATATTTTACGGTGACAAAATGTATGCCTTTCTGTAATAAGATGGTTTGCGATGGTTTGCGAATGACAATTTAATGTTAGTAACTTCACAAATTCTGCTGTTGCAATTCGAAACCGTCTTTAAGAAAGCCCTAAAGAAGTTACACACAGACAGCCGTAAACCTTCATCTAAAAGGTCCGAGAAGATCCTTAATAGTTTCTATATCGCATCATATAATAAAAATTCCGAATCAAATTATATTGTTTTCTTTTTATTATACCAAAAAAAAACTAATTGAAATCACATTATATGTCCCGACCAAGTTTCAATAATTCTTCTAAAGAAATATCCGAAATAAAAATTGTTTTCTATTAAAATCTTTTTATTATATCCGAAAAAAGAAAAGTCTTATTAATTTCTTTCTTAAAAACTTTTTTACAAATACGCAAGTACCGATTGATCTATTTGTTCGCTTTATCTCGTAGTAAACATAATTTTCGTTGGTTAAATTTCCGTGTTATTTCTTTATTCTTTTACAGATATTTGAAGTAAATATAACTGAGTTACCGAAATTTAATTATTTTTTGTAAATTACATTTATCTTATTGCTAACTCAGGACAAACAAATCGTAACTATTTTCTATGAATTTTTCATTTAGATTTATTTGCAATAAAACTTTGGTTAAACATAATATTTAAATTCTTTTATAATTTAATAAAATGGTTCAATAACCTGTGTTTGAGAAAAAAAAGTTTATATTTTACAACGCCGATAAAAAGCCGATAAAAGCAACGTATGTTTCAAATTTACTGTGTTAGATTTACCGATGAATATGTTTTATTTTATATAAATATATTTATGATTTAGTGTGTAAATAAATGTACCTGTTTTACAAGTAACCGCCTGTCTACAGTTTTTTGTTACACTTCTAGAATTTTTTTATTATTAATACAAAAGTATTTTTAATAATATATAATATTATTAAAAATGGGGTGTGAAGAACACAATACAAGTTCATATGTATTTTTGAATGAATCTTCAACATAGACGTAGATACGTATTTCACATTTCTACATGATTATCAATACGCCCCTGTTGGAGAAGAGACACATTCAACAAAACATAATTACCTTGCTATCTCGCAGATATTATTAAGACAGAGCGTGAAGGAATATTCAGCGCTGTCTATATAATAATCGCAGAACTAGCCGGGTGTTCCTCAGAGTCGGCAACCACCGTATCTATAAAAAACTGTATTATCGTGTCTTCACTACCTACGATATTGTGTGTTTTAGTCGCCTATGCGGATTCAGGCGTAGGTCGTGAAACATTTTTTAAATTGCCGTATAGCGACTTCGTAGTTTGAGGAGCTTGCAAGGGGAAAACTCCCTTTCTGGCAAGTATAGTACCTTTTTGGCGGAATTTCTTATACTGACTTCGGCTTAATTAAAACTTATCTTGCGAAGACAAAAATCCTAGACACCTTACACCTTTGTCTGCAACTACCGACGAAATTGATTACCCAGTGTCAATTAATGGACAAGAAGGCATAAAATTTGTTTTTTTCGAGGGGTGAATGTCCATGTAACTCCCATTTCCGGTTGAATGGTTATTGGCACCGACTGCGGACAATTTCCTGTAGACGTAGCGTAAAAACAGTAACTCGTATGAACTTTCTTTAATGCTATAGTATTTAATACCTCTACAACTACTTTAACGTCTTGAAGTTTAATTAGTCTTAATTACCTATCTTTTGTTTTAATAATAAATTTCTTATTTGATCTAAAATTTAATTCACGTTTCGAATTCTATATTCATTCATATTTGGTGGCAATGTGTAACGTAATAGATTTATTATAAGATGTTTGAAATCTAGTTACGATTTGAATTCCACTTTGGTGTTTAATGATCTTAACTTTAACGTAATATTATTCTTTTTACTGTACTAGAGTTTATTCTAAATTTCTAATCATTTTGGTACATAATATTTTAAAGTAGAATTTCTTATGGCGTTATGTCCTTAACTTAACTTTCTTTTGTTTGCCAGCTGTACCTGTGTGAAAGTTTGCTCTCGCCTTTGCGAGACTTATATAAAAACTATACGTTCTAGTGCAGGTGCACCGACGACAAGTCAATGGAATACTAGAAGTATATTTTATTAAAATTTTTGAATTACACGCAAAATAATTTGTTATGTGCATAATTTGAATGTATTAAATATAATACATTCAGTAGGATCCGTAGAAATAACCGTACAATAGTACGGTTATTTCTAAGGATCCCTAGAAAAGGTCTTTATTTATTAAATCTGTAAATCTAGACTATTTTCGGAGTTTATTTCTTTATTGCCTAATTATTTAATTAATGTAGCTTAGTTTTCTATTTCCTGAGATATTTATTAATGTGCTTTGAATACATATTAGGCTTAGTTTTTTATGTAAACTTACTCTTTGTAACGTATAAATTTCAAAATGCTTAATATACAGTGCGATCATATTTGCACAAGATATTTTTTTTTATTTTTATGGTTGTTATTGAATACCATTTTTATTTAACGTTGCCTTTTTTTGATTTTATTAATATACGAGTTAACCATTTTCTAATCTTTTCTTTACCTTTTGTTTTCTTTAGCAAGTTTTTAACTTTGAACGTGGTCATTCACTTTTCTTTCCAGATTCCAGGTATCCTGTGGAACATTTCGCCGTTTTGGATTTCGATTTTGTATTTAGTAGTCTGTCTGCGCATGCGCTTACGATCGCCTAATCCCTTTTCTCCGTTTTCAGAATTGAGCTTCCGTAAGTAAAACTGAGCGGCGCTACCTACCATCTTTTATTTAGTCACCCACGCACTGACTGAGGGCATATACAATAAATACAAGTTTCCATAAAATTTGTGCGATACGACTACCGCCATAACACCATCACTGCGCCTGCGCATACGTAGGTAGCAAAGACCATCTAGCCTACTTCTATTTTCCTTCTTAATTCCTTGAATTGTCCGCTTAATCTCACTAGTATCCGTAGGGAAAAACTAAAAATTTTTGACTCTGTTAATTTTCAGAAAAAATAAAGATCAACAGTATTATTGATTTTCGCCGCCAAATTTGCTGCAATTGTTGTAAAATAATGATTTGGCTTTTCGGAAACAATTTCAGCGTCACTCTTTACTAAAAACCGTATATACATTTAAAAAAATAAGTCGAAAGTTGAATGAGTATCAAGTACTGGATAGTCGAAAAATATGTTTAATAATACAGAAGCAGTAATTACAACCAAACATCACGCAGAATATTAAAAAAACTATAACGTGCAATATAATGGCAGGAATTTTTCTGACGAAGTTACAAAATTACTAATCTAATAAATATGTTTAATAATAGAGAAGCAGTAATTACAGCTAAACATCACACAGAATATTAAAAAAACTATAACGTGCAATATAATGGCAGGCACTTTTTCTTGACGAAGTTACAAAATTAATAATCGACTTATCTACACAAGGTTCCGTATTATTAATATAACTTACACGCTTTAGAACTTTCATCTCCCCAATAACCCGACCCCGCTCTTCCATTAATTAATTAATTAGTCGAAGTTTGCGTTCGGAATCTTGGAAATTAGCTGGCAAATTTATTCGGACCATTTCACCTCAGGAACGCATTCATTCAATCACATCCGAATTAAATTTAGATCATAATTCCTATGGAAGATGCAGAAGTTCCGAAATGTCGCTGTCTGAAGGAGGCTGCCAGACGGAGCCACTAATGATCACTTCATCGGCGATTTAATTGAATTATTAAAGTGTAATAGATGCTTGTTCGGAAGCATCAAGGAAAGGATGGACTTTCCATGTCGATGTTGTTGCTCTCTGTACTTGATTCCGTATTTTTCAACGGCAGCCTGTGTGGACCGCCCTAGGGAACCTTTGATTCTTCCGACAGATCTGGGTCTCGTTGATCGAATCGTCCTTCCCTATTAACCCTGACTCAATGAACTAAAGTCAGCGGACAAAGGGACCAAAATTAAAATTAATGGTCGTGTTTTTAATTAAGTCGACAGTATTTTGATTTTTTTCTTTCGTTGTCGTTTAATTTACGAATAAACGAACAATAGTTGTTTGGTGAATGTGTATATGGAAAAGACTTTGTAAATGTTACGCTAATTTTTGGGCAAAAAAGGTTGTCCACGGGCATTCATTACACACAAAAAAATACATTTATATTTTATTTATTTCTTGATAAAACCGTTGTAAAGTGATCAAGTAGCTAAAATAAATAAAGTACTGTAATACTGACAGCAAGAAAAGGTTACGGAAAAGGTTATGAATAGGAATACACTCGCAGAGAGGAACTTTAAAAAATATGGAATACGAGGGACACCTTTTATATTTTTACAATCGACCACTAGATGGTGCTTTTGACATATGTAATGACTTTATTCCTAAAGATTGACATTTGTCAATGAGAAACCCCCAATAGCTTAGAACTTGTGTCAGTAGTTTGTTGACAGTGACAGTTTTAAGACAGTTAGTTTGTAAAATAATGGAGATTACTCGTCAAGGTTTTCGTTAGATGATTTTTTACGATTATAAGACCTAACTCCACGAGAGTGCATTATATTGCTTCGGTCAACTTTTGGTAATGAAGCACCATAAGAGAGTTTACAATTGGTTTGCAGAATTTAGTCATAGTCGTGTCTCACTGAGTGATGAATCACGTAAAGGTCGACCAAAAACTGTTGTGATTCCAAAAAACATCGATGCTATGCGGAAAATGATAAAACACGATCGACATGTGACTTACAGTGAGGTAGAGGTATCTCTTGGCATATCGCAGACTGCAATTCATTCGATTTTACATGAACATTTATTTGTAAAAAAAAAAATAGATTCTAGATGGATTCCACATAACTCGACCGAAGCACAGAAAGCAGCTTGTGTCAATTGGTGTAAAGAGATGCGCAAAAAATTCGACGTAGGAACCGCAAAATCAGTTTACAACATTCTCACAGGTGACGAAACATGGATATATGCGTATGAGCCGGAAACCAAGCAACAATCTACTGTATGGGTGTTCCAAGACGAACCGAACTCCACAAAAGTTGTTCGTGTAAGGAGCACTTCCAAGAAAACGATCGCTTGTTTCTTCGGCTGTACAGGACACATCGCAACAATTCCTTTCGAAGATCGAAAAACTATTAACGCTGAATGGTATATAGTAATTTGTTTGCCAATAGTTATAAACGAAATCAGGAAGAACAACCGAAAACATCGCATTATTCTTCATCACGACAATGCGAGTTCCCATACAGCACGTCTAACAGTTGACTATTTGAAGGAGTAAACTGTTGAAATAATGTCTCATAGTCCATATTCACCTGATTTTTCGCCGAATAATTTCTTTTTGTTTCCAACTGTGAAACAAAAAGTGCGTGGACAGTGATTTTCAACACCTCAAGAAGCAGTCGAAGCCTTTGAAAACCATGTTTCTGAGATACAACCTTCAGAGCGGAAAAAATGTTTTGAGAACTGGCTCGTACGCATGCAAAAGTGTATAGACCATAAAGGCGAATATTTTGAAAAACAATAAAATAGTTTGTTCTCAAGAATTTGGTTTTCTTCCCAGATTTTGTAAAAATATGAAAGGTGACCCTCATATATGTGCCAGCATTATAAGATTTTTTCCTCGTCCATGATTTGCATCAAAAACTTGCAAAAATTGTAATCTCTTGGCTTTAATAGTTCTTCGGTTAAGTTTATGAGGTTATATGAAACTAGCTTGGGCAAACTATGTTATCTACAATGTCTGTTCAAATCTAACCTTGTCTATTTGGCATAATAATAATAGTCTTTATTTTCCAACCGAGTTGTGTCGAGCGGTTAATTTCCATTATAATGATATATTTGTTGACTCTATTAATCAATTAATGTCACTTGCTTCTTTTTCTTTTTTATGTATCTATATATTTAACTTATAATTTTGTCCTGAATTAGTCATTGCTGTAGGACAATAAAAGCCAATTATATAGATATACAAATCCACTTAAAGAGAAATGCAGAAGTACTTGGGATGGTATAATTTTATTGTAATAATCAGAGAACGGAATCGAGCGATTGACGATTCATAGCCCCTAGGCGTCTGCCTTGCATTCGCAATAGGTTTGTTTCTGTAAGCGATCCGTGAGTTTCGAACAGTTTGATACGTGTGGGTAGCTGCATAAGTGGCACATACCTGCATATGCAGTTAATATGTATCTGTCAATGCACAACAGAGCCAATGTAATAAACGGTTTGGTAATCAGCAGCAACTACTGTTGAAACAAAAGTAATGATGTCAAGCGAATTGCGTATCGAATCTTGAATAAAAATAATTTGCAATGAACAAAACTCAAAACTATGTATTTTCTGTGAAACATTGAAAGTGTGAAACATTACTATGAACAACTAAAATTTGTTCAAGATGTTCCTTTGTTAAATTAGTTCTTTTAGATGTTTAAACTTCTTAAAAAATAGAAAATGTCAGTTTCACATCACAAATGGTGATGGGTGCGTGATTAAAATGTTGCAAAAGTGTACCATGTATAGATTTTTCAATCGACTCTGTGCGGAATTGATATAATACATTTAAATCTGAACTTCTGCTAAATATGGCATCAACTTTTTGTCTCAGCTTCTTTCCAAATTCAGAAGGCATACTTTTCATTCGATCGATAACTGTGTCTAAGTTAATTATCGCCTCTTTTAGGTTAATATCTTGATTTTGCATATAAGTAATCGTATCTGTAATACATTGGAAATTGACTTTAATAAATTTTTTAGCTGGTTTTGTAAATTTTCAATATGCATCAGATGTTTACAATTAGAAATCCTTTGCGTATCATCATCTTGAAGATGAAAAACAAAGGTTCTTAATTCATCCAAGTGTTATGAATAGAAAATTGCTGCTTTTAGCCATGTTCCCCACCTAGTTAATACAGGAACTGGGGGTAAAAGCAAATTTGGAAGTATTTCTCTACGTGAAGGTGCTTTGAGAAATATCTTTTAAATGATGAAACTAACTTATCAACATTTGGAAAATGATACCTAATGTATTCACATAGTCTGTGTACCGCATGTGATGCACAGGTAACGTGTAGCATATTGGGATAAGATTGCTTTAATAACTTCCCTGTTTTTAACATATAAACTGCCGCATCAGTCAAAAATAATAGCATCTTGTCTTTATAATTGTTATCCGATGACAGAATATTATAAATACATTGATCAATTACATCTGCAACTGTTTCACCATTTACGACTGGCAATATTTTCGATTCAATTAACTAATTAACACATATCTTCCTATTACATCCGTTGTTTCGTCTGCACTTGTCCCAGATAGGTTGGTTCGTAATTTTTTAGCGGTTCTCAAATAACATTTTGGTATATGGCGATCAGCGATATTTTGTAAGAAACCTCTTGAGAACTGGATTGTTAAGCTTTTTGAATTGGATATTGGCCGCCATGAAAGCTTCACACAATTCTTCGTTAAAAATGTCAGGTGCAGATGGTCATATGTTATCAATGATAGATAAGGATTAGAGGCCATTAAAAAATTCATCATGATAACTTATCATGATGAATTTTTTAATGTAACATGTCTCTGCACATTACACTTTTGTGGACGCCTTAGGCACTGCAATATATCTCAGTATCATTACGAATATGCAGCAATCTGTATGGCCTCTAATCCATCCATCCTACCATTGTTGCCAACGAGAATTCTCTATAGTTAATGAAAACAAAGAGAAATACTAAGAGCAAAAAGAAATGGACTAAAAAGAAGAAACGAAAACTACTCCAAAAATAAGGTAGTAAATTAAACTTAAAATTTATAAAAAATTATGGGATAAATATATGGATTTTTAAAATACTAAATGTTGTAACCAAATAACACTGAAAGAAACAATCATTTATAGAGCAGAATAGAAAATATACTATCTCAAGAACAATAAATAAATATCAGTATATGCATGTAATGTGACAATGTGACAATAATGTAGAAATATTATGGACAAACATAAAAAGCAAAATACATAAAGCTGCAAAAGAAGCGTGCGGAATTATAAAAATAAATAAAAACAAAAAACAAACATGCTGGTGGAGCGTCGAAATAAAAGATGCGATAAAATATAAAAAACATGTGTGGGCGAAATACCTCAAAGCGAACACAGAAGAAAGCTACGCTAAGTATAAGCAGCAAAGAACAAGGGTAAAAGAACTAGTGAGAGCAGCAAAACAAAAGTCATGGGAAGAATTCGGGGATAGAACGGAAACCAGAAATTATTCTATAAAGTATTGAAATCTTTCAGAAGTGATACGAACTATAATAGCAAATACATAAAATCAAAAGAGGGAAAAATACTTGAAGATGACAAAGAAATAATGGGCAGATGGAAAGAATACTTTGAGGATATGCTTAATATAGAAAAAATAGTACAAGGATATAATGAAAAAGAAGAACAAATAACCACCCAATTAACAGACGAAGGTGACCAAGAAATAAAAATAGAAGAAGTAAAAGAAGCAATCATAAAAATAAAAACAGGAAGAGCAGCAGGTCATGATTGTATATCACCAGAAATGATCAAAAACTTGGGTGAAAAAAGCATAGAAGCTATAACTAAACTGTTTAACAAAATATGGACAGAAGAGAGAATACCACAAGATTGGGAAATAGGAGTGATATTACCAATCTTCAAGAAAGGAGATTACCGTGAATGTAAGAACTATAGGGGAATAACAATGATGAGTATAATGGCCAAAATGTACAAAAGAATACCGGAAAAAACATTAAAAATACAAATAGAGACACAGCTAGAAGATTCACAAAGCGGTTTTAGGAAGAGAAGAGGAGTACAAGACCACATATTTACTATAAAACAAATAATGGAAAAAAGCAAAGCAATACGTACTTGGCGTTTATTGACCTAGAGAAAGCGTTTGATAGTGTACCAAGGAAAGCGATATGGGAAAGCCTAAAAAGAAGAAGTGTAAATAAGAAATTGAGAAACAATATAGAGTGTATGTATAAGGTCACAAAGGATTATGTACAAACGAGAAATGCAGAGTCACAGATATTTGAAACTAAAGAAGAATAGAGACATGGTGGTGTACTGAGCCCAGCAATATTCAACATAGTGATGGGATGACGTACAAAAAGAAATAAAGCACAAACTGAAGAAATTACCAGTGGGTTATAGAAATATGGAAATAACGACAATAACTGACTGCGTCTTTGCAGATGATCTAGTAATATTTGCAAAAAACACGACAGACCTGCAAGAAAACGTAACAATATGGAACGAAGCCCTTCAAAATCGAAACTTAAAAATTAACGTCGATAAAACAAAGGTAATGGTAATTGGGAAAAAAAACAAGCAAGCATTAATAACACTGGACAATACAAAAATAGAGCAAGTAAAGACGATGAGATACCTGGGCGTAAATCTACAGAAGAATGGTAAGAACGAAACCGAAATAATGAAAGAATAGAAAAAGCAACACGGACATACTATGCTTTGAATAACAAATTTATAAGAAAGAAAGAAATATCAACTAAGACAAAAATCCTAGTCTACAAGACTATACATAAACCAATATTAAGTATGGTAGTGAGAGCTGGGTGTTAACAAGGCAGCAAAAAAGTAAAATCCAGGCGGCAGAGATGAGATTCCTGAGAGCAGGTAAAGGCATTACAAGAAGAGATAGAATACGGAATGAAACAGTGAGGGAAGAACTAAAAGTGGAATCGATCTTAAAGAGCATTGAAAGGCAACATCTGAAGTGATTCGGACATGTAATACGAATGGAAAACCAGAGACAACCGAAACTGATATGGCTGGCAAGGACACAGGAAGAGGCCTAGAGGAAGACCGAGAAAAGAGTGGAACAGTGTAGTGGCAGAGTGCTTGGAAGCCAGGGGAACAAAGTGGAAGGATGCAGAAGTAATGGCAAGAGAGAGAATGGATTGGGCAATGTTTGCTCGTAAATAAAAAGTTTTTTAGACTAGATTAGATTAGATTATTTATATATATACAGGCTGATTCATTTTCGGCCCTCACCATGGGGATCTCTCTTATTATTGGAGATAAAGTATAGGTTTAAATTTGACAAAGTTGTTAAATTTTGTGTTTGTTATAAATCCGTAAAGAAAATAGACCTGTGACAAATGACCTTCGTTATTTAAAAAAAAACGCGAAAACCCCATTTTCTTCTTTTACCGTAGCACCGACATTTGGCCTTGTAGAGAAAAAATAAAAACACATCCTTGTGGCCATTTCTAAACCTCTATCCAGTGGTGTACTCTAAATTTTTATACAACGTTTCGCTTCTTTCTGGCCATCATCAACTATCTAATTTCTTATAGGCGCCATATTGGATTTACACATCTTCAGAAAGAGTTTATTTTTCTGATGTCAACCATGTACAACATGCTGACTATAGTTTTTGACATTAGGTTTTATTTGAAAGAATAAATTATAAGATTAAATAAGGTAGCCTTTGGAATTTCAATCTGTCAAACATTTCATTTATTGTTCATTAATAATACAAGAATGTCATACACTAACGAATAGAAACGAGATATGATAAGTATTTTTTATTCTTCGAAACGAAATTCAACTGTAGCGAGTGCAAGATAACAAAAACATTAATAAAAATACATAGAAAAGTAAACAATAAACAATTACAGTAAATGTTCAATTATCTGGCCATCTTCGGTATTGCACAATTGGGCACGCCTTCTGGCATTTTGTACTGCCCTTTGTATAGTTCTTCTAGGAACTGCATCGAAGGCATTCTGAAGTCTGTCTCGTAATTCTTCAATGTTTTGTGGCGCATCTACTTTATAAATATTATTTTTAACATATCCCCATAAAAAAAATCTAGCGGACTTAAATCAGGTGATCTCGCAGGCCATTCAACAACTCCCCTATTTCCAATCCAACGGTTTGCAAACTCTTGATTTAAGAAATTTCTAACAACAGCTGCATTGTGTGCTGGTGCGCCATCTTGTTGCCACCATAAATATTGTAATTAATTTAATGGGATATTGTCGTCAAGATAATCAGATACGTATGTACGTAAAATGTTTAAATATCTTTCTCCATTTAAATGTTCTTCATACATAACTGGTCCTAAGAGACGATTTGCCAAAATACCCATCCAAACGTTTATTCCAAAACGATGTTGCGGTCTTCTAGCCCTGTTTTGCCGGGGATTTTGTACTGCCCAATAGTGCTCCGTATTTCTGTTGAACATTCCAGAATTTGTAAATTTTGTTTCATCTGACCAGATGATTTTGCTTAAAAAAATTTCGTCATTTTCTATCCTTCCCATTAACCAATTACAATATTCTAGCCTTCTCAAATTATCTCCAGGCAGTAAAGAGTGACTAACATGGATCCTGTATGGTTTAAACCTACTTTTATGTAAAGTTCTCCACACTCTAGACTGGCACAAATTTCATTCTGACGCTACTTCGCGTGTAAAAATTGATGGATTATTATTTATCTATAAAAATACAAGATTAACATGAAATTTGAAAACACGCTTTTAATTTACCATTTGTAAAATATCTTGTCGATTTTCATTTAAATTCCTGTTGTCTTGACCATTACGCGGCTTAGTAAACGATCCATTCTCGACCAAATTTCTGTCGAGATCTAGAAAAATGGTACGATGAGGCTGTTGTCGTTCTGGATATAATTGTAGATATCTTGTACTCGCTACTGTTGAATTTTGGTTCGAAGAATAAAAAATACTTATCATATCTCGTTTCTCTTCGTTAGTGTATGACATTCTTGTATTATTAATGAACAATAAATGAAATGTTTGACAGATTGAAATTCCATAGCTACCTTATTTAATCTTATAATTTATTCTTTCAAATAAAACCTAATGTCAAAAACTTTTGTCAGCATGTGGTACATGGTTGAAATTAGAAAGAAAAACTCTTTCTGAAGATGTCTAAATCCAATGTGGCGCCTATAAGAAATTAGATAGTTGACGATGGCCAGAAAGAAACGAAACGTCGTATAAAAATTTAGAGTACACCACTGGATAGAGGTTTAGAAATGGCCACAAGAATGTGTTTTTATTTTTTCTCTACAAGGCCAAATGTCGGTGATACAGGTAAAAGAAGAAAATGGGGTTTTCGCGTTTTTTTTTTAATAACGAAGGTCATTTATCACAGGTCTATTTTCTTTACGGATTTATAGCAAACACAAAATTTAACAACTTTGTCAAATTTAAACCTATACTCTATCTCCAATAATAAACGAGATCCCCATGGTGAGGGCCGAAAATGAATCAACCTGTATATGCATGTATAACAGCATATAAACACGAGAATACACTTTGGAAATTAGCGGATATAATTTTTTAAGCGATTATTTCAACGAATTCTAACTAAATAATATATAAATGTATAATTCGTCTTATACGCCACTGTTGAATTGAATTTATGATAACAGATACATAACGACGGAAATATCAACACCTGCTCGAGGAATGTAATCGAGCAAGCAAATAGTGGGGCTGTTAAACATGTATACTATACCTGAGACCGCCACAACGTTTTATCGGGGTAATTGGTCGTTCAGTCGCTTCAGGCAGCTCTCAGGTAATAATGCATTTATATTCGAATATATTGTATTGTATTTTGAACAAACAAGCATATTGTGCATGAGATTTATTTATTATAAACATAATAATAATGTATTTATTTACCACTAGAATATAAAAGAAAATGACTTTAGTTGTGTGACTATAAAGTGCATTAAACAGTTTGTATCGGAGATAAATATTTTAAAACGGTGCTGGGGTAATTACATATTAAACTGCGCACTGAATCACTGCCCGCAGTTATGTCCCCTGAAGCAATAAATTTTAATATAGTAGCTTTTGAATAGTACGTTCTAATTATCAAGTCACATATAATGCAGATACTTTGTCAATTTCTTCCTTACTGCTTTGTAATCATGAATTTTAATAATTATCAACAATTTACGGGGATGGTATTATACAAACTAGAGACGTTCTGTTAATGTTGAACCTAAGAAGCCATGATTTAAACAGATTTAAATCTGATATATTATGACTAGGGAAACCCAAATATGCAAGTAGAAAATTCAAAAATATGCGCATAAATAAGGAAATAATTTAATCAAAATATGCACAAAAATGTTGGAAATATGCAATTTAAAAAAATACTTATAATACATAAATTTATAAATTCACTTAAAAATAAACAGCAATTTAAATTTTTCTGCATACTGAACTAAACCTAAATATGCATTTATTACATAAAGCAGGTTGTCGTTAGTTGTAAAAACAGAAATAATAAATGTTTCTCGAAGTCCTCAGTTAAAAAAATTTGTCTCCTGTCTGAATATAAAAATTTATAAATGGAGAAAAAGCTTTCCACATCAAGCTATGTAATAGGGGCGTTTTTCAAATTGCTTAATATTACAGGATCCAAATCAATGGATTCAGTAAATTTTCCCTCTAAAGTAAATTGGTTAAGAAACTGAAATTCACAATTTTCTTCGTCACAATTTTTGAAAAATTTTCTCCCACATTTTGCCTGCGATATTTTGAAAAGTTGTTTTACAAGTTCTACACCTCGGGCTAATGGCAAATTAGATTCCACAATTTATGTTATTCTTTTTGAAACAAAGCAATAATTGGTTTTTATAAACGAAAGTTGTTGTTTAATTTCTTTGTTTTCGAATAATTGCTTAACATCAGTGATGGATTGGGAAGATTCGTCAGACATTTCTGAAATTAGATCTTTTAGTTGACAGAAATTCTCGCAATAAAAAAAAGCGTCCCCCAACCAAGTGCGCCATCTTGTAATAACAGGATGAAGTGGAAGAGGAGTGTTTGGCATGTTAGGAAAACTTTCCTTTATAGAACTGAACCCTTATAGGTACTTTAAATTTTTCGTGTTGGAAATTAAACTATTTACAAGAGGAAAAGGTTTCCTAATCTCTTCAGCAACCCTATTTAAATTATGAGCAAGACCTGTTACGTGAATCAAGTTCGGATAAAATATTTTCAAATTTTGCGCGGCCTTTATCATGTACTGTGCTGCACCTGCTAAAATGAGCAAAAATTATCTCCAGGAACAGGCGTAAGAAGAGAACATGTTGTTAGTTCCCATTGACCAAATCTGGCCACTGCGAGTGCATTTGTTTTTTCTAACTCTTTAGAAGCAATGAAGTAAGATTTGGCAGAATCCCGTCGCTAAGAATACACCAATAAATAAATGAGCAAGACAATGTCCTCTTCAATCGGTGGTTTCATCAATACATATGTAAAAGTGTTTGTTCCGAATTTTAGCTTTAATTTCCTCAATTACCTGTTGCTTCACCTGCGACATTGAATTTCCAATACTTCTGGAGAAAAGAAGTGAAGTTTTAATTACATAGCTTTGACAAGGGAATATTTGACGCCATCTTTGCATGACATAGGTCTCGGTTAAAGATGTCTTGTTCGTTTAGCTATTTGGTCATTGGTTGGAAACATTGCGTTAATGTGAGTTGTGACATGTCTCCAGATTTTATCTTAGCCAATTTAGTAATATGAACAGAAGTTTTCACGTTTTATCGCATGGTATCTACAATGAAAAAAAAACTAAAATTGAAATATCAAATTGAAAAACAATAATATCAATACTTCGATCTAAATCTCTAACAAATAAGTTCAAAATATTAAACGAAAGCGCCCCGAGTGTCCAAATGGTGTAAATCGGTCGATATACCTAGGGTTCCGTATAAAAAATTAAGTTAATACTCACAGGGCAAAACTGAAACATTTCCCTGTATTTTCATTTTGTATGTCCCTGAAAAAGAATGTAATTTGTTTTTAACTTTTTTTTGTATCTCAAAAAATAACAGATACCGACCAATTTTCCACTACCCTCTATATGTAATATTCAAAAATTAAACTTACAATTTTAACGCACGCAGAGCAGTAAACTTTTCCCATATGTATACGTAGTTCTTTATATTGCTTAACCCACATTGACGCTCTACTGAATTTGGGCATTTTACTAATAAAAATAAATAAAATACCACAACAGTATAAAACACAAATCAATGTTATCTCTTCGAAAGCACAATCAGAAATAAAATTCAGAAATCGATTTATTATATACCTACTTATGTAAATATAGGTACAATAACACCACTTTTAACGGTTTAAAACGACCTATTTTGAATTCTCTGAATTTAAGACTGGGAATACCCAGACTCTTGTACCTCATTATTTTTTTTTTCTTCAGAGCTGCAAACATAATAAAATAAATTACTTCATAATGGAATATTTATAAAATTGTTTATCTTGAACTCTTGAAACGCCTGCGAAAGATCTACATCATTCAAAATTCTTTAAATTATGCACAATATACTATTTATTCAGGATATATGCAAATATAAAATGCACATAATATGCAAAATATGCGTTTTGCATATTTGGGTTACATTAATTATGACATATGATATTATGATAAATGGTTGAAAATAAAATAAACCAAATTATTTTACAAATTAAATATGCAACTTATAACAGAAATTAAAAAACAAATAAATTCTTGGATTATATAATAATCTAGGAATGTAAATTAAGTGAATGACTATATACAATGGTGTTGGAAGTTGACATATCATCTTTAATTAGTGGACAGATTTGTAGAACCTTGTTGCATTGTGATTACAGTAAACAATTATATGGAAAATATATCTATATAGAAAATGACTATATATATCACCTAAACCGCAGCCACTTTTCAAATTTTTTGTATCTTATGATTAGTAACTTTCATCACCCAGAGAGTGCAGCTAATCTCTCATACATCTTACCGACCCTGTTCGGTACGCTCGCGTCCAGGGGTAGGGAAGTTAAATGGACCGAAAAAATCACTGATTGCAGCGCCATCTGACGATTCTGCTAGCGTAATTTAGTGTTAGTAGTATTTGAACGCGATAGGTGACAGTACTTCCGCTTTTCTTGTTTGTTGGTATTTCGCCATATTTGATATTAGTATTGTGTTGTGAGCTGTTGTTATTTTGTATATGTAATTTGGATATAGCTTCGTAAATCTTGTGAGTTGTTTTATATTAGTGTAATATAGTGTGTTATAGAGGACAATTTTTTTTTTCTAATATCCCGGGGGTTATATTCAGTAGTAAGGTAAGAACCGAATTATACAAATAATTGAATTATGTATAGAGCTGGGGATGTTTGCGGTCTGCCAGGATAGTATTCAGTTAAACGCACGAATATAATGACCTTGTTTCGATCGGTGATGCATGCGTGATTTTATTGCTTTACATGCATTCGCTATTTATATCACTTAGGTATGTCAGTTATGTGTACTGTATATAAATAACACACTTACCTTATTTACGATTATTATAGCATAGCGCCAAGTGGATAAGACTTGCAGTAAGTTTGTAGCATTAGATACGTTTCCATATTTGTAGCGGTGAGCGATGTACGCCGTGATGAATAAATTTTTTTATATTTTGAGAAAGACCGCTCGACATCTACGGATGTAACACACGCACAATTAAAATAATCTTTATAGATAGAAACCGAATCTATACTTGCACCATTACTAATTTGTTTTAATCTGGTAAAATCAAAATCATTGTTTATCACACTCTCGAACTTTTCTATTACATTAACATTTTTGTTGTCATTTACTGCGCATAGCTGGGCGTGTACATCGTCCAGTATTTGCAGTGACTCCGCTAACGATAATGCAGTATTTTGAAATTTCTCGATTGCGTTAAACAATCCTATATGATTGTTATAAATAGTTTGTAAATCTGCATCAAGGGAAGGGTTTTGAAAGAGTCTCTGGCTTTTCTTAATGACTACAGCTTCGGCAGGATTGAATTGTAGAACCACAGATTTTATTTGTTGGAAATACTTGGCATAATAAAATGCCGCCTTTAACCAACTTCCCCTACGTGTAAGGATTGGCTCTGGTGGTTCGGGAATACCAGGGCACCGACTGTGAAACTCTTGAATTCGTTTGGGAGATTTTAGAAACACTTTTTTTTGTGGTTGCTATTAATGCATCCACCTCTGGATAACATTGCCGAATAGTTTGTGCCACAAGGTATAAAGCATGAACTTTACATGTCACATGCAAAAGTCTCTCACAATCTGCTTTAAGAGAACGGCCTACAGAACGCATTGTCGCAGCACCATCGCTCATAAACATCAGGAGTTGATTAGTTGAAACTTGAAATTTTTGTAGCGTATCGAGCACTACCTTCGTAATTACTTCGCTAGTGCACTTTTCCAATCTTTTGCTGGCTAATAAAATGGGAAATGTTGATTTGACAGGATCTAGTACACGCACTATAATATTCACAATAGAATGTTTTTTTCGATCTGTCGTTTCGTCGACACATACCCATAACTGTTTATCATTTACTACTGCTTTCATTCTGTTTTCAATGCCCTCACGCACAATTGGTAAATAGGTGAGTAACGTTCTCCGTGACGGTAGCTTTATGTTGGAATTGTATTTATTCCAAAAGTCGTGGAAGGCTTTTTTATCTAGCAGGTGAACTGGCACATCGCAGACGAGTAGCATTGTCAATAAATCGAAAATGAATTGCGTTTTAGACAGCACATTATTTTTTTTTTGTCTTTGTGGTTACACTTTCAACATGTCTTTTACAGTCGTATTTGTCCCAGCAAAGTAACTGTTTATCGCATAATTTACAAACCACTTTTGCTCCATTATAATACAAATCGGGAAAGTCTCGGATAAATTTCTTCACGTCGTTATACAATGGGCGCTTTCTTGGCTTGGGCACGTCCGTCATACTTATTAAATAGAGCTCAAGACAACACACGATCACGTTGCCAGTTCACGACTAACTAAAGTGTTTCGCTGCATCGTGTTTATACGCTGGTGGGGATGCACTACATACGATCCTGCCGTACCGCAAACATCCTCAGCTTTAATTATGTATTAAAAGCTTTCTTTTGCGTTTAGAATGAATGGTGGATATATTCGACCATGTTCTGTGAAAGGATGTTATGATCGAAAATGTACCAGGTAATTTATCAAAACTATAATGCAAATAAATCTGTTAATAAAAATAAAAAATTGTTTGTAGACATGAGATTCCAGTAAAAGATCAAGCGATAAAAGCCAAATGGCTAGAATATTTGCAAGACGAAGAATTAATGAATGTTAGTGATGAAAAGTTATACTATAAAGTATATGTATGTAGTGCTCACTTTCTAGATGCGTGTAAACGTGGTAGAAGACTGTTCCCAAATGCACTTCTAACTGTCAATATGCCAGGTATGTAATGTGCCCCGAAAAATAATGAATATAGCACTGCTTTTTTAGGTTTTAATGAGCATGCTACGATAAAGAATTCATTTTATCATGCTAGACAAGATCCGTTTATGTACGAATCACACCTGTCATCTTCCAAGCCACTGAGTATGTCTATTCATGACAAAGATGCAATTCCATCATACAAAAGGGAAAACACTTCTATTTACCGCAAAAATTAAGTTGTGAGAGAAATAATCAAAGGTATTATTATTTGATGTTAAATTTGTAAATACCAATCTTTTTTTATTGTTCTATAGAACATCAACCATTAGAGTGGCAAAAATTTGTAACAAAGGTATACAGGAGGAAAAAATCAGCTAGACCATGTAAGTAAAATTAGCTGTAAATTGGCATATTGCCTTTTATAATGTAAAATTTTAATGTTCGATACAAAGAAGGCGCAAGAAACAAGATTTATTTTATTTTCACTCAATTATATTGCCCTATACATGCAGTATGTACATATGTAATGTATACATTAGTTTTTCATTCAATTTTTTGTGTATGGCATATTTTGGTAGTATAGTTGTTAGCTTGGATAAAAATATTGCTTTGTGCATGTAGCAAATACGTATTGCTGATAATAATAGCTTCAATGAATATTGTAATCCTTTATTAATAATTGTAGAAGCTGCTTAATTTAAATCACAAAAAAAAACAAAGAGTGTTACAATAATAAAAACTTGAATTATTTATTCAAGTTCCGCTGCAAAAAGACAGGTGAAACAGTAGTGTGAATTCTACATTGAATAAACAAAATTCTTCTGTACATAGTTACAGGCAATAATTATTTATTAAAGCATATGGCTTGAGAACTAACTTTTAACTGCATGTAGCTTGATTACTCTAAGGATAAACAATTTAGCTCCAAAATACTTGAGTACATGTTAAATGTAGATAGTATGAATCTGATTTTTAAATTCTATAATTCATTATTGTCAATAGAACTATCATTAAACAGTTCTTGTTATTGAGGAAAAAGTGGAATCAACGCAAATTAAAACCAGAGATTTGGAAGCGATTTTTCTTTAAATGAATAGTAAGCGTACATTTGCAAGCATTTATTTGTAAATCTGTGTACATTTTTTTCTTTTGTGTTGTATATTTATATACAATATATATTATATACTTTGTACCAAATCATATAAATACTTCTTTTCACATAGCATGTATGTGTAATATTCATTTGTTTTGTATTTGACATTGATTCATACCAAAAACCTTTTTGTCGATGTATTTAAATGATAATTGGCATAATACAAATATTTTGTGCAAATGTATCTAATAAATGTTTTTATAATATATTATAGTATTTTATTATTCTTTACCCATACATTTTAGTCCAAGGACATATTATATTCCGATATAAATGAATTTATTCAGAAGCAAATTATTACTACGTTTTTTATTATAAAATATTTTGGCGAATTATGTACTAAATTATAAGTAAACTTGGATTGTATTATAAATTGCAAATTATTTAAAAGACATCCTATTGATTACTAAATAAAAAAGAAGTTAATTAGCTATTTTCTAATACATTTCATGTTTACTTATAATTTAGTACATAATTCGCTATAACTAGAGCTGGGGAATTTTTGCGGTGTGCCAAGATAGTATTCAGTTAAACGCACGAATATAATGACCTTGTTTCGATCGGTGATGCATGCGTGATTTTATTGCTTTACATGCATTCGCTATTTATATCACTTAGGTATGTCAGTTATGTGTACTGTATATAAATAACACACTTACCTTATTTACGATTATTATAGCATAGCGCCAAGTGGATAAGACTTGCAGTAAGTTTGTAGCATTAGATACGTTTCCATATTTGTAGCGGTGAGCGATGTACGCCGTGATGAATAATTTTTTTTATATTTTGAGAAAGACCGCTCGACATCTACGGATGTAACACACGCACAATTAAAATAATCTTTATAGATAGAAACCGAATCTACACTTGCACCATTACTAATTTGTTTTAATCTGGTAAAATCAAAATCATTGTTTATCACACTCTCGAACTTTTCTATTACATTAACATTTTTGTTGTCATTTACTGCGCATAGCTGGGCGTGTACATAGTCCAGTATTTGCAGTGACTCTGCTAACGATAATGCTGTATTTTGAAATTTCTCGATTGCGTTAAACAATCCTATATGATTGTTATAAATAGTTTGTAAATCTGCATCAAGGGAAGGGTTTTGAAAGAGTCTCTGGCTTTCCTTAATGGCTACAGCTTCGGCAGGATTGAATTGTAGAACCACAGATTTTATTTGTTGGAAATACTTGGCATAATAAAATGCCGCCTTTAACCAACTTCCCCTACGTGTAAGGATTGGCTCTGGTGGTTCGGGAATACCAGGGCACCGACTGTGAAACTCTCGAATTCGTTTGGGAGATTTTAGAAACACTTTTTTTGTGGTTGCTATTAATGCATCCACCTCTGGATAACATTGCCGAATAGTTTGTGCCACAAGGTGTAAAGCATGAACTTTACATGTCACATGCAAAAATCTCTCACAATCTGCTTTAAGAGAACGGCCTACAGAACGCATTGTCGCAGCATCATCGCTCATAAACATCAGGAGTTGATTAGTTGAAACTTGAAATTTTTGTAGCGTATCGAGCACTACCTTCGTAATTACTTCGCTAGTGCACTTTTCCAATCTTTTGCTGGCTAATAAAATGGAAAATGTTGATTTGACAGGATCTAGTACACGCACTATAATATTCACAATAGAATGTTTTTTTCGATCTGTCGTTTCGTCGACACATACCCATAACTGTTTATCATTTACTACTGCTTTCATTCTGTTTTCAATGTCCTCACGCACAATTGGTAAATAGGTGAGTAACGTTCTCCATGACGGTAGCTTTATGTTGGAATTGTATTTATTCCAAAAGTCGTGAAAGGCTTTTTTATCTAGCAGGTGAACTGGCACATCGCAGACGAGTAGCATTGTCAATAAATCGAAAATGAATTGCGTTTTAGACAGCACATTATTTTTTTTATCTTTGTGGTGTACACTTTCAACATGTATTTTACAGTCGTATTTGTCCCAGCAAAGTAACTGTTTATCACATAATTTACAAACCACTTTTGCTCCATTATAATACAAATCGGGAAAGTCTGGGATAAATTTCTTCACGTCGTTATACAATGGGCGCTTTCTTGGCTTGGGCACGTCCGTCATACTTATTAAATAGAGCTCAAGACAACACACGATCACGTTGCCAGTTCACAACTAACTAAAGTGTATCGCTGCATCGTGTTTATACGCTGGTGGGGATGCACTAAATACGGTCCTGCCGTACCGCAAACATTCTCAGCTCTAGCTATAACTAGTATTTTAAATTTCGTGGTCACAGTAAATCTACGAACCTAGAAAGAATGCAACTATAGATTTCTATTTGTTACGCTAGCAGAATCGCCAGACGGTGCTGTTGTCTATCTCACGTCTCTCTTCAAGGAGTTGCCGTTCTCTGGTATTCTTTTTCTATGCTCGCGTCAATGGGAGTTGCACATGCATAAGAAGAAATGACATTTTTAATACATAAGTAGAAGACATTTTTTCTTTATTATAAATAGTTTTTCGTTATTATTAACGCTTTTATAACCAACAATTGTAACTTTTATTTCTTTGAGAAGAGAATAGTTTTTCTAATATAACTCTCAGTTAACAAAATGAAAAAAATATGACAATAAATGTTATGTTTACAAAATAAATAATTTACTCTTAAATAAAAATATCTATAAGGGTTATGTATTGTTTTATTGCTTGAAGGAAGCCTGGTGAATCATTTTTTTAGTTTGAAATGTATATAATCATTTTAGTTTCATCTAATTATGTCATAAACACAACGGTCACCTAGACCGTACCCTGGTAGTTACGATTGGATATTTAGACTCGGGTAGCTAAGGGTTAAGTTATATATTCACTTATACACTTATATACATTCGTCTGTTGGAAGGAGAATTGCATAAATATATGTTACAAATACCTAATAAATCTGTAATATACTCGAAGTCAAGTGTTATATTAACTATTTTTTGTAACTTTATTAAATATTCACAACGTTTAACCAAGAACCTACTGAAGAAATAGTTGATAATATTTAACCTAAAAGTGATTACTACGCTATTCGTAATATAAATAAAAAAAGCAAATATTACCATTACAATTAACACCAGCAAAATACGAAGAAACAAATACAAATATCTTCGTACATTTCTTCCCACGCCTCAATACACCGCATGTCCATGTTTAGGCTATAGACCTTTTTATAGACCTCGTTTTTATGTGTTATTTCATCTTCACTCTCCTAGACAGACTATTGATATTTATAAGAGGCCATTAAGCGCTCGCAAGCATAATTTTGCTGCCTGCTATTATTCTTGTTAATATTTGTGAATCCACATCTGATTTTACTAAAAATGTCATCCCAAGTATGTGAATTTGGCACTTCTCCAAACTTGTTGTTAACGCCTCTCTCTGTCGTTTGTTTTTAGGTAGTCCACCTAATTGAAACTGCTTGTGCATTCACTTCATACTTGTTATTTATTTAGTTTGTACAAGTCCATATTTCGCGCCTTTTCCTCGACTATTTGTGTTTTGTTCTTTAATTCTTCTTTATTTCTTCGTAATATTACAAAATCATCAGCAAATGCCAAACACTGGCGTGTCTTCTAATATACAAGTTCACTTCTATATATATGTTCGCATCTTTTAAAACTTTTTATTCTTTAATCATCATACTTTCAGTTCTTTGAAACGTTTTTTCTAATAATTTTTATGAAGTTATTATATAACTTATTACGAAATATGCTATGGAAAAGCTTCTCCAATTTGATAAAAACATCCATTAAGTTAATTGAATCTTAGTTTTATTTGTTCCTTTGGCACCACCTGTACCACATGGCTTTTCGTTTATAACCTGTAGATTTGATATACTGGGCGTTATATGACCTTTACAGACTGCTAATATTTTCGAGTGGGTTTTGTTAATTTTGTGTATTGTTTGCATCGGGCTAGATGTAGCGACCTAACAATAATGAAAGTAATTAATTACATGTAATGACAAGCATCAAAGGTCTAGAACGTGTAGTAAGCTGAAAGAAACATTAAATATACAAAACACATCAACGTTGTCCTTAAAGTTTTCTAATAAATAAACAAAAGCATTAAAGCTTTGACATTAACTAAAATTAATAAACAAAAGATACATGTACAAATAATAATTATTTACGTCTGAAAGAAATGAATGAATTTGTGAACATTAAAAAAATATTGAGAGAAAATAGAAAATACTGTGTGTGTTCGGACGAGCACTTCGATCAACGGGTTGTTTTCTTTACGATTGGTGAAACGTAAGAGAGTGAATATATTATAGGGAAAAATGTTAGTATGAGGGTAGCTTTTATTGCAAGTTGGTCGACCTTGCAAATAAGCGACGCTTAGGAATTGAAATTTAATAAATGGTGTAAAGTATAACCCTTTACTTTTAAAAGACTTTTTGCAAAAAATACTGATACGTCATACGATATGGTTTAGGTAAATTGTTACGATAGTCAATTCAAACACTGCTATTAAATTATATTAATTGATGCACGGCGGGTATAATTTGGACATGTAGAAAGTTCAGTTTAACAATATAACAATAAACAAATAACAAGTTTAATTAATGACTAAGATACGTATAATCCTAATGAGACCTGTATGTTAATATTAATAACCTAATTAAATGTAATGTTTTAATTTGAAAGTAAGAATATCAAATGACATGATCATTGTGGTATGCAATTATTACCTTTTTTCTAAAGCCGCTAATAAAGCATCCCTAAATGGTTAGCCATTAAGCCCGTTAATGGCAAAAATATTTAGAATCATATGGAAAAGGAATTACGCACGCACTCCTCATTTAGTAAATACAAATTTACTAGTATAGATATGTTGTTACATTATTATCAATCAGTCTCTTTATACATTTGTGTTACTCTATATTGGTATCGTATTTCGCCGATATCAGCGCTAGGGGCATTTTCGAAGAAGTGGAGGAAAAGGTAAGTGCCTTTCACTTTTGCTTTTCGAATAAGTTACACGTGTCCAATAGGCGAGATCTTTGATTGTGAGTTTAGAGTTTCGTTGGCGATATTTTTGAGATTTAATAACCCCTTAGGGTGGATGTGACCTTTATCTAGACGCCTAACTACGGTAACAGATTTTGTTGGTTTAATTACATGGCAGTTGGAAAGAAACGTAAGAAGACTTTCTTGGTAAGTCCCGTTCTCTTTTCTTTTCGTTGTTAACCCCTTTGTTATGTTTTCCGCTCTTTAATTCTCATGGTATCTTCTTCATTAAGGTGCTAAGGACAGGCTTATTAAATTGGAGTTGCGATATATTGGAAAACTGTCCGTATGTTCATAGACTAAAATTGCCTCTGGAGTTATATACATGAGGTAGGCATTAACAACGCGCTGTCCAAATTGACCGAGCGATGATCTTATCTACTGCCATGAAGTATTGAAGTATTTCCCCGATCAAAGATACTGGTGTTTTGATATTTGTGTCTCAGGAAAACGTGATATTCACTAAATCAATTATTAGTTACTAACACAAGAATTAATTATTCGTCTCTCATTTTAAGGAGTATTCTATTTCTTCGATAGAACGGTCGAATTTTCATTTATCCAACCTTCAAATAGATATATTATATTGCTTTAAATTTCATTTGTCGATCATTTAATTAAGACATATTAACTTAATTTTCCATTTGCTAAATAATTAATTATATTATTTTGCTTTAATTTTCGCTTGCCGATCTTTATTTAAATAAATTATATAGTTTTCATTTCTATTTGTCGAACTGCTAATTAATTTGACTAGATTGCAATAAAAAAGTATTTTATATCGTTTGCACTCGTTTGCATCCAGTTAATAGTATGTAATTTAATTTTTAAAATCGCTACTCAATTGCAGTTATGTAAATTTCATTTTTACAGCTGATAAGATCTCTAAGGTTCTTTTTTTTTATTAATGCCGCCTTTTAGACTAGGCAAATTGTAATTAATTTTAAATATATATATTTTATGTTGGTTTAAATAAAATTGCTGACATATTTTGTACATACATGATTATATACAGGGTTCACTCAATTAATTGTTTTGACTGTAGTTATTTTATTTTATTTTGTTAATGATTTAAAGGGTATGAAATATTGGGTTACCGATATACTTTTTCTTATATATCTATTACGTTGTTATATTGTTCTCATTTCAACGGAGAAACAAATTTAGAAGTAAGATTATCTAAGTGTGAGTAGCTTCCTTCATAAAACCATCTTCTCTTTTTCATCTGGCGGTTCATAATATTTTCTACGATTTACCTGTGGCGTAGATTTACAGTTTACAAGCCAACAAAGCATGTGGTACACGGTGGCACCCTTTGTCCAATTTAAGAACTGGTTAATCTTGTGTAAACATTTCGAAAGGAACTGTAGACCGTCCTCCCTGACACTAGCTAGTGTACTGCCTCGTTGGTTTGTAATTTTCAACAGCATTCCGCTCACCAAAGGCATGTCCCTGGGACGCTACTGCATTTCGAAAGATATCAGAGCCATTTCTCGACAAAATTATTGCTTTCAGCTTTAGGTGTAGGAATGTCGATGATATTTTGGTCTTTTTTTAAAGGTACAGATAGGCAATTAAAGCCTGTAGAAAATTATATTAACAATATTCATCAAAAATAAAATTTACTAAAGATATAGAGAAAGATAAGTCAATTAATATTTTAGATTTAAAAAATATCTCACGAAACAGATACACATCAATTATCTATATACCATAAAACAACACATAGACACGCACAAAACTATACACAAGCTCTTTTCATTCCATTCCTCCCAAATTAGCAGCATACCAATTTACTCTTGTTGACAAAAGATTCCGGACACTGAAGTAAATGGCTGTTATCATAATTCAAATTCCATTTGTTTTTTTTTTCACAAAACATGAAATATAATCTATGAAACAAGAATTGGAAATTATAGAAGATATGAAACATTTAATTGATCAATACAGCCAAAAGAAAAACAGAGATAATGAACCCAAAAAATACAACCCAACCCAAAATATCTTGGTGTGCTTTCTATTCAGCTTTTATCTGTTGTGTTGAAAGGTCATTTGAACTGTCAGTAGTAACATTCATTGGTTGACAAAATGCAAGCAGAAAATGTAGCCCGAGCATTACCAGTATTCGCTACATCGCTGCTGTCTTGAATATTTCGAGGAGTGCCGTCAAAGGGGCAGTACAGCGACATCGTCAAACTGGGAAATACACAAGAAGGCCAGAATAAGACAGACCTCGTACCACAAACTGGGGAAAAGACCGTTTTATGGGGTTATCTACACTACGCGATCGTGGTTTACCATCAACAATTGTGCCTTGCCAAGTCGAAGACGTTGCCGGTACTGCAGTTTCTGCGCGAACCGTTCGCCGAAAATTGGAGCAATACGGATTCAGATTCATGTTAAGAAAACCTGCTGCTTGTCCATTTTTCCTCCCAGCTCATCCACAATTTGGCCGTGAAAATAGACATTGAACAATGTATGAATAGAGCTCCGTATTGGTACACGAATAAATCTCGATTTTGTCTGCGTTCACCATATGGACGAGAACCTGTGCGGAGAAGGCCTGGTGACCAATTTTCAACGTGTTGTATAATTTCAAGAACGGCATTTAGGAGAGTCGGTATAATGGTTTGGGCTGGCATTTCACTGTACGCGAAAACAGAGCTTGTTCTCATTGAAAATGGTACCATGACGGCTGTTAGGTACATCAACGAGTGTTTAGCTAATCACGTCTTACCATTTGCTCCATTCGTAGGTGAGAACTTTAGTCTAGTGCACGATAATGCGCGACTTCACACTGCACGGGTTTTTGAGCAATAATTGGATGCGGTTAGCTTTCATCATTTGCAATGGCTATCTTGGAGCACGGACTTGAATTCTATGGAAAATCTCTGAGATTCATTAGGGTGACGTGTTCGGCACCGACAACTTATACCGGTAACCATTCGGGATGTACTTATGAACAATTATAACTTTAATATAAAATTAAATACAATATACATAGAATATTGCAGTTAATAATGGATATATAGTAAATTTAGTTAACAAAATTCTGATACAAAAACAAGAATCGCAAACCGTATCCTCAATTTATCTGAAAGTAGCAAACAATAGTAAAGATCAATTCGATCACATACATAGGACCAATATCTGCCAAGATCTAAAAATTATGTGTGAAATACAATATGATTCAAATGACCGCCTCAGGATTCGTGGCAACACTCGATCCTTTTGAGGTAATTTTGGACCACTTTTCGGAACATTTCGACCTGTACCTCGGCCATCAGCTGACGAATGTTGTCTTTCAAATGCGCTAAAGTTAGACGATTGTTCGCATAAACACGGTTTTTTTGCGTAGCCCACAATAAAAAATTCTAACGGCGTCAATTCGCATGATCTCGGTGGCTAATTGACGTCGCCAAAACGTGAAATTAGACGGCTAGCAGACTTCTCGTGCAATAAAGCCAAAATCGGTCGTATTGCGTGACTTGTTGCACCGTCTTGGTCGAACCACATATCGTCCAAGTCCATATTTTCAATCACAGTCCAAAAAAGTTTGTTACCATTAGACCATACCTCTCCAAATTGACAGTAGCTGCTCTTCCCTCGTTATCTTCGAAAAAATACGGCCCTATGACGCCTCCAGACCATAATGCGCACCACACAGTCACTTTTTCTGGATGTAACGGCCTCTATTCAATTATATCAGGATTTTCGGAGCCACAAATGCGACAATTTTGCTTATTTACGTACCCACCGAGTGAGAAATGCGCCTTATCGCTAAAGAGAATTTTGTTCGAAAAATCATCATTTATGGCCTGTTGTTCAAGGACCCATTTGACATATCTCCTGCGTTGTTGATGGTCAGCAAGCTTTAATTGTTGGGTGAGCTGGATGGATGCAGATGCAAAATTCGCTATAATAAGCCGTAAGACAGGCACATTTACTGAGAATGTCGTGGTATCGACAAATTCGGCTCTTCAGTTACACTCACTCAGTTCACTCACGCAACGATATTTTAAGCAGAGCGTATATTACGTGTAACCTACGCTAGAAGCAGGCGTAGCGATGGTATCTAAAGATGCTGAATAAACTAACAAAACAGTAATTGTAACGCACAATGTCTGGGAGCTTCTATTTACGGTTTCTGCCTTTAGTTAATGGAGACGAGTGTGAGTGACTAATTTAAAAGATAGAAGGTAGCGCCACTCAATTTTGTTTACAGAAGCTCAGTTTGAAAACTGAGAAAAGGGATTGCGCGTTCTTAGTCGCATGCGCACACAAACTACTCAAAATAGACGCTATATACGTACTAAGTACTATTAGAAACAAGACGCACAGGATACCTGAAAAGAAATCTCTAAAGGAGGTGCCAAAGAAAAAAACTAGAAACAATTAATTCGTATATTCACGAACAGAAATTAAGATGTATAATATTAAAAAAATGAATGTAATATATTTAAGCTTCGATTAATAATATAATGAAAATATATTTATTTTCTCTTACTGTGTAAATATTTCTACTGTATATTATATAATATATAAAGGTATTAAAAATATATTCATACGAAAACCATACGCTAAAAATTACAGAAAAAAACCAGTTCGAAAAATTATTATTCTCTTAACAAATCAACAACGAAATAAAGCTGGTATAAAGATTAATCAATTACAAAAGCTTATTCGACGTAGCTTTTCCGAAGGTACTTTCGGAATCAACTTCACAATTTATTGCAAACAAATATAGCGATAATAAAATATCTTACGAAATATTACATAAGATTTTTAAATTGAAAATTATATTTTAAAATACGTCGACATACAATGTACTACATGCAGCTGGGCATGAAGACAAAAACGTTTGATTGCACATGCAGCAATAAAAAGTTGTTCGTAAAAGAAATAAGTACAAAAATAAATCTAAGTATGAATATAACACAAAATTTAGTATTTAATATCAATAAAGGAAAATTTAATTTTACATTTAATTACTAAAGTAATATATAATCTACGAATTTTTTTTTAAGTTGCAATATACAAAATAGACTGAATTAACTGTATGCCGAGCTCAAAACTCAAAATGCTACGAAAATCATTTACGGCGGGTTAGGAAAGCAAAACAAATTATCAAGTGAAATATATTACGCAATTAAAAAAAATATTAATCACACGAGATACTTGTTTCCTAATTTCGTCCTGTCCTTTGGGGATGGAAAATTAGTATATGCCACGACTCGCTATTTTGTGTTTGGCTTTGTGTGTCCAATTAATTAGGTAATTAACCTTCAGCTTTTCTCCAGATGTTCAAGGCTGCAGTACATGGATGAAATCTCCGTCAACGAGCTTATTTATCTCCGTAGATCGGAAAAAGCAAGGCCGTACGACAAACCCAGTTTGGTTTAATTTATTCAATCCAAAACTTCTCAAGTTTCTACGTCAGAATTGGCTGTTCTCAATTAAAATATTTTCCCTTTTTTTCGACATGTTCCGCCTAGACGATTAAGAAATACGATAGGTCTTACGATAGTTGACTTATCACCACCAAGGTTTGCACCCTTCTCTCTCAATTACCGCTTGCATATAAAACGATAGGGGCGGGGATACAGTTACCAAATTTTACGCACAGATAGCGATATAAGTACCCATTGAACGTATTTAGAAGATGATTCGCAGATAAATTAAGATACCGGGACTTGATAATAAATATGGAAAACTGTAAATGGAAATTACGGCGTAACATACGATGATACGCATGCCTCTAAATGTCTAACACGGTCCGTTTCTTCAAATTTTTTCACTATCTTGCCAATTGCTTACGCAGTAGGACAATTATTCTGCGATTCTGTGATGTGTGCTTGTCGTGGTTAGATGTGTCCTAGAGTGCTCCTATACTTTTATGCCTTTCTAATTATATATTGGTAAGATGACAGACCGTTATACACTGAGGAACAGACCAGGTAATATCACGGATGAGAGCTTCGAGGAATCTCTTGCACAAAAAATATTGGATAAATTGATTGAATCTGATGAGTTTCTCGTCAAATTTTGTGAAAAGGTTGGTGAGAATTTATCATGGATTATAAATACGAAAATCAACGCACTTAGCCAAGAGGTAGTACAAGTTAAAACTGAATTAGAAGTAGTTAATAATAAGATGGAGCAGCTCGAACAGTACTCAAGAATAAATAATTTGCGTGTGTTTGGTGTGAAAGAACAACCGAATGAGGATGTTTCTAAAGTGTTTACAGACGTATTGCAGTGGATTTTTCCCTGCTGAAGAAACAAAAGAAGATAGGAAAATTATTGTATTTATTTGTAAAATTTTATTCCAGGGAAATAACTTTAAAAATTAAAAATTTTTATAATAATTTATTGTAATGTGTATTTTTGTCCATGTCTGTAGATTGCACGGGCCTATTTTGATGTTCGAAGTCCGCGCCAAGCAGGAAGTCATGATAATACAGATATATATATATTATTATTATTATGTTGATTTATATTTATGTTAGGTAGGGATGTCTTGCTGTTTCCTGTGACTTCATCATGTTTTAGAGATTTGATAGTCCTTTAACAGATAGGAGGTTTTTTTTTTATTAATATTGAACAGAACTTAATTTTGTTTAATGTAGTTTGGATAACTTCGTTTGGTATTTTTGTAGTGTTTTGATGTGATTAAAATTCAATTACGGGTTATTACAAGTCTTTTAAACTTGTAATTTGAATAAATTGACCTATCTGGAATCTCTCAGATAATAGTTTTTGTGGCGTAACGTGTACAAAACTAAATGTATGTATTTTTAATATGATATTTATATAGATATATTTGTAGTAATAATTCTATTGAAATTTGAAGCTTCTTAAATTTATAAATTTAATTTATAATATTTTTGTAATCATTTCAAATATTAACAAAACGTATTAGACTGTTTTTTTTTTAATATAGTTTTTGTTCATTTAAGTTATCGTAGTATAGTAGGAAGGGGGGGAAATTTATTTTGTTACAAGCTTGGCATGCGCTTGTTTAATTTTGGTTGCGTGCGAAAAATAGAGAAAGTTCTATTTTTGACGTTTGATTTTTTTTGAGGGAATAAAGTAATTGATGACAGCTAATAAAGTTTGTTTATATTTATTTAGATCTTTGTTCGGAATTCAGTTTAGAGTTTTTTTTTCTCTTGTATCAGTCATATTTTACAAGAGTTTTTCTCTATGTTGCGGCGTAATTAAGTCACAATTCTGCTTTATACTTGATAAAGTAGTTTTTTTTTTTTTTATTTAAATTAAATGTTTGTGGTGTTAATGTTAGTTTTATTTCTTGAGTTTAATTAGTATTATTTCTCTTTTATACCACGATATTCGTGAGAATAACCCTGACGATTAAGAAGCTCAAGGAAGGTGCCCACCCATCTGAGTCTAGTTCTGAGGAGCTACTGTGGATTGTGAACATAAGTCAATAAGCAAATTAAAACTACAATTCACAGCAACATGTAAGAATAAATTAAATATTGATATTCTGTCGTCTGATATAGACGTTATTCACCGGCTTAAGGGAAGAGAAGGTGGTGTCAGACCCATTATTGTCCGTTCGCAAAAATAACTGTGAAGCAGAAAATATTTAAAAATAAAAGCAAATTAAAGGGAACAAAGACCGTATTAGAAGAAGATCTGACGCCGTATCGTTTGTCTTTGATGAAAAAATTATCTACACATGTTCCGCCTAATACGTATTGGACAAATGATTGCAAGATTTTCTGTAAGTCAGGTAACACGATATTTCATATTAAATCTTTCAAAGATATCCATGATCGATGGGGCACGACAGCTGGAATACATAGCGAACCGTCTTAAAACAACGTCTTGAAATATATATATTTTGTGTATTTGTATATTTTTTATCGATAAGAGATTTTTTTTTTATTACTATTATTTCTTTGGATAGCAAATATTTCTTGCGATTTTTAAAGTAAAATTTTTTGGGTGTCATTCGTAGTATACAGTATGTCCTTAATGAAATAATTAATTGTGCTTTGTTGACTGTTATGAATGGGATGATTGACTTGGGTTATTAAGGAATATGTCTCGTGAACTAAATGTTGCGCATTTGAACGTTCGCTCATTGTATCCTAAATTAGGCGAGGTGTTTGATATACTTACAGAGGGGAATATTCATGTACTTTGTTTGTCTTAAACGTGGTTGTCACCCGAAATTAGTGACAGCATGATTAAGTTAGAAGGTTATAATTTTTTCCGTAGGGATAGGGATGGGCGTGGCGGTGGAGTTGGGATTTATGTGCGGGATGTTGTGGACTGCTGCTTCTTGGATTCTTTCAGTGTTACTTTTGAGCAGGTGTGGATTCAGGCCTTTGACGGCCGTAGACGGTTTAGTTTTGGAAGTTTTTACAGACCGCCTACACTCAATACACTTGCTTTTGTAGACGAGATAGAGGAACAATTACTTCAACGGAATTTGGATTCCGATTATGTTCTTTGTTTGGGTGACGTCAATCTTGATATGCTGAATAGCGAATGTAGCGGTGCAAACAGATTAACTATTGCCCTTGAATCCTTGGGTATGACCCAATTAATAGCGGAGCCTACTCGTGTTACTCGAACTTCAGCTACTTTATTAGATGTTATTATTGTTTCTAGTGGCCTAACTGTGCGCGCGTCGGGCGTTAAGGATGTTGACTTTTCAGATCATGATCTTGTTTATTGCCGTGTAGAGTGTGTGTATCCTCCAGCTAAACTGCTTTATTATACATTCAGAGATTTCTCTAATTTTGACCATGTTGATTTTAATAATGATCTGCGTAATATCCCTTTTAATTTGATATTTAGAATGGAGTTATATGATAAAATAAGCTTCTTGAATCAAGCAATTTTGAACATATTTAATTATCATGCTCCAACTAAAACAATTAGAATAACTAAAATCAGAAAACCATGGTTGACTGATACCATTAAACTGATGCAACGAATGCGGGATAGAGCAAAGGCAAGGTTTAGACGAACACGGTTGGGGACGCATTGGAATTATTATAAGCAGTTGCGCAACGTAACGATTTCGGCGATTCGTAGTGAACAGATAAGATATTTCGAATTTCTGTATAAAAATAATGGCGGAAGACGCGTTTGGCATGAACTCAGAAACCTACATATATTACCTAAAAAGCGCCATGAAATTCCATCACATCTAGCTAATGCTGATGATATCAATCACTCTTTCATTAATGCTGTCCCCGCTGTTGCCTCTGCAAATTTAAACGAAACGTGTGATTTTTATTTGACCTCCACTCATGCCAATGTTCGCGATACATTCCGATTCCATACGGTTGACTGTAATACTGTCCTGCATCATTTATTGAACATTAAAAGTAAAGCTGTGGGAGAGGATGGAATTGGCATTCATATGCTCAAATTGATTGTCCCGTGCGCTCTTCCGTACATTACACATATAATTAATTGCTGCATCGAGTGTAGTATTGTTCCTTCCCAATGGAAATCTGCTATTGTACTTCCTCTACCAAAAACGAACGCGCCCGCGGATTTTAAAGATTTGCGACCCATTAGTATTCTCCCCGCATTGAGTAAGGTATTCGAGAGAATTCTATGCGAACAATTACGCGAACATCTCGATTTAAACAATCTTATGCCTAACAGTCAGTCGGGATTTACGCGCGGTCACAGCTGTGCTACGGCATTGTTAAGGGTAACCGATGACATACTGCAAGCTCGCGATAAAGGCGAATTAACTTTGCTTGTCTTGCTGGATTTCAGCAAGGCATTTGATACCGTCACTCATGAGATTTTGCTGTCTATACTGCATTATTTGGATTGCGATGCATCAGCTGTGGAGATGCTTTGCAGGGACGATCGCAGACTGTTCGTCTGGGTAGCAGTGTTTCGCGGCCTCTACCAGTTAATCGTAGCGTGCCTCAGGGCTCGATCCTGGGGCCGCTCTTGTTCTGCGTTTATACACACTTACTGCCAGAATGTGTAAAATTCTCGAATGTGCAAATGTATGCGGATGATACGCAAATTTATCACTCGTTTCAGTCGGCAGATATCCAGTCTGCCTTACATAAAATTAATTCTGACTTAGATAATATTAATACTTTCGCGACGCGTCATTCTTTGTATCTTAACCCTAGCAAGAGTAGCGCGATTTTGTTTGGGGGTTTGTTGGAGGTTGAGAGGTGTGTGCAGCAAGTTGCAGTACGAATCTCAGATGAAAATATACCTGTTATTAGGGAGGTGAGGAATCTTGGGCTAATTATGGATAACACATTTAGATATAGAGCACATGTGTCTAATGTTATAGGAAGGGCTTACTATCAACTTAAATCTCTGTATCCGCATCGTTCGATATTTACTAACAAATTAAAGGCGTCCTTGTGTCAGACACTGGTCCTGTCACTTTTCAATTACTGTTTGGTTGTTTATGGTCCATGTTTGGATTTTGTGGCGGCTGGTAGGGTACAGAGGGTGCAAAATGCTTGTATAAGATATATTTTTGGCATAAGAAAATATGAACATGTTTCACATAAACTAAAGGATTTGAATTGGTTAAACATGCGTGGGAGAGTAGCTCTGCATTCGCTTAATCTTTATCATAAAATATTGTATCACAGAAAACCACCCTACCTTTTGGTAGGATTACTTTCAGAACAACAAATGATAACCAAAGAAGCCGAGGGAAAAGTAAATATGCAGGAGTTGGAAGAAGCAATTAAAAAGTTGAAGAATGGTAAAGCACCAGGATACGATAAAGTAAGCTCAGAAATGATAAAACATATCGGACAAAAAGGAAAAGAAATGATGCTAGATATGTATAATAAAATATGGGACCAAGAACAATTACCGAAAGACTGGAGGATGACATTGATAGTACCAATATATAAAAAAGGAGATAGGAAGGATTGCAATAATTATAGAGGTATATCCTTAATAAGTACAGCCATGAAGATTTATGAACAGATATTGGGAAATAAATTGAAAGACAAAATCGAGGAAACATTAGAAGAATCACAAAGCGGGTTTAGACGTGGAGGTAGTATACATGATCATATATTCTCCGTTAGACAAATAACAGAAAAGGCACGACGAGAACAGAGAAAGGTTTATATGGCATTTGTGGATCTTGAAAAAGCATTTGACAAGGTACCAAGAGAAAAAGTGTGGAATTCACTAAAAGAAAGAAATATAAACGACAAGTTTTTCAGGGTAATTAAACAAATATATGAAAATAATATTAATGCTGTAATAACTAATAATACGATGTCAGACCCATTTACTTCCCAATCCGGCCTGAGACAAGGAGGAAGCCTGAGCCCACTATTGTTTATAACATTTATGGACGAAATTATAAAAAAATGCACTAGACAAAGTAAGAAATTAAATGTAGGTTACCACAACATGCAAAGAGTACAAATATCGGAGGGAGCTTTCGCAGATAATATTGTGATTGTTGCCGAAAGCGAGAGGGATTTACAACGTAATGTTAGCATATGGCATAAAGAGCTAGAAGAACACGGTATGAAAATAAACAAAAACAAAACAAAAGTTATGGTAACAGGAAAGGAGCACACCGAAATAAAAGTAGATATAGAAGGAGTAAACATAGAGCAGGTGAAAACATTTCAGTACCTAGGAGTATTACTAGATGAGGAAGGTACTCAAGAAGCTGAAATAAGTAAAAGAGTTGAAAAAACGATGAAACTTTATTATGCAATGAGTAACAAATTCATTAACAAAAATGAAATAACGCGGAAAACAAAACTGAAAGTGTTTAAATCGGTATACAGGCCTGTGTTGACATTCGCATGTGAGTCATGGATTTTGAACGACAGACAAAAAAATAAGATTCAGGCTGTTGAGATGAAGTATTTGAGAAGAGTACGAGGCGTGACCAAAAGAGAAAAAATGAGAAATAAGGACATAAGGAAAGATCTAGGAATTCAATCGGTTCTTGAATTTATTGAACAAAAACAATTGGAATGGTGGGGGCATCTCATGAGGATGGAAGAATCGAAACCAGTAAGAAGGATATGGGAAGCAAGAATACAACGAAGTAGACAACGGGGAAGACCAAGACAAACGTGGGACAATGCAGTGGCAAGAATATTACAAGGAAAGAACAAGGGATGGGTAGAGGCGAAACAACTAACACAAAACAGAAAGGAATGGAAGAAGTTTGTTCGCAGTTGAAGAATAAGGGAAACTTTCCTACACCATATTATGGTAGAAGGAATTACTGATTATATATATATATACTTTCAGAACGGATGTCCACAACATCAATATAAGAAATAAGAGTCTTATTACACCGCCTGCTCATAGGACGGCATTGTTTGAGCGATCGTTCTCTTATAATATCTATTTATTATATAACTCTGTGCCGGGTGAACTAAAAACGAAAAATGTTGCGACGTTTAGGCGTTTAATGTACAATCACCTCATTCTGCGTCAATGAATTCTTTACTACAAGCGAATGATACGTAGGAATCTTTTGTTTTAAGTTGCTTATGCGGTTGTATTATATATATATTTGTTACATGATTTGTATCTTTGATATATACTTCTTTCATTTTCATTTGACATCACACACAGAATTAGATTATGTTAGGTTAATTTACTAGGCATTTAATTAGAATTAGGAGAATGTTCTTCATTTGTTATTAAAGTAAGGGTTCAGTGGAAGAGCAGCTAATAACATTGTTATTTTGCTGAACTGCCCCTTAAGGCTTTCCCAACTTCTTTCTTGATTATTTAATTTTAATACTTTGATTTTAATTTTTATTCCTGTTATTTGTTTATTCTATTATATGAGAAGTAAAAATATAAGTAGGAAAACAAAATTGAAAGTGTACAAAACAGCGATAAGACCGACAGTCTTATATGCGGCGGAGACTATGTGCATTACAAGCAGGGACGCAGAAAATTTAAAAATTTTCGAAAGGAAGATAATTAGAAGAATTTATGGACCGGAGAGGATAAGCGAGGAGCAGTATCGACGATTAACTAACAAAGCTATAAGAGAAATACTAAACGGAGAAGATATAGTAAAGGAAATCAAATCGAAAAGAATACGTTGGTATGGATACATAATGAGAAAGGAGGAAGAATTAATATCAAGGAAAATAATGAAATGGAAACCGCAGGAAAGTGGATCCAAAGGAAGACCTAAGTTAAGATGGGAGGACCAAGTGATTAATGACATAAGGGCCATGGGAATCATTAACTGGCGAGAGAAGATAAAGGATAGAAAGGTATGGAGGCAAATAGCAGATGAAGCAAAGAAACATGACAACCTGTAAATACAAACAAACAAGAAAATGGAGAGGAGTGACGAACCGCCCCATAATGATAGTCAGAAGAGCTCAAGCAGCGGCTCCAATTCCGTAAGGAATGTATAGCCAGTTATATATATATATATATATATATATATATATATATATATATATATATATATTATCACCGGTTTCTGTATTATTATTATAATTTCTTTTCTCTAACCCATATTGTTCGATATATGAAAATGTATTGTTTGGGAAAATAAAGGCATTATTATTATTATTATTACTTATGACGGCCAAAGTCATTTATAATTGCGCGAAACGTGACTACATTTGAATCCCCACTTTTGTATGTTTTAACAATTTGAACGCCTTTTTCTCTTATTATTTGATGCATTTTCGTAAATGACAAACATTCAACTCAAAATTTGAGGTTTTGTTTGACATAAATATTTGACAGCTGTCAAATGACAGCCCTACGGTTTTGAACACACGAAATGGATAACTCATTCATTACATTAGGAATGACAAAAATAAAATAGAAAGAAAGGCAAACAGCTGTCTGCATGTTAACACGTGAATGCAACAAAGTTTTACTTCCCAAATACGATGTACCTTTGAACAGAAGACTAAGGAACATGAAAAAAGCTACAATAATAAAAAATGGACATTTGGACACCAAAAATTTAACAAATACTTCAAAATCTTACTTGTACACGATAAAGGCAAAAGATTTAATTTAATGAAGGTTTGGAAACTAATAGATATAGTTAAAATAGGTCTGACACTAAATGAACAAACAGAATAAAATTACTACTAGATTTCAAAATTTGGTAGTAAAATCCCCACTTGTAATAACCCCACACTGTTGTAGGAATACATATGCGAGGCTGTATATCATTTTGTAAACATTATTCAGTTATCATCACTTGATATAGCCAAAGTTTGGCGAAACAATACTGCAGCGTATATTCGTGCAAAATAAATTATTTGAAACAACTTTTACTAAATTATGGAATTTTAATATTCCTAAACTCTATTTCAGGTATGTCCACATTAGCTTAACTTTCATATGCGTCGCTCTGCATAATGATAAAGTTTTTCCCTTTTTATCTATCTCAATTAGGACGCCAAATGTTTCGAAACGTGTAAAACTTCATGTGATGTAGTTAAATTGAGATTTGTTCAAGAAAACATTGCTTACTATTGTAGTACTATTAATTCTTGAAAGTTTGGTAAAAGTCTGCCATACTGACATCGTATTCGACTTTGCAGAACGGGAAAAAAGTAACCGTAACATTTTATTATATTTTATTTTACTCACGCTTTCACAGTTCCATCAGCCGGCTTACTCGCATAATTTCTACCATTATCATTAAAAGCGTCTCTAAATCTACGCTTAGAAAATTGCATTTAACGCCAAAAGTTGGGGATGAAAATAACGAAGCACTCGTAACTAACAACGTGATGAGATTTAATGCCAGTAACTCCAAACAGGACTGTGGTAAAAGATGTAAAACGCCTTACATTCGCTTTAGTTTTAAGTGAACATAAAATTTTCGAGAATAAATCTACTCTTCTGCAAAATGAAAATCATCGTAAAATACAAACATTCTTTGATGTTCGTTCCTTTTACAAAACAATGCCGCGTTAACGGAAATTTTAAAGTACAAACTTGTAATAATTCGTCTTATCGGCTACGCGATCCTGAATAATACAAAATATTCACTTTGTTTATTGGATGTGATATACGTTTTTCGTTTGAAGGGAAAACTTCCAAATTCTTCTTGAATTCAGGGCTGAAATTGCGGTTTAAAAATTGCTTCTTCTTCCTTTGCTAACGTCCCGTCCACACTTGGAAAGGACATCCTGAGGTCTGTCCCTGTTAATATTGCTGCATTTAAACTGAATGTCTCTTGGTTTGAGAGAGGGTTATACAGGACCTATTTCCAGTCACTAGAGCGTCACTGTTATGGTTGGGTTGTTTAAATAGAAGAGTTTATCAGGTATTGTATAGAGCTAAGAAATAAGTAATTCAACTTCTAGTTTCAAAAATTCTTTTATTGTAAATACCACTACAATATTGTTTCGCCATACAATGGCTTCATCAGGTGGATGAAATACTGATGTATGGCGAAGCAATATTGTAGTGGTATTTACAATAAAAGAATTTTTGAAACTAGAAATTTAATTACTTATTTCTTAGCGTTATAATTAAAGACGGCAGACTATGTGCCCACACTGTTAAATTTAATAATATCTACACATAAGGTGTATTAGATAAAAATGTAGATTTTACAAAATTAGGGCAACTTTTTACCAATACTGAAGATCCATTGTACAGATACAAAGAGCACTTTAACTATGCAAATATAACATCTCTCAACGTCGAACAATCCTTCTCAGTTTCAACAAGTACCTCCTTCGTCAATTAACTATTGTATAGAGGATATTCGTCATCACGACTGAGATTTTTGGAATGCTTTAGGATATCTATGGATTCACGTATTGTACGGTTAAATGTTTTCATTAGCGAAACCAGCTGTTGTAACTATTGAACAAAAAGCAGCAAAAAATGTAAAGAAGAAATATGTCCAAGAGCGATTTAGGAATGAGATTGTTACAACAGTTGATAAACCACGTCAAGGAAGTGGGAATAGTAACGATGGAAACATGACTATACCTTTCCAACTTCAAATCAAGTATAATTAACATCAAATTGAGAATAACCAACTTCAAATTGAGAATAACCAACTTCAAATCGAGAATAATCAACTTCAAATTGAGAATAATCAACTTCATATTGAGAATTAATAAATTTACAGCACGCGTTTTCAGCCATCTTCCTCGCTACGCCTAGGCGCCGTAGGTAGCAAAATGCTAACGTCGAGAGAATCGAATATATCAAAGAATGAATAATAAATTATTGCCTGTTTCTGCCGCGGTTTCTCCTTTTATATCGGTTAGTTATTGCTTCTCAGAACTGTTTTCCCGCCATGCTTATTTTATCTCTAATTTAAATTTTTTTCTTTTCTTTCGGTTTGATTCTTGTATCTATACGCTTATTGTAAGAAAATTTGCCTTTTCTTTAACTATCTGAAGTTATTTTGTTTACATAAATTCTTTTTTTTATAATTTATGTGTTTTGTCTTATTAATTACGAGAGCAAAATTTATCTCCTTTTTAACTTCCGGAAACTTTCTATATTTTTGTGTTCCATCTTGCAATGATGTACTCGTACTTTTGTGTGTATTTTTATTAGATGTCTTTCGTGATCTCCTTTCCTTGTCATTTCTATATTCCCTGCATTATTTGCCACGTTCTCATATTTAATTGATTTAACCGCATAGTTCGAGCGTTGTGGGCATGTGCATTCTAATGCTCTTTTGCTTTGCGCATTTTTTTGTTTCGTTTATGTTTTGAACGTAAGAATTTATGATTGATTTATTTTATTCTTAACCCATTATTACCCAACGTTGTCTAAACGCAACATTTTAGAAATTTTTTTTTTTTTTTCTATAAATACTTAACTAAAACCGCTTTGAATATATATTGTGTTATAAATTGAACCATTTCCCAGCTCTTAGTGGGTACATACGTTGGAACAGTATTGAAACTAAATTCTTATTACTTTTATAAAACCGTTAAAATCGTATTTGCGAATTTGCAGAAATTAAAAAATTCGTAAATATTTATATATTAACCTACAGCTAAATTTTTTTTACAATTATATGCATATTAGACTCTTATTCTTTCATAGACGAAGATTAGTTCCAATTCAAATGACAAAACTCTTAGAAAATCAGCTTTAAAGATAATGTTGCGCGTACGCAAAGTTGAGAATACTAGACTTGTTGTCTGCGAGTTCCGACAAGATTAGACGTGCTAGTGTCAAATAACGTGCTTTGATAAGATTTGTTTCAGTTGCATATTAACAGTTAACGAAGTGAGTTGTGTAAATAAAATACTGTGATTTTTATTGAAATTTCCAACGTTTGATAAAATTAACCTATTTATCCGTGAATAGTAAGTTAACTTTATACTCTAATATGTATATAATCTAGTTATTATCGTTGTTATTCAGATTTATAAATATGAGTAAAGATTGGGAGATGATCCGACCGTTAACTACTGCAGAGTTGTTGGCAGAACTAAACGATTTTTATATAGACGACATTAACGAAGTTCAAACGGTTTATATTCCACCACCAGTTGATGAAGTCACGACGATATTTTGGCAGAGGACGACAATTTGACAGATATACCGAGAACATTCGAAATTCATTCTAAACAAGTAGAACACATTAAAGATAAAGATGAAGCCGTATCGACAGCATCCACTTCCAGAGAAAATAAAACATGCAAACAAAAGAAAGCAAATTTAAAATGGAAGAAAATGCATCCTGTTTATAAATCAACTCCCGATACTAATGTCATAAATAATGCAGTAGACATTTTTGCTGATTTAGAAGGAAAGTGCCCTTATGATATATTTTCGTTATATTTTTCAGATGATGTTTGGAATGATATCGTAAATTTTTCTAAAAAGTACGCCTACGACAATAATAGACATTCATTTGAGATAGACACACCTACGATGAAAAGATTTTTTGGAATACTGATTTTTACCGGGTATCATACCCTACCAAGCTCTAAACTATACTGGTCGAAAGATGAAGACAAAGGGATTCCTCTAATTAGAATATGTATGAGCCGCAATAGGTTTATGTCGTAAAGCAAAATCTTCATCTTTCGGACAATGATCAGCTGGACAAGCAGGACCGATTTTCAAAAGTGCGAACTCTTTTTGACAGAATCAACGAAAAAAAAATGCAGTTTGGTATATTTTCTAAGAATCTATCCATTCACGAGGAAATGGTGCCATACTATGGTCGGCATTCGGCCAAAATGTTCATAAAAGGTAAACCCATACGATTTGGGTTTAAATTATGGTGTTTGTGCAGTTCCGATGGCTACCTTTACAAATTTATTCCTTATGGTGGAGCAAGCACAGAAAAAAGAGAACTAAGTTTAGGGGAACAAGTAGTAATGGATTTGTTGCCCGTCGTAAAAAATCCGTCTTGTCACCGTATTTATTTCGACAATTTCTTTACATCGCATAAAGCAAAAAGCAAAAAGTGGTTGTGGCCACTTTTCATCAATGTGGTTGATAGCGTGATAGTGAATTCATGGAAAGTGTACAATAGGGCTAATAATGAGAAAATGTCTCAATTTAACTTCCGTTCGTATCTGGCTGTTGCTCTAATAAAAAGTGAAGACGCTTTTGTAGAAGATGAGAATTCTGAGACAGCAACTGGAACAAGTAAACCTAATCTTGGACGACCAGCGAAATTTGTTCTTTTACACCCGAAGTCCAGTTTGATAAATATCAACATATCATTGTGGAGCAAGAAAATAAAGCTAGACGTAGATGCAGACAATGTAAAAGTATCACGGATCTATATGTGCAAAAAATGTAACTGTCATTTACATCCCACCTGCTTTGAAAGTTTTCACAAACGCTAGTGGGTGTCCAACGTTGCGTATACGCAACATTTTATTGTAGCCTTAGGTTTAAAGTTTTTCAGTTTTTTTGTTTATGTGTCTCTATCTTTGTGGATATTTAATAAAACTAAATCGTTTTCTTTTCAAGATTTTAGTTATTTTTACCCTTGGGCCTTAATGCGTTAATATAACCAAATTTTGTTCGCATTAGTTATGGCTGATTTTATTGTTTTCAGATTACATTGCTAGTGTTAGATGGTTTAATATGGTATAAAATATAGTGCTTTTTTTTTTAATTTTCTTTTCTGTTAGTTAAGTTCAAATTTATAATTAAGTATATATTCATTATAAATGATGTATTTATTATCCTGTAATGATTGTTGTCTAGATATCCATTTTTAAACATTATTCTTCAGAAAAGATCGGATACAAAATTGACTAAATTTAGTAAAGTGTAAGACGAAAATTGAAGTATCTTTTTTAATGAATTTAAAAATTTTATATTTAAAATTAATTATTGTATTAAATTTAATTATATTATGTTAACAAAGTAAAAAAATTCTATAGTCATTAAATGACGATTGGGATAATACCTATAAAAAATATATTTCTCTAAAATCTAAAATTCTCTTGTGTAAAATATACTAGTTTTTTTTACTAAGAAAGTAAGATTCCCAATTACATAATTTTATAGACGGGAATAACAATAACGATATAAAAAATAAAACCTTGAAAAATAATAAGCTAATTCGAAAGTATTATTAAGAATAAAAATCGATAAATCCGGGGATAAATTTTCATTTTTTTTCTATTCTTTTTACCAGGGTGGGGGGGGGTAAATAAAGTAATAAACAACATATTTAATCCTTCAATTCATGGTAGTAATAAAGTGCCATTGCACAACTTAGGATAATTCTTGGAAAAAAGAAGGGGAGGGGGGCTGAACAAGGTAATTAGTCCAAACTGTACAATTTGGGGCAATTATATTTAACTACCTCGGCATCAGAAATAGTCAGTTGAACTTGCAATATCGATCAGAGTTGTTAGATCTTTACTTTTGCACATTTGTGATTTAACAACTTTTGCAATGGAACACCGATCAGGAAACTTCCAAAGGACTATATTTTACCGATCTCTACGCGCAAGAAATACAAGTGAGCCATCTACGTCTGCCGAAAATAGATGTAGAATTCGACATAATTGAAAGACTGGGTATTGCTACTCCGAATGACCGACATCAGTTTCAAAGTGAACAAGAGAAGGATGTCTATGAGATAGTTGACTTGGTGGAGAAAAATAAAGGCCCCCTTTTGCTGATAAAGACATTGGTTACCTGCCCGCCTACATATCGACATCTAATTAAGCTTAAGATAGTCCCTCACCCTGAATCCTCGCCGGCTACCTTACTGGCGTCTTTTCCTCGTTTATTTTCAAAACAGGTCTCCGCCGTTGATGCCCATCGAGCGACGTGCTATTCCGCATATCCGAGTGCGAACGTTCGACAGCGGACATGACAATCGAAGCTTGACGGGAGACGTCCAGTTGGTGACGCGCTTACATTGAATGCTAGGCCTAGTTAAGTAGAACCCAAAAGATATACCTCTGAGATATACAAACAATATACAGAGTCTAAAGAAAGGTACGCTTGAGTAAGTGCCCACACAACAATCATTTATTTATTATATTATTTAACAAGCAAAACTCACAGCAATATGTTTCGGCAGTGGCATTATCAAAGATATATCTTTAAATCTAACTTAATGATTGTAAGTGTAAGATTTAACCCGTACATCTAACGCTCTTATGGGTGGGTGGGTGGTTAAATTTTATTTACAATAGAGTCTATGAAGTGGATATTCAAGAAATTTTGATGTGTATTAGTAACAAACAAATTATGTTTCTGTGCTTTTTTGATTCCTAAAATTTCGAACAGATCTAATCTTTTGCTTTTTACGACATTTTGTATTAAGTTATTAATAACTGGCAAGTGACTATTTTCTATATACTGTTTAGAGCAACCTGTGTTTTTGACATTATATTAAATAGATTTTTCTACCGGTTCGCTCTATATATACAGATTCACAATCTTTACATTTAGTGGTATATACGACTTATCTATTTTATCTTTGTTGTTGTTTAACATTGTAGCTACTTTTGCTTTATTAACATTTATAGTTTTGTCTATTCTTTGTATTTCTGGGTATAAAAATTTTTTGAACTTATATCTTTCTTTGTATTTTAGCATATTATCGATGATTTTGAGATTACATTCACTATTTTCTGCTATCATTTTAGTAGCGTTTTTTCTTCTTCAAAACTCTCCGTATTTAATGGAATGCGTGTTACTCTATGTACGTAACTATGGAATGTTCACATTTTCATTTTAAGTGTGCGTTCGCCTATAGTATATTATCTGCAACTATAGGTTTTCTATAAGTTTTGTATGACAGCTTATTAGTATTTTTGTATATAGTAACATCCAGAAAGTTTAATTTGTAATTTTCTTCCATTTCTATGGTAAATTGTATCTTGTGATTTAGAGAACTAAATGGTTTTAAGAATTCTGCCTTTCTGTACCTGTCAAAATACGCAATATATCATCCACGTACCTCCTCCAATAATGTACCTCTTTAGTTAGGATATTGTTAATCTGGAATAATTCTTGTTCAAAGTTATTCATGTAAATTTCGGCCTATAATGGGTCTAATTGGTTTCTCATCGATAATCCATCATCTTGTGTATATATTTCATTGATGAATTTGAAATAATTTTATTGTAGGTATACCTTTAAGGAATTTTTAATTTGTTGTTTCTTTAATTTATTTAAGTTATTGTTATTAATTTGTTTTTCTATTGTCTTTTTTATTTCATATACCTTTATTTCATTACATCATTACCTGGTATTGAATATCATTTAACTTATCAGTTAATTCATTCAATAGTATTTTTATAGCATATTTCGATTTAGAATTGTTTTTTTTTCGGTAATGTTTGACTTAGATATTTACATAGTTTATATGAGGGTGCATTTACATATGACACTACTGATCTCATCGAGATGTTATTTTTGTGTAGTTTAAGTTGGCCATAGAGCCTTGGCGTACTAGGATTCACAGCTCTTAAGTTTATAGTAAATAAATTTAATAATCATTAATAGACGTTCTAGAAGGCATCTCATAAGCTATTTTCTTCAAATTTTATCCGAAAAACTTAAAACATAAACTTATACAAGATTCTCCTTAATAAAATTTAAAAATATTTTTATAAATAAAGAAACTATTATGTCCTATGTTACATATCAGTCGCCTAGATGCAAAACCCGACTATTCCACATTAATCGATTTCCATATAAATCAAGAAAACTGATAAATTCTTTATTTGAGCGTATTCAAGAGAGAAAAAAATTGACGTAACTTATTATGAATATTGGATTTTAAAAAACGTATTTATAAAAATCAAGAGCCAGCGAGTATCCCAAAAAAAAAATTTCAAAATGGACATGTCGGTTTTGCATTTAAAAACCCAGTATTTTTTCAAAACTAGGTCATTGAAGCAATTCAACTTTATTTCTCAAAAACATACATAAATAAATAGAAACATACAAAAGCAAATCTAATTTAAATACCAAACTTCGTTTCTTCTTCATCGCAATTAACTTCTTCTTCTTCTTTTTCGGTTTCCTCCCTCTGCAGCACAGTTTGAAAAATATCTTTGAAAAATAGTAAGGTATCATCTTTCTCCCATTCTTCTCCATAGTGTTTTTCCAAAAGTCTTCTTATGCTATGTTTTTTATGAGTATTCCAGTAACTATTACTTTTGGACTTATCTGAGCAATATTTGTCCCTTTCTTGCATGAGCTTTTTGGAATGCAGAAGTCATTTCTGTAAAATGCTTCGCCTTGTAAACTGGTGCCTCACTTTCTGTCTTGGTGATAATTATTCGTTTAGAAGGTTGAAATTTGAGGTGCCAATAGCCTGGTTGCTTAAAAGTTTTCTGAGCTTCAGTTCTCCAGTCCTTAATCGGAACATCATACCCAGTTTTGTAAACAGTAGTAAATTTTCCTATCATTTCTATGTATTCATCAGGATGGGACAACTACTGTGTGTTTTTTGTAGATATGTTCGATTTAACCAAAAACACGATCAGGGGGAATATAGGAATGCCCTACAACAAGAAATATTACCCCAATTCTTGCAATGTGATATAGAGCTTCATACTGCAGCCAATAGTCTAGCAGGGCAATTATTGTTGAGTTTTTATTTTGTGCGTCACATCCATCACAAACTAGGCGAACTATCTTTACATGTTTCTCAAACTTAAAGTGTGAAAGCGAATGGTGCAAACAACACGACACTTCGTTTGAACTTCTCGGAGAGTCCACCTCGGTCACATAAGAATTGATTTTGCTTACTCTTGGAGGTTCCGACTACTATGGCTAGACGGTAAAAGTTGATTTGCATACAAAAATAAGCAGACTGATCCGAGAGCTTTGGAGGTGCCAAATTCTGTTGGCAGTCAAATGAAAACGTTATCATTTCTTCTTTTTCTTCCTGAAGAAGTTTATAGAAACTGATAGCTCTTAGTTTATGCAATCGTTGTTGGGCTAATAAATTAGTCTTCTCTGATTCGTCCTTTTCCTTTTTTATATTAAGTTTAAATTGCGAACAAGTTGAGCACAAATCAGTTTTTGGCGTGCCGAAACGTATGTTAAAGTTTTTGTTAAAAGAATCTCGAAAAAAGCATTCTTTTACTTTTAGTTCATTATTTCCTTCCATTTTCTGGTTATAAATTTTCCACAATTTACAAATATGTATTAGATCGATATGTTTTAGATCGACAATAATGCGATTCAGTGCATTTTGAAGATTCAACAAATTGTTTGATACTTTTTCTCTTGTTTTCATTCTTTTGTCCAACCCCATCTCCACCTCTATTTTCTGTATGTAGCATAGACTTTTCCTTATATCTCTTTGAAACGTTTAAAATTATATCTTTCTTAATTCCTAAAATACCCATAAATGCCTGTCTACAAACAACAACCATCAAAATCTTTTCGTTTCACTTTGTATCGTAGTACACAAGATTTTGGTTTATTCCCATTCTCTGTTCGTTTTCTGTGCCTCTTAGGGTTACTTGTATAGCATATATATATATAAACATATCTTGTTCCCTTTTTTCTTTATTCTTAAAAAACGGTTTTCCAGAATGCTCACAACTAGGGTACAGAGTCAAACTTTTCGAACCATACCTAAAAATAAGCATCAGAATTCATTGTAAATATAGTAGATTATTAAAAACATTATTGATTTGAAAGAATGCGTTGATATTTTGTATGACTTACCTTGCACGTTTTGCTTTTTCTCGCTGCGTTTCTGATTTACCTTTATTACTATTACACTGAGTAATATTTGTTAGTTGTTCAGGATTACTTAGTTTTTCCAATGTATCCATTGAAAATACTATTTATAAATAATTAAAATAAACAACTGTACTCAAAGAAACTTAAAAGAAACTCAAAGAAATAAACTTATGTGTGGGGTGTGCTGGAGTATGGTGCAGTTTTGTGGTATCCATACTACGTTAAACAACTTCTTTAGAGAGAATTCAGAAGCGTTTTCTTATATACATCACTCTCATCTGCGATAGAAGTTATCCAATGAGTGAGGCGGATTATAACGCTTTGCTCAACACACATGGTTTTTGATCCTTCACTAGTAGGAGGGAAGTAGCGGGTGCTACCTTTTTTTAGAAAATGGCCAACAACTCCATAGATGCATCTAGTCTGCTATCTTTGGTTGATTTTCTTGTGCTGCCTTACCGTACACGTTCCTGTGCTAGGTTTCTGTTACAAATAGCCAGATCAATATTTTAAAGAAGGCACCTCTGATATACATGATGCGGAATTGCTACACCTGATACTAACGAGAGATCATTAAAATTTTCACTCGTAGCTGGCCGTGTATATAAAAATTATGTCGTAGCTTTAGTCATTAAGATGTTATTTTAAACATCTGTCAGTGTCAAATATATGCGACTTCTCTTGAGAGGAGGCTCTCAAGAGAAGTCGCGGCGTAATTGAAAATGTCAGACAAATTATTAACGAATCTCCTCAAACATCTATTCGCAGAGTTTCGCAACAAGTAGGGCTTTCGTATGGAACATGTCAAAAAATTTTAAAAAAGGACTTAGACATGTATCCATATAAATTAACTTCTGTACAAAATCTATTACCTACGGATTATGAAAAAAGAACACAATTTTGCCAATGGTTTATTCAAACAATGACAGACAATATTTTAAATCATACTTTTTTCACCGATGAAGCTTGGTTTTATTTGAAAAGTTATGTTAATTCGCAAAATATGCGTATGTGGTCCAGTGAAAATCCTCATTTCTACAGAGAAGTTCCTCTACATCCAGAAGAAATAGGCGTATGGGTAGGTATGAGTCGTCACCGATTAATAGGACCAATATTCTTTGAGGGCACGATAACATCGGAGAAATATCGTGACGAAATTCTCAGTGTTTTTACTAATCAATTGACTAATGATGAACTCCAGGTCGGATATTTTCAACAGGATGGGGCTACATCTCACGCTACACTTGAAAATATTCAGTTTTTGCAACAATTTTATGGCGATAGGATAATAAGTAGAAATACAGCGATTCCATATCCACCACGATCGTGTGATTTAACAGTCATGGATTTTTTTGTGTGGCCATATATAAAGAATATTATTTATGAAACACCAATTAATAATCTACAAGAGTTAAGACATAAAATCATAGGAAAATGTGAACACATCAATAACTCACCGCAAATACTGATCAGTGTTTTCAATGCTCTACGACAGGGGTCGGCGACCTTTTTCGGACGGCGGGCCATTTTCAAAATAAAATTTTTTATGCGGGCCGCATATTCAAATGTAACTTAAATAGTGCTTTTATATCATATACGAGTATAAATATTATTAAAAATAAATATAGAAAAAATATATTTTTTATTGACATGCTATAATAACAATAATGTCAGAGAACAAAAATTTTACAATTCTTAAAAGGGAAAAAATGAAAATACAATTCCAATTACATATGTATAAATATGTAAATATAAAATAATAAGGAAAATAGTTTATCTTTCATTGTATTCATTCATTAAAATTCAATGCGCTTTTTGTTCTTGAATATTGTTTGATAATAATTCATTTAAGTCCGGTTGTGTTTGGGATACTGAGATCCTCAACAAGTTTTGTAAATTTTCATCCGTCAACCCGTTCTATATTTTGATTTTATGAAATTCATTCTTGAAAATGTTTGTTCGCATAAATAGGTGCTTGAAAAAATACAAATCATTGATTTTGCAAAATTTCTTAAATTGGGAAATTTATTTTCTGGTAGATTTGAATAAAATGCAATTAAATTATTTTCATCAAAATTATATTTATATACATTGTTCGATTGCAAATCAATTAACTCTAGTTGTAAATTGTCTGGTGCTTTTACAATATCAAATTTTAAAGGATTTTCAAATATTAATATGTCCATTTCTTTTGCATAAAAATGACGAAAATTTTCATCTAGTACTTTTAGTGACTCAATAAAAATATTCGAAGGACACTGTTTGTCGTTTTTGGTTAAAAACGATTGCAAAGTAGGAAAATGACAATAATTATTCTTTTCAAGTTGAGAAATAAACAATTTTATTTTAAGCTGGAAACTTTTGTTTCTGTAAATAGCTCGTTGATTAACTTTCCTTTGCCTTGTAGTGTTATATTTAATTTATTAAGGTATGTTGTAATGTCCACATGAAAAGCTAACTCGCTTATCCATTTAAAATTCGATAATTCTGGTATATTATTTTCTTTTTCTGTCAAAAACATTTCCATCTCGTCTATCAACTCGAAAAATCTTTTTAAAACTTTCCCACGCCTGAGCCATCTTACTTCAGAAAAATATGATACTTTCATATTCTGCGTCAATTTCATTTAAGAAATTCCGGAATGTTCGATGGTTAATACCGTTTTTGCGAATATAATTGATGGACTTTACTACAATATTCATAACATTTTTCAAATTTACAACTTTTGCGCAAAGTACATGTTGATGGATAATACAATGAAGTTGTAGAAGAGGCTGTGTAATATTTAATTCTTTCAATTTTTTATTAATCATGCCTACCAAACCAGTATTGTGACCCGTCATGTTCTTTGCACCGTCAGTTGTCACATTTTTTAATTTTTCCCACTTGAGATCGTACATATTGAAAACATCTAATAGTTGCAAAAATATATCTTCACCTCTTGTATTCCCATGGAGGCTTTTAATGCAGCAAGTTCTTCTGTTACACAAAATTGTTTATCAATTCCACGGATAAAAATCAACAATTGAGCGGTGCTAGTTATATCGTTGCTTTCATCAAGTGCTAGTGAAAAATACTCAAATTGCGAAGAATTTTCTTTTAATTTATTAAACATATTAGTTGATATATTTTCAATACGTCGAACTACTGTACGTGCAGACAAACTAACATCTTCAAATTTTTTAATGTTTTCCGGACAAATTTCGTTAACAGCAGCCAAAATACATTTTTTAATGAACTCTCCATCCGTAAATGGTTTGTTATGTTCAGCAATTAATTTCGAAATATGTAAGGACGTTTTGACCAATGCTGAACTTTGTTCCTTACATTTTTTAAAAACGTTTTGCTGTGCTTCTAATGATTTTTGTAAAGAATCAATTTTATTTTGTCTAAATTGAGATTCAAATTTATCATATTCACTTTTGTGTTTCGTGCCGTAGTGGCGACGCAAATTAAATTCTTTGAATACGCTTATAGATTCTTTGCAAATTAAGCATAGTGCTTTATTGTAATTATTAATAAAGAAATAATCAAAAGTCCACTTTTCATTAAATTCGCGGTTTTCCTCATTAATTTTTCTTTTCTTTGGTATTTTATTCATTTTTCCTACGATAAAATATGAATTATTTTACCAATAAATTAAAAATAACATGTATTTCTCATTACCTATTGTAGTGAAACGTCATACGGTTGTCAATATGACCGTTAGGGTGGCCCAAAATACAAAAGCATCGAATATTCACGCTCCACAACGCTGATCCTATTCGAATAGTGCTTAAAAATGTTCAGTCCAAATTTGAGCACAATCGGTCAATATTTAGAGGTTGCGATAGTTTAATGATTTTTCGGGGTTAGATAGAAATATAACATACAATGATTTTTTTTATGGTGATATTCATTGTTTATTTAAAAATAAAAATATTTAATAAAACAAATAAATAAAGAATTAATAAAACTGTATATTAAGTACAAATTATCATATATTTTATTATTTTTCTAAATTATCGATAGCCATTTTTGCAATATTAGCTTTACAAACCCCGGGAAATGTTTTTCTATGGTGATAAACTAATCTAAGCAAATATTGCTTTTGCTCCTCATTCTTCGTAATTGAGCTGTTAAATTGGGTCACCAAAGCAACACCTCGTTCAGCACAGTCATTTACAACTTTTAAAAGTCTAGCATTTTCTTTCATCGAAATAAAAATGGCGTCGTCTTTCCACTCTGTAGGATCCTTTGAAAGAAATAACTGTGCCTTTTCTTGTCCATCATCGCATAGTAAATTAAAAAACATTGTTGACCTTTTGGTAACATAGGACTCAAGTGGATTTCTATGGTTAAATACTTTTCCGTCCAGTCTCTTTAAGGCTTTAGCTTTTGGTGGTAGCTGGAGATTTTTCACCATTGTTTTTTTAGTTTCATATGTAACTCTGGAATCGAAAAAGGCAAGCCCGATTAAATATTCAGAAAAGTACCATAAATGTCGATGAAATGCTTTTACAGCAGCTTTAACAATTTTTTCATTGGGATAGTTTTAGAGTTGTTTAAGGAGGTTTTGGTCATTAAGAGGAGCATTTATTGCTAAAGGAGCTTCATTCCAGTATCGGCCATATATAAGACTTACAAACAAACTTATTTCGGTAACTGCGTTCTTTTCCTCGTCTGTGAGATCAAATTGATTTTGAAACATACATATTTTTATGCAATAGATCGCCTTCTTCATCCAACGAGCAAGATGGCACGCGCCTGGTGCATAAAATTTAACTTTCATTGTTCTTGCTTTATTTGCACCAGCAAGAAAATTTAGACAAAGCGTAAGGAGTTCACGGTAATCGTCCCTTGGCTGTTGACTTTTGATGGCATCGGTATAATATTCATACATTTGCTGTTGGAGTTGAAGCAAGTCACTTGTATGGAATAGAGTATCATCTCCGACTTTGAAGTTTTCTTTATCAATATTTGGCCATTGATTTTTAAATCTTTTAAATGTTGCACTTCGGGTCCTCCGCTTGGGCCAAAATACTCTTTAAAAACATTAGAAAGCATGACCTCAAACATATTATGGCGACAAGCAATCCATATTAGGTCTTTATTTAATCCTTTTTCAATAAAAGTACATGCACCTAGCTTTAAACCAGTATTGGAGGCGGTAGTGTCAAAGCATAGTCCTCGAATTTGGTTTTTTATTGACCAATCGGTACAGACACCCAAACAAGCGTTAGCATGTTCTACACCGGTTCCTTTTGTGATCTTCGGAACTGCTAAAAGTTTTTCTTTTCCATTGCCATTGATGAGTATAGGAATTCTATCGACTTTTTTGTTTTCATCAGAAATATCGGGCAATAATTTGCTGTCCCAGTGCAATACGACTGGTATTGTAAAGAGAATGAGTCCTTATCAGCTTCTGATATCTTTTTTTTGATATCGTTTCTTTTTCGTTGTATTGTGGTACGTGATAAGGCAATTTCGGATACAGGTATACCTAACGCTTGAACTGCAGCTCCAACAACATACATGGTATTCCGGTCAGAAAGATTTACACGGTCAATAGATCCAATAAAGTCGTTTGTAAAAAGAGATTTCATTTTTATTGGTTTAGTTGTATTTTTTTTTCGCGAAACTTAACTTCTTCGTGCGGTGAATCTGACTCACTGCCGGAAATTTCAACATAATCCTTCAGCGTAGATAATCCAGCCACTTTTTCAATAGCTCTTTGACTTTCAATGTTACGCAATTTCCTTGCCTCTAATTCCACTTCTTTCTTTCGCTTGCGATCTTCTTTCTCCTTTGACTTTTTGTCTATTCCCGGCATGCTGCAACTCATATTATTTTCCCTCTGCATTATAAGAAACAATTTGTCCTCCTCATTCTTGATTTTGTTTAATGCATCTTTTGTGGCTACGTCTAATATTTTATTTAAATCTGCTTTGAACATGACTTCTTTTGCCCGACTGCTTTTGAGATTGTTTTTCCGACTCTTCTTCAAAATGTTATATTGACCTAAAAGCTTACGAATTATTCTTACGATCGAATCAATTCTTTGAGTAGGAAGTCTTGCTCGTTCCCAAATCTCGGTCACTGCATTTGCCGTTTCTCGAATACTAATCGTTTCAGTTTTTTTTTCCCAAGTGATAAAAATTGAACAGTTTAAGCACATCGCTTTTTGATGGAAGTCTTGCCGGACAAAAACGTTCAATTTGATTCCCAATTAGGAACGTTCCTGGTGAGCTTCTCATTAATCTCGAGGATTTAGTGGCAGACATTTCTTATGTTAGCTAAACCAATATAGCACGAAAGTGAATAAACGATTTAAAAAATTATTATTGTTTTGCACTACTTACATTATTAGAAATCACTGAAATTTTACAAAACTTACATTCAAAATGGCTTGTACTTTGAAAAAAAAATCGCGCACAACCAACAATCAGGCACAACCTTCGCGCACAACCTTCTCGTTTAATGTATTTATTATCAATGAACTTCGCTCTTTTTTTTACTTTTGAAACAACAATCAGGGGATGTCCCTTTTTAATACAGTATTTTGTTTTGATACGAGGAAAGTAAGTGCTTTAAAGAAAAATAAGAAATTCTGAAATTTGCTAACATAAACTCGTTTCTTGTAATTCTGCATTCAAAATAAGTTAAATAATTATATAACGGGGTCAATATATTTGAATTTTAACGAATGTAAATCTAGTAAAGATCAAAGAAAAGTGTGAAAAGGTATCTCCAATACATAAACAAGTACAATAATGATAAGCCAGTAGTAAATGCATGCAATAAAAGATGTGAAACATAAAAGTCGCCATTCATCGCGACCTCTAAATATTGTCCCTTTGAGCCAATTTTTGGTATACACATATATTTTAGTAAAAGAAACAAAATCAAGCTTGTGGAGAAAGTATTGGACTATACTTTTACTTTTCCATACAAGCGTGGGCCACCCTAATGAACGTGTTTATGTGCAAAATGCATATATGAACATACAGTAGCAAACTGGCGAAATGAAAAAATGCTACACTTGCTAAGCGAGCCGTCGTATTCGCTGGGGAGTGGGGATTAAACTTACGCAGTAAAATAGGTTTCCCACTATGCTTCTGTTAGCGCGCTTTTTTGTCACCGGCCACATTTCGGCACGCTCACACTCTAACTTTGTTGATTTTTTTCCTAAAATTATATTGGTGCTTTGGCGGGCCGCGCAAAAAGTTGCAAAGGGCCGCATGCGGCCCGCGGGCCGCAGGTTGCCGACCCCTGCTCTACGAAATAGAGTGCGATTATGCTTGGTGGAGAATGGTCAACATTTTACACATTTTTTATAATATTCTATTACTTTGTATAAAAATTATAAATATATTTAATATAGTCAGCATTTAAAATTATTTTTTAACAATCATGACGTTTGAAATTATAATGACAGATCTCCTCTAATAACTTAAGTTAGGACATACTTTTTGTGTACATGGCTTACTTGAGCGAAAATTTTAATGATCACTCGTTACAACTCGCGACCATATATGTGTAATAATATTATACAGGGTGTAAACGAAATATGCCTGACATTCTTTAATATGTAATAGCTGTACTAATATTAAGCATAAAATACTTATGTACGAAAACTCTATTTCAAACTAGATCAAAGAAAAAAATATTTATAATAACCCGACTCCCGTAAATTTAGTATTCCTTTATAACTATAGCACTACCCCCACGTGGGAGTTGTAGATGGGATGATACATTCTTCAAGTCAGAAGTCAGTCTATTATCAACTTCCGTTGAAGTATGGTTTATTCAAATCACGAATTAACAGATGTCGTCTTACTATACGATGAAACAAGTGAAAATGTTGGAGCTACTAGACGTATTTATAAAGGGCAGCTTCCAAACCGATAATGTCCATCAAATGATTTGATTTTACAAACCATGTACAGATTGAGAGATCGCGGTACATTGCATCCAAGTTATGAAAGCCGTGGCCGTGAAAGACGACTTTCGACGATGTATTTTTCGAGCTGCGGTCCATATTCGTGAGACCGAGCCGTGTTAAAGGATGTACATACTTCGCAAGTTTACCGATAGGTTAGAAGCTTGCTGCTTTAAAAATTACACCTGCTTCACACAAATTTGCGGTTTTTAGTACAAAGAAATTGTCATTAAAAAAGAGGTAAATAGGACACAGAAAGAAAATATAAACATTTAATTAAAATTACAAATGTAATTAATTATTTCTTAACTTGAATTTAATATTAAGACAACTAAATTACAAATTCCATATCACCACGAAACTCTTATACTGTTTAAAATTCTTAGAGAAACTCGATATTGTATTTTTTTCGGAATATTATAAAGGTCTCTCGCTCATGTTATGTCTGCTTTAATTGTTTCCACTACTCGACGTTTCCATCCAACATCCGGTGTACCCCAAGGGTATAATTTGGGGCCTTTACTTTTTAATGTATTTTTTAATGATTTACTTTGTTAACTGGATTGTGGAGTTTCGGCTTAAACCGTTGACCTGAAACTCTATATGAAAGATACGAATATTGAAGATTGTTACGAGTTTAATAACAACTTGAAGTTGTTGAATTGGTGAAATGTAAAACTACATCTTAAATATTAACAAATGTGCCATTGTGACTTATTCCAGGATTGCGAATTCATATCGCTCATAGTGTAGACCAAATGGTGATTCCTCGTAGATCTGAAGTTAAAGACTTGGAAATTATGTTTTATGTGTCGCTTCAATTTATCGCTCCTATCCTTTCTGCTTGTAATGCTGGTTCAAAGTCTTTGGGTTTCCTGAAACAAACTTGTAGTGACTTCAGCAACCCATTTACTATAAAATGCCTTTTCTTCATTTGACTTCCATTCATCATTTTTATGCTTTATTTCTAAATGTGTCCTTTCCTCTTTTCCTATTTTTATTTAAGTGCACAACATTAAAGAAAGAACGCCGATATTTAAGCGATTTTAATCTTCTTGGCAGCAGTATTGTATTGTATGTTTTATACTGCAATGTACATTTGTACTGTAGCTCTGTATTGTTTAATGTCAATATACGCTAGAGAGCAAAAGTATTCGGCCATCGAATAGCCTTAAATTTAAAAGAATAAATACCATGCTCCTTTTGCATTTGTGAAGTAGCGCATTGGTATCGCTTCGAAGCCCGATTATTGCTTTCTCAAATGATGTCAAATTAATCTCTGGTTAACTCTTGTTTATCGTACTAACTAAATTGTTGTTATCGTAGTCAAAATAAGTAAGACGATAAAAATTTAAAATTGTTTATTAATAACAGAAACGAAAACAAGTTTCAATAAATGCAGTTTACTCAATACTTTGTATCACCACCTCTTGCCCGTGTAACAGCTGGCATACGGTTTGGCATGGATCCTTGTCAGTTCCTGAAGCGTTGCTGGAGCTGGAACTCGTGATCGAATTCTTTTCTTGAGTACATCCCACATGTGCTCAAACAGATTAATGTCCAGACTTTTGGCTGACCACTCCATGACTCGTACACCAACTTTGTTGAGGTAATTTTTAACAATCTCAGCTGTATGCGGCCTTGCTTTATCTTGCATAAGTAAGAAATTATCGACAATGAAGCCAGCATAGCGGACAACGTGCTCTTCTAAGACTTCATCAATATAGCGTTGGTTAGTTAAACCGCCTAGGTTACCTGTGGGGATATAGGCCAGTTCGGTTTTTGCATGAAGAGAAATGCCTCCCCAAAACATGCACGAACCTCCGCCAAAAGCGACTTGCTCTACTATGCAGCAAGGTGCAAATCGTTCTCCATGACGACGCTAGACTCTAACTCTTCTATCGCTACCATATAGACAAATCTTCGTCTCGTGAAAAGAGCACAAAGCTCCATTGCTCCAACGTCCAGTTTACGTGTTCACAAACAAAACGTAGGCGCTTTGCACGATGCGCTGCCGTCAATTTTGGACCCGTTGCGGGTTTCCGACACCTTCATGAAGTCTTCTTCTAACAGTCCAGCGACTTACTGTTGCTTCTCTCACGTCTTGAAGTTCTTGTTTAAACTGGACAGAATTTAACATGAGATTCCGTAAGGAGGCCGTACTAATAAATCGATCATCCCTTACTGTTATTGCTCTTGGTCTGCCTGTTTTTTGCTCTGACCATGTATCGACCAGTATCTAGAAACGTAAAGACATTCTGAACAGTAGAACGATTAATGTTCAGTTGCAGAGCTACAGATCGATGACTGTTACCAGCTTAAATCGGAGCAACAACTTGAGCTGTAATTTCAGGAGGTGTATTTATACTTTCACTAACTTTAATACTGTTAGAAGCAAACTTGACAGATACTAGTAAACAATTTGCAAATGTCACGCGTTCAACCGTTTAATAGCGGTCTTGAAACAATACATTGTTTGAAGCTGCAAATCATCCCACATACGGCACTACTAGTAATAGAAAGCTGATGATCATTGGTAGTTAATGACAATTTCTTTTTAATAACATTAATTAAGCAGTGCTATTTTATTTAAAATTGAGTTATTAGTTAGTAATGTAGACGCTGCATTTTAATATTAAAAATCACTATTAATTAAAAAGTAAAGAGTGGCCGAATACTTTTGCTCTCAAGTTTATATATTATTATTTTTATAAATATAGTTAATGCGCAGAAACTAATAACATAGGCACAGATTTCAATAGTATTACGAAGGTCGACCACCTACTGCTATTATTTTAAACGTGTAACACTAACTAATTAATATCTGATACTTATTCTGAACCTGTGGGCGTGCCCTTTATAAACAATGTTAATAATCTTAATATTTGGGGCACTTCCTAAGGTTAACAATCACTGTCTTAAAATGTTTATATTCCCATAAAGCCTGCTATAGCTCGCACATTTATGTTCTGTGTAAGAAAATTTCTGAAATTATCAAACGCAATAAAAATAAATCAATCTCTTTTACATACTACTAACAATACAACTATTTACTTGACTGAAATTATACATTTTTTTTTTTTTTTTTTTTTTTTTTTTTTTTTTTGTCAGGTGGAACGCTCATGCTCGCCTTAGCTTGTTCTCAGCTTAAGGCAGTGTGGGACTCAAAACGAATTTTGCCTACCCACCAAAACCACCTCCTTTGCTCCCCCGACATGCTGGAATCTACATGATCTGTTTTCCCTCAGACATGTCGGGTGTTTCTTTAAAGTTTTCCTCTTTCCCTTTCCTCCATCTCTTTGGTACGCAAAACCTCTCCTACATACTCGTTGATATTGTCGAAATATGTTTTACCACTTGTCATTATGTTGATAATACTTCCTGTACTCAATTTCTTCCCTATTCTTTCCTCAAGTTTGTTTCTCTGGGAACTCCACCTTTTGCAGGTCATGACCGTGTGCTCTGGCGTGTCCCTAAGTCCACAGTAATCACATATGTCGGTTTGTGTGATACCCATTTTTTTGGTGTAGGTTCTGAACTGCCCATGGCCCGTGAGAAATTGCGTCAGATAGTAGTTTGTTCGTCTATATTCACATTTCACCCATACTGAGATATTAGGGATGAGGGACTTTGTCCATTGTCCGGTATCCCGGTGTTCGTCCCATATCTGTTGCCATTTTTTAAATGTGTGTTCTCTATATTCCTTTTTGGGCGTTCTCACAGATCGCCGTCCATCGACATATGCCTCAGTTCTCTCCTCCACCAGTAGCGAGATGGGTGGCACTCCAGCGACCACCTGTACAGCACGGGTGGAGATGGTGCGGTAGCCACTTACCACCCGGACCAACATCTTCCTTTGGGTAGATTCTAGTACATTCCGGTATTTCTTTATATTTAGAACGCTGTTCCATACCGGTGCTCCATATAGTAAAATCGAGTTGACTACTCCGTTTAGTACCATCCGCTTTCTGGTACTTGGTCCTCCCACATTTGGCATAATTCTGGCCAGGGCGGACATGCGTTTTCCTGCCTTTTCAACGCTGTGTTTTACCTGTTCCCCAAAAGTGAGTTTATCATCTATAAATATTCCAAGATATTTTAATGCTCTCTGGGGTTTTATTTCTTGGTCCAACAGCGTAAATCGCACAGCATTCCTCTTTCTCGGTCCTTTCAGTACTATGGCTTCCGATTTTTGTGGTGCCAGCGTCAAACTGTGTCTGCGCATCCACTTTGCAACAATTCTTGTTGCCTCGTCCCCCACGTCCATGAGTTCTTTCACATCCTCACCTTCCACAATAACGGCTAAGTCGTCCGCAAACGCGATACAGCTTGCACCCTCTCCCAAGTTCGTTCTTAACACGTCATCGTACAGCACATTCCACAGTAATGGGCCAAGGACGGAACCCTGTGGCACTCCCATAGTTACTTCAATTCTTTTGTTTGTGGTGATCAGTATGGATCGCTCCCGGAAGTACTCTTCCACGATGTTCACTAAGTACTGCGAAATGTTTCTCTGCTTTAGTTTCCTGACGATTATACTCCATGTGGCGGAATTGAAAGCGTTTTTTACATCTAACGCAATCAACGCTACCCATTTCTTTCCAGAACACTTTACTTTTTCTACGACTGCTAATACGGCATCTATGGCTGACTTCCCTTTGGTAAAACCGTATTGATTTGGTGAAAGACCTCCCATCTCCACTATTTCCGCTTCTAGCCTCTCTTTTATCAGCCCTTCGTACATTTTCCCCATCGTGTTTAAAAGACATATTGGACGATAATCCGACGGGTTTTCCATGTCTTTTCCTTTCCAAAGAAGCGTGATCTTTGCTTCTTTCCAATGTTTTGGAAACCGTTGTCGCATTAACAGCTCGTTCATAACTTCCCTCACCGCATGTGGGCAGGTCTTAACCAAGCACTTGATTGCCTCCACCGGGACTCCATCTGGTCCTGGAGCTCTTGCCACCTTCATTTTGTTGCACACATTCTCGATCTCACTTTCTGTGAATAGGTGCTGTATTGCCTCTGTCGAAGTACTTCTGTCCCATTGGTCTTTTATTTGGGGGAATAGTCCTCTTGTTATTTCCACCTTCTTTTCATCCGCCAGATTGAAGGGTAACGTTAATCTGTCCAGTTGCCTCATCACTATTTTATATCCATTCCCAAATACGTCTTTTTCTAGTTCGTTTTGCATTGTCCTCCAGCTCTCCCTTTTTTCCTTGCTTATCATTGTTTTCAGCTCTTTCTTTACCCTCCTGTATTGATCTGCTATTTTGCTCTTGGCCTGTTCATCAATTGTCTTGGATTTGTTTGCTCGTAAGCTTCTTCTTCTTACTCCTGCGCACTCTTTCAGTTTTTGGTCTATTTCCACTGTCCACCAGTAAGGTTTCTTCCGAGGTTCCTGTCGATGACATACCTGGCTGCTTCTCACTGCTGACCTAAGGTCTTCCATGATTGTTGTTGAAGTATTCTTTTCTCTACTTTTTATTTTCCCTTTTATGGTTTCCTCAAAAGCTGTTTTGTTTAGAAGAGGTTTTATGTTTGTTTTTTTGGGAAGTTTTCTCTTATCCATATCTATCTCAAAGTATATATGGTTATGTAGAGTATAGAATTCTCCTTCTAGAACCTCCCAGTTCTTTATTCTTTTTGCGATCTTTTGTGTTACGATAGTCACGTCAATGTATGACTTTGAAGCTCCTCTCTCAAAGGTTGGAGTCTGTCCTGTGTTTGCCACTACAAGGTCCAACTCCGCGCACCACTCTTCAATATGCTTTCCTCTTTGATCAATGCTCGGCGATCCCCAATAGTATGACTTAGCATTCATATCTCCCATGAATATGGCATCTTTTTTCTCCTTCCTCGCTTCCTCCATTATTCGGTCTATATACCTTCTGAAACTATCTACTGACTCATTTGGCGAGAAGTAACAACAGTATATATCCCAATTTTCCATTTTTACTTTTATATATCCTTCATTTTTGTGAATATTTGTTATCCCGATGTTCTTATTAATTATGTGTACAGCTACGTTGTTCCTTTTGTCAATAACAAAACCTTTGTTTTTTGCAATTTTCACGTTAGGTTCGCTTATAACCAATAGATCAATATGTTTCTCACGAGCAACCAGATCCACTACATCATGTGCCGCCCGTGTTCTTCCGAGATTGGTTTGGAGTATTTTAATCATTTTTCCTCTTTCTGTTCACTCCATTTGCAGGTTTCTGCTTCCCTCGCCTTAGTTCTTCTTCTTTCATCTTTATGAGGCTTTTTAAGTGAGGACATTTAATGGAGTCCATTCGATGTCCGCTTTCCTTGCATATATCGCAATAGGCTGCCTCTGTGCATGCCGACGCTTTATGACCTTCCATATTACAGTTCAGACATCTCGCGCTTCTGTCCTTTCCCTTACATTCACTTGCTCTGTGACCATGTTCAAGGCACTTAAAACAGCGTTGTACGTGGACTTTTTCTTTTATTCTGCATCGTATCCACCCGATTTTGATTCGACTTTTATTTTCAAATAGCTGTATTCCCCTAGCTCGTACAACAATGGTAGCTGTTTTGTTTCCAAATTTGTTTGTTCTTAGATGTAGTAGGGTTACGTCCAGTCTATCTATTCCCGTCTCCTTGAGTACCGCCTCTATGATTTCCTGTTCCGTTGCGGATTCCTCTATATCCAGGATGTTATATGTCTTCTCCACCTTTCTAATAGCAACCTGGACTTTCGGAATCACTTTCGCAATCTCACTTATAAGCAGATTAGCTTTTCCTTTTTCACCTGCGATCTTCATCACTACATCGCCCCTGGCCGACTTTTTGACTTGTTTTACCTGGACCCCCAGTCTTTCCATATCCAGATTTTGCTTCATTCTCTTTAGCATTTCTGAGTAAGTGTTATTGTCATCTGTTTTTACTACCACTATGTTATTTTGGCTATTGTCACTGTCCTTTCTCTGTGGCTGAGTTACACCTTTGGGTTTTAGCATTTTCCATGTTATTGCGTCTTTTCTAGATATATATTCCACTATTTTCCTGATTGTACCTAAATCGAAGTCTTCGGCTGCAAAAATGTGGAACGCTTCACGATTTTGCGTGTCATCCTTGCGCAGGGGCCATGCTAATCTTCTCTGTATCGTTCCAATTTTAGTATATGTACCGCCGAAGCGAGTACGAAATTATACATTTAAACATGTAATATATAAGTGAGTATTCCTGTGAATTTAAAGTAGAAATATTCATAAACATCAATACCTACAGTAATCGTAAAGAGAAGCAGTTTAGTTTCTAGGTGTGTACTCTTAGCATTCGTCAATTCAAAACAATGCGCGGTATTAAATTGTTCAGATACAACGATGCTTAGCGCATCTCTAATAAATATCAGTAAAATAAATTATAAAGTCCTAGAATAATCTTCTGGAAAAGTACGGTACACATTTCTATTATTGTAGGAAGAGGTATACTGGGCATGAGTAACTAGTTAAAATTTTATCCAAGAATATACTACCGATTCGGTCTGGTTGGTCGTTTACACTCGCCAACCACGCCCTCGATTCATCTGGAGCCTCCCATTGGCAGTAAGCCTTAAAACACAACTATTGTAGAAGACGCCAGCAGATAGATATTTTATGTATAAATCGTGTAAGTAATCACGGCTCAGTTTTGAAAATAATAAAGTTTGTTTGTGTAATTGTTTTAATATCTCTATTTAGTGTCTGAGATTGACAGAAGAATATAAGTATACCAATTTGATTGCTATGAATTTGTGAAGATGCGTTAAGTAGATATACCTGTTTAAATATAACAGATCCTATAATAGTGATGTAGACTTTGTACAAAATTATGCTTAATTAAAAATTAAAACTAAATAAAATAAACTGTATGTTCCATATGTTCATTTCCTATTTTATCATTTTTGTAGTGCGTAATAGAAATCAAACATTACATACCTATATGTATAGTATTACCTATATTCTTCTTATTGTATAATTTGTACTGCATTTATTAGTAAATATTTTGTTTAGCTTTACCGATATTGATAGACAAACATAACTCAAATTTAACAATCTATTTTAATTTTCGGAAATTAGAATAGCTAAATTAATAATAGTATATATGGCCGCTAGTTGTAGTATCATTTTTTATTACTGGTCACCTAATTATAAACTGTCCACGACAATGTCTGTTTGACTATGTCAATTGTATAATGCTACTTTGACTAAAGAGACATTTTTTGGGATCTTGACCCTTATGTAATATTATTACTCATATATTTTTACCCATTAGCGTAGGAAACGTGAGAGTACAAAATAGTACTAACAATAAGTATAATAATCAAAAATTAATAATTTTGTTATTATAGACACTTATATAACAAATAATTACTAATCGGTTTGATTTTAATAATATCCTTCGACGAAGATCGAATGTACATTGTTTTGTATACAAAAAATAATTGTTTATGTTACTTTTAGCCAAATTTTATATTTGCATTTCTCTAGTTGACTATTAATTACGTTGTTTATTAACACAACATGCAAACGTCGAATATATCGACATATCTAACGTTTGTAAAATCTATCACAATATCAAACTACAATAGTTGCTAATACTTTTACTCAAGTTGGATTGAATACCCGTTTTTTTACTGAACTGCAGTTGTAGTGTAACATTTCTACAAGACATTCGCTACAATATTTTCTCCGTACCACTATATTTTTCTCAGTGTAAGCCTTAAGGCGTAAGAAACGGCGGAGGATCTACACATTACTGGTGTTTATGTCAATTGTTACTATCATGTCTTGTTCAGTTTTCCATGGTCTCTTAATACGAATACACTGCTGAAAATCGTACAGGGATATTTAAATAATTAAAAGAAAAAAGATTATTTTATATTTATTTTATATTATAATAATATAAAATATATATATATAATAACATAAATATATAGTTATTATATATATTATTTTATATTTATAATGTTGAAAATGTTGTCCTTCAAGATCTTACTTTAAAATCCTCCGTTCAAAATTTCTGATGATATTCTGCAACATTACTGGATTGTTATTAATTTCCATGCATTTCTGTTCGATTCTCTGTAGCATATCATTCAAATTCAATATAGGTGTTCGAAATATGTTATTTTTAGATAAGGCCACAAAAAGAAGTCGCAAGGTGTTAAATCGCATGAACGTGCACTTTCATGAACGTGCAGGCCAGACAATTTCAGTATTTCGACTAATTATACGCTCATCAAAAAATTCTATTAAATAATCCAAAGATTCTGCAGTACAGTGACAAGGTGCTCCGTCTTGTTGGAAATATGCATTTTGAAGTTCATCATCATGCAACTGATTGACAAATGGTTGTAAAATTTCCGTACGGTACCTTTGAGCAGTTAACGTTCCCTAAAAAAATATTGGTCCAATGATTTGCCTTTGGCTTATCGCTGCCCAAACACCAATTTTCCTCTGGATGTAGCGATTCTTCATTAATTACATGTGGATTTTCACTACTCCAAATTCTTGCATTTTGTGAATTTAGGTATCCCGTTTTATAAAACCATGCTTCATCAGTAAAGATGACTCTTTGCAAAAGTTCTCCATTATTGTTCATATTTAGAAGCCAATTACAAAACTGTAGTCTATGTGGGTAATCAATTTCTAACAACTCTTGTACTGCTGTGATACGGTATGGGTAAAGTTGCATATCTTTTTTTAATAACTTGTGAGTTGTACCAACAGAAAGATTTATTTGTTGACTCAAATGTCGAACAGATGTTTGTGGTTCATTTTCCATTATTTCTTCAACACGATTGACAACTTGAGGTGTACGTTTCTTAACTGCTCCACTGCCTGATTTTCTTAAGAGACTACCAGTTTCAGAAAAAAGTTTTAAAGTTCTATCCAAAGTATTCTTAAATTGTATATAATCTATTACAAAATGTGGAAACTCAACTTGAAATTCTACCATGCATTCTTGAACTGAATAAACCCATAAACCATCAATTTTATTACCACTTCGAAAATAAGCCTGGACTAAAAAATATTTTATGTTCTAAAGTGAAAGCCATTTTAACTGAGAAGCAATTTATTTAAACCAGAATCGACGCACGATTATTTTATGCACTAACTAATATGTGTGATTGTCATTATCAAATGTTATTTGGATTTACGTTTACGGAACAGCAAACACATACTAAAATATATGCGTCTTATTCTATCAAAATTTCAAAGTAACCTAGATTGACTTTTCAAATGAACACACGTTATATACACGTACGAACGTTTTCAAAACACATCCAATTTTATTAATATATTTTATTATTAATATATACAGTCCAATAAGATTTAATTATTAACAAAGAAATTACTTATTGTAAAGGATTTTCACGAAAAGTTCTTTTTTTTTTGCGAGACGCACCCAGTTACAAAATAAAGATTGCGAATTTGAAAATAAGCAGGTTCATTGTATGCATTATGTGCCGGCCAGATGTTAAGCGTAGATCTCGACGCGAAGCGGCTGAACTTTTGATGTTATAAACACATTTGTACATATTAATTTGTATTAAGACACTGGAATATTGTCAACGTAGTTTTCATAGGATGAAGCACGTAATGCACATTCATTACCAATTGGTACAAACAGTACCTGCTTCAGTCTGAACAGTTTTGACCGTTCAGTCTCTGGGTCCAGTAACTGGTTTGCATACAATCAAAATTTTGTTGGAATATTTTTGGTATCGTTCTATGTACGGCCCAAAATGAAGTTGGGCAGTGGGCATGTCCGGTACAGTCACTATGTTTTTTCTAGGGAGTTGGAACAAACCTTATGGTTATTTTCCATAAATACAAATTTAAGTCATATTTGTTATTTCAATTATAATTCAAAGTTTATTAAACATATTCTATTTTAATTTAACTTGTAAAAAGTGGAAACATTTCTGAAACACCTGTTATCATAGATAAAATATAGTTAGTTCTTGCCTTTAAAAAAATTTCACTGGCAATAGAGTTATTGTTACTATAAATAATATCCCCTCTTCAATGTTAAAGCAATAATTATACTAGCTTTTGAAGCTGGTAAATGATTGTACAAAAAGTTGACTTAAACATAAAAGAATAAGCTACTTTCCAAATATTTGAAATAAAATGAAATATGTATTACTTTGTTATAACTTTAACGTATTGACATTAAATCTGGGGCAACAGTTGTGACTAACTTGGTCATTAATGAACTCTTTGTTATATCACTAAATTACAGTGATATAACAAGGTAATACGTTTTCTTTTATTTTTATTACAAAATATAACAAAGTTAACAATTAACCTTTTGAAAATTGGAAATAATAAAATCGATATTGCTATAAGGTAAAAAAAAATTTTTATTAACATTTATAAATTGCATAATATTTAATATATACATCTATCAAAAATATAGATATATCAATTTTATATTTTTCTAAAACCTTTATACAAATATTCAGAGACTGTAATTTTCAAAGGCAATTATTATTCAAGCAAAACCACCTTCTTTTAGCTTGCCTACAAGAGTATCAACGTCAGGCAAAATTACACCAGCTTGACGCACTGGGGGATCTTCCACACTCACGATTTTAATTCGTGGAGATATATCCACTCCCAGATCCTTAGGCGTCATTTTTGTAATGGGTTTCTTTTTAGCTTTCATGATATTTGGCAGTGTAGCATATCTCGGTTCATTAAGACGCAAATCTGCACTTATAACAGCAGGAATTTTACATTTAATTGTTTCTAAACCTCCATCTACTTCTCTTGTTACTGTTATATCTTTATCTCCTTTATCAATCTAAAAAAAATATGAATATAACAGCAAAAAATTCTAAAAATATGTGCAAATAAATTTTTACCTTAGAAGCAAATGTTGCTTGCGGCCAATCTAATATTGCAGCTGTCATCTGCGCAGTTTGATTAGAATCATCATCGATTGCCTAAATATTGTAAAATAGTGTTAATATTTTTTATATTCAATAAATTTTATTATTCACATAACAATTATTACATAATATAAAAAATAAATAACAAAGTTTTAAACCCGTAAATACCAAAAATTTCAGAAAGTTAAATAAATAACCATTGTAAATATTTTTATCAGTCATAAATTAATTTGTATATAAAAGAAGTGTTACATGCAAATGTACTTATATTTGCATGTAAAATGAATTCAGAATATTGTAAATATAGTGTTTATCTACTTAGTTATTTGTATATACTCACTTGCTTTCCAACAATTACAAAGTCCACTTTTTCTTTTTCAGCAATTTTTGCTAAAATTTTTGAAACATGTAATGGCTGTAATGTTTCATAATCGTTGCCTGAAACTTCCACATGAATACCCTTATCTGCTCCCATGGCAAGAGCAGTACGTAACACTTCTTGCGATTGAACAGGACCACATGATACTGCAATTATTTCTGAGGCAATTTTTTTTTCTTTCATCCGTACAGCTTCCTCGACCGCAATTTCATCAAAGGGATTCATAGAATGTTTTACACCATCAGTAACTACACCTGTTTTGTCTGGTTTAACACGAATCTATAATTAGAGTGTTTAAAGTACAAATCATACAATTATAGACAAATTTCTTACCTTAACGGCATAATCTATTACTCTTTTAACACCTACAAGAACCCTAGCCATTATGTTTCTGTAATAAATAAATCGCGAAACTTACTCTGCTTTAGCAAGGCTAAATTAAATTGAACTTTGGTTTTAGGGCAATTTCAGATCAGTGCGTTGATTGTTTTTTTTAACTTTCAATTTAGGGAAATTTTGTCATCAAATATTTGCAGCTCTGCAGATTTAAAATATGAAAATGTCAAATCTATTATATACAACACAGAAACTTACTCTTTTAAGAATATTATTAAACTTTACTTCAAGCGTACGAAGTTTCTATAAATTTTCACTTTATATATTACGAAATACAATATAACACGGTAACCTAAAATCATTATAAAACATGCGTACATTAAAATATTGTAAATCATAGTGGCTGTTCAAGCTGAGCAAAAAACGTATTTTGTTTTGTATTTTCATTGTTGGTAAATTATGTCGTGTAGAATAGTAATTTGTGTATAAAATCGTACTTAATTTAACTGTTTATTTATCAACTTTCCAAAGGTATTATTTTTATATAGGAAATATTGTAGATATTATAAAATTACTTGTTTTTATTTTCGTAATATTTGTTAGTACATATAGTAGAAATGAGTTTCAACAATAGCTTCCAAGAGTTTATAACCAAAAGCGATGACGGCAATCAAGGTATGTAAATATATTAAATATGTAAATCTATAGTTAATTATTGATTATTTTTAATTGTTTAAGCTCCGAGCTTAGGTATCGTTATAAGAAATATTTTTAAATCATGTGATAGTGAAAATAAAGGATCTATTCCAATTTCGAAAATTATAGATTTCATTGCACCATTTCTTCAGGGAAATGAGTAAGTATATTGTATATTAAAAGAAATAAATGAAATCGTTTTATTTATTTTCTGAAATCTGTTTAGAGTGAATTATTTGGTGATTTGATTAATTAATTCACTGTATTTGTCAATTAGAAAGATTTTGGACGCCATCTAAACTAGTTTATATAAACTTTTCTGAATGTTTAAGTTTATATTTTATGCTGAATGATTTTGCCTTGCCCTGAAGAAAATTGAATCCTATTTTACCTGCTAGAATACTAAAGCTAAAATAAACGTTAATAATTCATATTGAAGTTACCTAGTTCTCAGTAACTTCCACTTATTTTTTATATTTAATTTTAAATATGGAAACTATTTTTCAAAATGTAATGGCACTAATGGCTTATAATCGATATTCAAGAATCGACTGTCTTAAGGATATTTTATTTCTTTTTTAATTTGGGAGAACGGGGAACGGGCATCTTTCATTTCATTTCAATAGATCTTGCAATTATCCTTGCTTCAGTTTACTACGAAATAGCCTTAGGAAATAAATTAATATCTCTTTCGAATTAAGGGTCAACAAAAACATGTATTCGTTAGACGGGATGAAAATTTAAAACTAAGCGACTAGTCGATTAAAATAAATATGTGCTCGCCTTATACTGCGATACCATGACGATTTCAAAGTTTCATAGTAACCGGAATTTTTCGAATGCTTTTATTAAACTTTCAAGTCTTTAATTGTCACTTGATTTTTGATACATTTTCGACGTCCTTGTTATTGCGCAGTAGATTATCATGAGCTTACAAAACTTACACTTTGCAATTGAAGTCACAAGTAAACACAAACAAAGGTAAATTATTATTCGTGTGTTGCAAAAAGAATCATGCGTTTAGATAATATGAATGAATAATAACAAACATGGATTGGTTTAACCTCTACTTTCTAATTACATTGGTCAACAAATACATTTTCGAAGTAACATGAAAATAGATATAAATAAATAGTTTGTCGTCCTAAATCCGAGATTGATATGCTAAATACTGTAACACGTAGTTTTTTGTTACGGGGATTGGTGGTCGGATAAAAAAGGAGACATATTTTTGCAATCTAGAGTTTATAATATAAACATGTTAAATTTAAGCAAAGACATTTTGTTAAATGATCATAGAAAATATAAAATGTTCATGGAGATATCATACAGCGGCAAAATATTTCTCTTTTTCTCTTGTGTTCAATATGATCATCCCTTTTTAAAAACCAGCAGTAGTCGCCCAATATAAATGGGTTCCAGCGTCCCTGGTATCATGTTTCCATTGTCCTGATTAAATCTCTCTCATTAAGAACATGCGACATCTTCATAGGCTTTTAAGAGTTCATCTGTGAGCGTTTTTCAATTTTCATATTTTTTAGTACCTAGAAATCCATTCACTACACTTACAAAACAGTTCCAAGCTGTCGATTCCTTGTCATTTAATTTTTCTTGAAAAAGGAAATTTCTTAAAAGTTTTCTTATATGAGGGACGATAAAGATACCTTCTTTTAATTTTGCATCATTTAAATAAGGAAATATTTTCTTTCCCTTTGTCCATAGATTTAACAAAGTTTTTTTCATTAAGCTTCATACTGAGAGACGGCAGAAACACCTGTTCTGGTTCGAAAAGGACGACGTATTTTATGTTTGATATACCTGTACAACAATACTTTGTAAAATACTTGAGGCCTTAGCAATATACCTATCACTTTTAAATCTCCAACGATAACCTACTGTTACTGGTCATATTTAACTTGATTATGTACAATAGCTAAGATATCATGGTTTTATTATTATTATATCATTGTCATTGAATGAGCTAAAGGAATAGATGTTTTTTTTGTTTCCATTATGAACAAGACTGCTTTTTGGCTGTATTTCGACAAATCTATGAAAGTACGCCATTCGGAAGGTACATGGTCTATGTTAACCTCATTTATTAAACCATCAATATCATAACAGACACTAGCGATATTTCCATTTTATAAAAACTTGAAAATGTAATATTCCGTTTTCGGCAAGTAAAAACATTTGCATTTTATCTAACAGGTTCCACTGTTGGAAATCTGGAACCAAGAAGTTCAGATTTTTGTTTTGACAAACCCAGGTCACGTACCAATTCTGAGTAATTAAGTAAGGTTCACTGGTAGTTGGTAAAAATGTAGAGTCACTACTGGTGATCTTGGGAAGTTGTGTATCAGATCCTGATGAGGAATTATAACCACCGAGAAACATAACGTATAAATAAATAAATTTATAGACGCAATCGGAGCCGGTAATTTCTATGAGGAACCGACCTTAGTACAGAAGGCAAATTTGAATACTCAATATTGTCCCTTTGCTATTTCGAATACCTTTCGGTTTTAATGATACAGAAGTAGTAATCACTTACATGGTCAGTAGAATCTCGCCACACCATAGGAACAGCAAACGGCATAGAAGTTTTCTTGCAATGCATCCACTGCACTAAATTTACGTCACAACTCATACATGAGGTGCCCAACTTTTATCTCGATCTTCAATTTGCTACTTAAAACACATAGGCTTTTTTGACTTTCTCGGATATAGATTTAGCATGTGACTTTATAATACGAGGTTCGCCCACATATATAAAATACGACAAAAACACTCGATTGTGCACGAGAGAGAATTCACTAAACTTTAGTGAAACATGAAAGTGCTCTTAATGGTTACCCCACGTGGTAATTTTACCTATATTGTCTAAAGCCCAGTACAAATAATTTCAATAATCCCATGACAAGTAGGGACAAATTAGAAAATGAAACGTGGTAGGTCATTTCTGAGAAAAAAGGTGTTTTAATAACTACCCAAATGAAACAAAATAATTTGAAACATACATGAGTAGGTAAAACCGCACCAATTTGTATAATACAAAAGTATTTTTAATAATATAAAATATTATTAAAAATGGGGTGTGAAGAACACAATACAAGTTATATATTTGTGAATGTATCTCCTCTCTAGAGACGCAGATACGTATTTCACCTTTCCACAGGATCGTCGGTACGCCCCTGCTGGAGAAGAGATACATTCAACCAAACATAACTACCTTGCTATCAACCAGAAATTATTAAGACAGAGCGTGAAAGAATATTCAGCGCTGTCTACATAATAACTGCCGAACTAAGCAACGTGTTTCTATAGACGGTAACAACCATATCTATAAAAAAACTATATTATCGTGTCTTCACTACATGTCGGGCGAACCGAATGCGTATATAACAAAATAATTTGAAATTTATATACGCATTCGGTTCGCCCGACAAGTAGTGAAGACACGATAATACAGTTTTTTATAGATATGGTTGTTACCGTCTATAGAAACACGTTGCTTAGTTCAGCAGTTATTATGTAGACAGCGCTGAATATTCTTTCACGCTCTGTCTTAATAATTTCTGGTTAATAGCAAGGTAGTTATGTTTGGTTGAATGTATCTCTTCTCCAGCAGGGGCGGACCGACGATTCTGTGGAAAGGTGAAATACGTATCTGCGTCTCTAGAGAGGAGATACATTCACAAATATATAACTTGTATTGTGTTCTTCACACCCCATTTTTAATAATATTTTATATTATTAAAAATACTTTTGTATTACCCAAATGAAACACAAAAAAAAACATTTTCATTAATTTTACAAAAAGTATGTCGACCTGTGCTATCGTTTTATATAGGTATTTGTGACTTTAGATGCGCAGGACGGACAAGCCATAACCAGAGCTCAACAGGTTATGTGAGTTGAGGCATGTATAACAAAAGTGCGCGGTACGGTTATTATAACACGACACAAAATTTAATAATCGAATAACAATATGTATCGGTTTAAAACGTTCTCCGATGTCCAATGTCCATTGGTCCCTGTCTTCCCATAAGTTGTTCTCCAAATCCCTCACTTTTATCTCCTTGTCGATTCCTTCCCTCCAAATTCTTCTAGGTCTCCCTCTCCTGCGCTTTCTTTGTGGGGTCCATTCCATCACTAGCTTGGGCAGCCGTTCACCTATCATTCATTGAACATGCCCATACCATTGAGGTTGTTTCATTCTGATGTCGTCTACTATGATATGCTTAACTCCTAATAATTTCTTTTATCTTCTCATTTCGGACTCTGTCCCTTCTAGATCTACCTGCAACTCTTCCCCAGAAGTTCATTTCTGTTACCAGCAAAGCTTTTACTGCTTTATATTTAAATGGGCAGACTTCAGAGCTATAAGTTGCTATGGTCTTAATAATAGTTTTGTATATTAGGATCTTTTTTTTTTGAGATCTTTTCATCCCAGAGAATACTATTTAATTGAGTTATGGCTTTTCTAGTCTATATCGTATGGCTTTATCCAAGATACCGTCCTGTGACACATGCAGTCCCACATACAGGCTGTTCCCTGAGGTAACCGACGAACTTACACAATGCGTTCTAGAGGTGATTCTGAACAAAAAAGTTCATATGCACTTTAGCTTTAATTTCTTTTTTGATTTTTAGAAACTAATGTTATAACAGTCGCTCGAAATGTTCGCCTCTTCTTTCTAAACATGTTGCCAGTCATTTTATAAAATGACAAATATGTATCATGAGCGCCGGCATGTTTTATCGACATCACGGCGCTCCACCGCATTTCAGTAGGCAAGTTATTGACTTTCTAAATCAAAATTTTCCTGAACGGTGGATAGGCAGAGTGTTAATATTTAGGGATAAAATGTGAAAGTAAAACACACACACTGTTACTATACAGCTACTCGTAATAGACTGCTTGTTTAATTGATGTATTGCAAATACAATAGTATACATTAACCGGTAGATGGCACCAGTCTAATATAAATTAGATACAATTTAACACTCCCACTTATCTAATTAATATTAACTCTAATTAAACCTAGCTCACTACTAAATTTTGAATGTTTGGATAAACACAAACCTTTAGTCAGCACGTCTGCCACCATTTCATTGGTTGGTAAAAACTTTAATTCAACTAATTTATTCGAAATAACTTCTCGAATAAAATGGTAACGCACGTCTATGTGCTTTGTCCTCTTATGACATATAGGATTTAATGCTAGTTTTTGAGCGCTTTGATTGTCATTAAAAACAGTAATAACCTTAGAAGAACCCAAAAAATGATATAATACATTCTTAAAATAAATAGCCTCTCTCGAAGCTTCAGTGACAGCCATATATTCAGCTTCTGTGCTACTTAAAGCAACCGTCTTTTGTTTACTGCATTCCCATGAAACAGCACCACCTGCTAATTTAAAAATGAAGCCTGTATATGACCTCCTGTCATGACTATTACTAGCATAATCTGCATCAACAAAACCTGTCAAATCTAAATTATCCTTTTCATATTTTAGGCAAAACGATTTAGTACCTTGTAAATATCTGAGAATTCGTTTAGCAGCCTTCCAATGCTGATCATTGTAACAATTATTAAACTGACTTAAAAAATTTACTGCAAAAGTAATATCAGGTCTTGTTAACACTGACAAATACATTAAACTTCCTAATAGTTGTTGATAAGGCAGTTCTTTTTTACAAATGCTGAAATCTGCCTGATCAAATACAATATTTTTATCTATGGGCGTACCTACAGGTTTACAATCGCTCATGTCAAATCTTTTTAAAATCTGATTAATATACTCTTCCTGATCTAAGAAAATCTTATTTTTACATGGATCCTTTCTCACTCTCATGCCCAGGCATTGCTTGATTTCACCTAAATCTTTAATTTTAAATTTTGAAGCCAATTGCTCCTTCAAAAAAACTGTTTCCTGGCTAGAGTTAGAAAAGATAAAAAAATCGTCAACATATAAAGCAATTATAGTTATGAAACCATCCTCCCGTCTGACAAATATACAAGGTTCGTAATCGCATTTTTTATACTTTAAACTTAATAGTAAAATTTCAACTTCCTTATACCAAACCCGTGAAGACTGTTTCAAGCCATAAATTGCTCTATTCAATTTTAAAACTTTTGTTTCTTGATTGCCACAGGCACCACCATTGAAACCCTCCGGTATTTCCATGAATACAGTTTCCTCCAGTTTACCATTTAAAAAAGCTGTGACTACATCCAAATGATGCGTATTCAAATTAAGCTGCACAGATAATGCCAAAAGCAGCCTCAACGATGAATGTTTTACTACTGGGGAAAAAGTTTCACCGAAGTCTATACCTGGTCTCTGGCTAAAGCCCTTAGCAACCAATCTCGCTCTATAAGTAACACTGCCATCACTGTTGTATTTTCTTTTAAAAACCCACTTGCACTTCACTGGTAACTGACCTTCAGGAAGATCTACTAGGTCCCATGCATGATTTTCATTAAAACTTTTCATTTCTCTTGTCATGGCACTTATCCATTTCTGATGATCGGATGATGAAAGTACTTCTTTCACTGAATCGGGGTCTCCCACTGAAACTGATATATCTTCTTGAATATTCTTACATTCTGGGGTAAAGTAAGAAACAAAATCTCTAAGAATCTTTGGTTTTCTTTCTCGTTGTGATCTTCTGACATCTTCTGTAATACCAATACTGTCTGTATCATCAGGTATATACATTTCATCAGATTGTTCACTTTCGGAAAGTGTTTGATCTGCTATATCCCACTCCGGACATAAATCTTCAACTACTGAATTTCGTTCTTGTTCTTGATTTGTTTCATTTTGTTCAATACCTTCATTGTCTATCTTTTCTTCTATATAAAAGTTCATATCTTCATACCTTTTAGCTTCTTTTTCCATGATATGTACATCTCTACTTGTACACATTTGACCCGTTTCAGGATTATACAACTTATAACCCTTTGTTGTTTCTGAAAATCCCACTAAAATTAGTTTTGCAGATTTTTTATCCAATTTTTTTCTTCTTTCTTTAGGAATGTGTGTCATAGCTGAACTACCAAATATTTTAACATGACTCAAATCTGGTTTTTGATTAAAAAATATTTCATATGGTGTTTTTGAACTATTACACACTACGGATCTATTTCTCAAGTAACAAGCTGTGTTTACAGCTTCTGCCCAGAAGCGTTTTTCTAAACCTGCTTCGAATAATAAACACCTAGCTTTTTCGATAAGAGATCTGTTTAGCCTTTCAGCAAATCCATTTTGTTCAGGGCAATAGGGATTTGTAGTTTGATGAACTATACCCTGTTTTCTTAAATAATTTTCGAAATTTACACTTACATATTCTCCACCATTGTCCGTTCGTAATACTTTTATTTTTCTTCCAGTCTGTTTCTCAACTAAACACTGAAATTGCTTAAATTTATCAAATGTTTCATCTTTTGTTTTAGCAAAATAAATAAATGACATACGACTACAATCATCTTGGAATTGTACAAAATACTTGGAACCTCCTATAGATGTTGTCTCCATAGGTCCTGCTACATCACTGTGCACTACATCTAATAAGCCAATTGCTCTTGTACCTGAATGTCCAAAAGGTTGTCGCGATTGCTTTCCTTCACAGCATACTTCACAACTATTCTTATCAATTTTCAACTGACCACTGTAGTTTACACCATTTACAAGACCATCCCTCATTTTGTTTAGGTAGTTCGAGTTGATGTGACCCAACCTTTTGTGCCAAGTTTCACCTGTAACCACTGCCTGTCCAGCAAACAAGCACTTTTCACTGGCATCGAGTCTATAAACACCATCCATTAGAAAAGCTTTAGCTACCAAAACTTTTTCAGCACTGTAGATTCTGCATTCAGCTTTGTCAAAATCAACAAAATTTCCGTTTTTTAAAAGCTCACTCACAGATAATAAATTCGTTGTCAAACCTGGTACGTACTGCACATTTTTAATTTCTATTTCAATATTTGTTCTACCAACTTTGGTGAGTATTTCAACTTCACCACAACTTTGCACTGGAATTTTTGTACTGTCAGGAATCATAATCTCGTTAAGAGTTGGTTCTCTCTGATTTTTCAGCCAATCTTGCCTGCAAGTTAAGTGAACACTCGCTCCAGAGTCTAAATACCAATCTTGGTTGTTAAACTTTGAGCTAAGAAAAACAGCATTGAAAGCACCTTTAATTTGACTACTTTCACCATTCTTGTTTGAATTATTATTTGCTTGAGGGCATTTTGACATGTAATGACCGGGTTTCTTGCATTTAAAGCAAATTATTTCTTTATGTTTGTTGTTATTTCTTCGATATTTGTTAGTGTTTTTGTTGTTATGCCACTTCTGGTTTCCTGCCTTACCGACGAAAGCACCAGCTGTTGAAGTAGAATGGGTACCGCCCTCTAACTGCATATCGAGCAACTTCGTTTTTATTGAATCGCTGGTAATGTCGATTCCGCTATGTTCTATAGCCAACACCATTGGTGCAAAACGATCCGGTAATCCCGCCAAAAGTAAATTTCTTACCAACATTGAATCAAGTTTTAACCCTGTCCTGTCAAGCTTCTGGGAAATCTTGATTACTTGGTTAACGTATTCTTCCATGGATGAACAATTTTCTAACCTCATTGAAATTAAACTCCGAAGAAGACCAATCTTTCTAGTAAACCCTTTATTTTCATAAAGGTCCTTGAGCTTGTTCCAAACCTCGTTTGCCGTGGTAGCGTCCTTAACATGGACGTACAGAGAAGGATCGAGAGACAATACAATCTTCGCTTTGGCTTTTGCTATCTGTGCTGTATCTGTTTCTTCACCAGTTACACATTTGCTTAGGCCTTCAAGTACGAGAAAATTTTCTATGGCAAACGACCATTCCTCATAATTTTTACGACCTTGTAACTTTGAGATACCCGCAAAATGGTTGACGGCCATTTTGTTATTTTCACTTCGCGTACCGTACACTATTCACAAAAAGAATTTACGATTGCGAGAGTCTAACTTTACTTAATAACAGTACCAACGCGTGTATAAGCAATTAAGCTTTCACAATAGAACGCCCTGGGCACATAACCTGTTAATATTTAGGGATAAAATGTGAAAGTAAAACACACACAGTGTTACTATACAGCTACTCGTAATAGACTGCTTGTTTAATTGATGTATTGCAAATACAATAGTATACATTAACCGGTAGATGGCACCAGTCTAATATAAATTAGATACAATTTAACACAGAGGAGGCCCTGCATTATAGCCTGCGCGTTCTCCTGACCTTTCGACATTGGACTTTTTCTTTTGCAGTTGTCTAAAATATCGTGTTTACTATAACGGTAAGCCAAACAGTCGAGAAGAATTGATCGAAAGAATAGTTGCAGGTGTAGACTCCTGAAATGAACTTACATATATATTAACTGGAAACATAATAAGGCCCAAAGACTAGCAACATGTTTAGAAAGACATTTCAAGCAATTGTTATAATATTAGTTTACTAGTTTATTATGTAATTTCATGATTAAATACATTACTGAAACAGTTTTCTTCTTTTGTTGAAATCTAAAGAACAAAAAAAAAATTAAGCTAAAGTGTATATGGACTTTTTTGTTCAGAATCACCTCTAGAACACATTGTGTAAGTTTGTCGTTACCTCAGGGAACATCCTGTGTTTGTAAGCATCGCAATGTTTAATTTTCTGTCCATCGTTTAAGATAAGTTCTCTTTCTACGCCACCTATGAACAAATATTCTGTTTTTTCTGTGTTCACCTGTAGACATTCCTGTGACATTCCTCGATCAATTTGCGCGTCATATATTCTATGTTGTTCATATCTTGAGCTAACACTATTTGATCATCTTCGAATAACAATATATCTGCTAGAAATAACAGAATTACTCATTCCACCAGCATTGACCAATTCCGATCATATTATGGTTAATTCTTTAATCTTAGAGATCTCATCAATTTTAATCTTGAAACTTCTTCGTGCTATTCTAAAATTTGTAAAAAAGAGAAAATTCGAAGGGCTTCATATATCGTCCAACAGAGACCATTTACTCATGACGTAAAATTATTTGAGTTATTACACGACTATTTTTATAGTTTGAAGAATTTATGTAATCCGACGTTTTGACAGTTCGTCTACTCCCTTCATCAAAGTAGATCTGAAAAGGTCCGCTTCATGCCGAACTGGGATTAGATAAATCCTTTAAGCGATGGAAATAGCCCAAATACCAACTCAAATAGTTATTATTATCACCTAAACCATTATAAAAAGAATAAGGTTGTGTAATCGATGTATTTGAAACAGTGCAGTAAACTGTTCTTTAAATCTATATAAATACCATCTGTGAATTTTCCAAAAATTATTTTGTATTCAGTAACGCATATTTTATTTGTTAATTCTTATAAAGATATTTCGTAATACTGCTATTGATTCATGAAGCTCGGACAAAATGCCTTGGATTTTCTCTACACTTTGTTTGCTACGAAGTTTTGTGTATTATACACTTACTTCAAAATGCTGTTGCGTATGGTTTACGGCGATATTTTGTCTCTGGGGTATCTCGGATGTCCAGCAGTAGTCAGCAAGTAAACTAGGACTCTATTTGTCTTAGGATCGCTTTTACATGACCGCAATGTCTTGATGGAATCGTTTCCATGTTCGTCGCTTACGTGCCCAAGTTTTACAATTTTTTACATCCCATTTCTCTGTAGGCTCTAAGTAATTCATATGATCTTTGTAATTTTCAGCTTTGATATTCCCACGAAAATTGGTCATAACTAGAGCTGAGGATGTTTGCGGTATAACCATGGTTATATCATGTAACCATAGTAAATTACTATGGTTACATGATATAACCATGGATATACCGCAAACATCCTCAGCTCTAGTCATAACTGTTTCAAAAGCTCTTCATGTTCTCAGATCAACTTAGTTCAGCATATCAAATTCGCCATCTTTCATTACTTCTCATATTTGCGGTACCACAAATATCTGCACAGTATACTTGGACTTCGGCCTGATGTCCAGTATGTTAATGAGGCAAAAGTAACAATCTGTAGCATGGTCTTTCGGTTCTCTCCACACCATTGGTACTGCAAAGTACAATTTACACTTTGTCCGTGTTAACAATAATACACAAGTCTTACGAGAGGTCAATGACTTCTCTTAATCTCATACTTTAACTCCCAAATAAAGTTCGTAAGCTTTTCGGAACAAATTCAATGAAAGTACGTTTTTGCGATATAAAAGTTACTTCCTCTCACACATATAACAAAAACTGCTGAATTATTTACACAGTGTACTTGTTAATTCACAGTCAATCAGAGTACAGTAATAAACAATTATGTAGAACACCACAAACACGTTAGTAACGACGTTTCGCGGCACGACATAGGAAATGCAGTAACTGCAAATGCCGGTATATCTGATTTAGGTGCGTATTTCTTGCACGTAATACATCAGAAACACTTAAAAATTTCCATGTCACAAAATGTGTGTTTACCAGTGTAATTGACGTTCTAATTCTTTTTTAATATTGTAAGCTAACCACAATCTACAACTACAAACCCAAAGCGAAACAATTTTGAACGGAAAATAACACAATAATTGAACAATTTTTTTTAATGCAAAACATACATTTTAGAATCAGTCAAAGAATAAAACAATGTGTCTAAAGCTTACTTTTTCTTTCATTAAATGGCTAAAAAAAATAACGCATTTTACCGAAACCTGTATATATTTTATGTATGTTCTTATATTCGTATTTTAGTGAAGTATTAGAAGAATTAAGAAACTGTCTAGTAGATAATACAGACCGAAATGACGAAAATACTTCTATAGATTATGAGACACTTTACAGAAATATGAAATCATGGACTGAAAATATGTGCTCCTCAGACACCACGAGCGATGATACTAGCACAGATATTTCGCATAATATGTATATACTACATCAAAAGTGTACGTATTTCAATTTTTATTAATTTTCTTTTATTGATACTAGGCAATTAGAAAGGACTAGACATAATTTCTCAGTAGCACGCGATTTATTCAGGAATTACTCAGAAGTGTCAGAATCTATTAGCTTAGATGTAATGGAATTATCCAACGATAGCCACGAACATTGTATAGCAGAACGATGTGTCTTAGAGAATCAAATTTTAGAATTACAACACCAGAAAAGCCAAATCAACGAAGAACTCACGCGAATAAAATCAGAAATGAACAGTTATCACGATCAAAACGAAAGTTTACAAGGCGATTTGGACAAACTTGTTAAGAAACTCTCAAAGTTAGTTCCACGTTAAAAATTCAAGGGAGATGTTTTAACTTAAAATTGATTTACAGTGAACAAAAACTAAACGAAAATTTGCAAATGGAGAAGAAGAAAGGCGATGAAGTTCGAGAGGAATTGTCTTGCGCAAATACAAAAATTGTTAAAATGGAAAAAACTGTTTCGTCTTTGGAAAAGCACAATAATCAGCTGCAACAAAATTTCGATATGCTCCATAAACAAGTATGTATTCTTGACTATTTTTTATAGTGACTTTTATTTTTCATTTGTTCCAATATAGAAGCAAAATTTAGAACTAAAGATTAGCAACGCAGAAAAAAAATCTGAAGCAGTTGTTATTATACGTCTTCTAGAATCAGAAATCGATTCGATGAAACAAGATTTAACTTCAGAGCAGGAAAGTAATGTAGCTTTATTGAAGCAAAATCAGGAATTTCAAGACATGATTGAACAGTGCAACATTAGTATAGACGTAAGTATATTTGTTGGAAACAGTGGCGGCTCTTGATGACGTACGATGTGCGCTGCTGCACGGATGAGACTGCTTCGTTTAAGCTTTCATATATACAGAGAAGCAAGTAACCGTACCGAACGAAATCTTCCGAAATAGTTCGAAGTAGTCTCATCCGTGCAGCAGCGCACATCGTACGTCATCAAGAGCCGCCACTGGTTGGAAGTAACTATAAAAGCTTTATCATGTTATGAGCAAGATGGATTTCCAAAAATATTCTTAAGTCGAATGTGTATATAACTTAGATTTTTGCTTAATAATGGATATACCGGGGTGCGACGTAAGTCAGGCACACACTGTTCACTATTCGTGATATTCCGCAAAAGATCGCTATTAAAATGGTAGCGGCACCGCATCGTTTCATTGTGTAATCATTCTTATAGTGTTATTGGATTTGAGCGTGTACTCATCATTATACTCAAATGAATCGTTATAAATACAGTTTGGGTGAACGTGTTTTTTGGTAACAGTCTATTACAAGTACAATGCTGGTTACGAAGAAATTTCTACGCAGTTTAGAGAAAAGTTACCAAATTCACCAGTACCGCAACGCGAAAGTGTTTGCAAAATGTATAGAAAATTTCAAACAATAGGATCTGTTATTCATAATTCTTGAAGTGGTCGTCTGAAGTCTAAGAATAGAAGATAACATGCAGTTATCAACTGAAACTTAAAAAATCAGCTCATATTACAGCTAACCTCAACATTTGCGATCGCAGTTGGCGTCGCATGGTTACAGCGTTGGGAATAACAGTTTATTGACTGATATTATTTCAAATCCGTTGCCTGACTTATACCGCACTCGGTATATATATATAATAGCATATTATACTTTAGTAGTAAGTACGAAGTGGTATCCAAAAGTTCACAAAATGTAGCGACAAATAGAACAATTCCTGGGTTTCATCTGCCTCCGTTACCTTCAAAGTAATTCCCTTGGGATTGTAACACCGATCCAAATTCCTATGCTACGAAAGGAATGCATTCTGGAAGTCTCATTTTGTTAATGTGTTTGGCATCGTGTGCGATTCAGCTTAAATCTCCTTTATCGTGTTAAATCTTCGACATTTCAACTGATTTTTCATCTTTAGATAAAGGAAAAGGTCGCAAGATACAAAGTCAGGCAAGTGTGCTAGATGAAGACAACGACGATGTTATTTTTTGACAAAAACTGCTGTATCGTGAAAGATATTGTAACATCGCGTTTTTATAATGAAGAATTCTGTCGTTCCTGTGCCACTTCTCTGGACGTTTCCTTCTTACATCACTCCTTACCCGCCTTAGGACGTCACGATAGAATTCTGCATTAATTGTCTGACCTGGAAATTCAAACTCTCCGTGATTAATTCCATCTATATCAAAAGGGCATGATGTTGCTTTTGACTTAACTGCCTTGGTTCGCCCAGGTGAAGATAAAAACTTGCATTGTGACGATTGTTGTTTGATTTCAAGATGATACCCATAAACCCAACTTTTGTCATCTGAGACTCTTACAAAGAATATCTTATTTAATTCGAAGCTGTTCTTTCAATTCCATTCAGACATTCATGCAACGTTATTTCTGTTCATCACTTAATAGTCGTGTAATGAACTTTGCTAATATCCTTTTCTTATTAAATTCTTCTAATAAAATTCACTGGCATATGTCACAAGGTACCAGGCGCCACAAGTATAGACGCCTTGGATGGTCTGCCTATGATCATTTACAACTGTATCTCGTATTACAATACATAGTATATACAGTATCTAATAAGAAAAAAACAAGCAGAATAAAAAGAGATTTCTAAAAATTTTACAGAGGTTAAATGTTAATAAGAAGGTAATAATAAAGATGGATGAACCATAGGGTTAGGTAGTTATTTGTGTTATGTATCTAGTCAAGTATGTCAAAAGATTGTCAATCATCGGCGACTCTTAATTCATTATTGCGAAATATCCTCTTTTAATAAGTGAATTTATTCCTTCTAGAAGCTGAAATTAGAAAAGGAAACTTTAGAAAAATTAGTCAGAGAACAAGTGGACCAAAATGAATCCATAAACGATTTGAACATAAATCGCAGTATATTAAGTAAGTACTGCCTGCCACTGTTAATTTTACTACAAACATATGAGGAATATATTTTAGCTTAGTAGAAGTGCCCTATGGCGTTTATTTGAAAATATAATGTCATTCTTCAAATCGATTAATAAGTTTTTGATATTTAAAAGGCTAATAATTATTAGAAAGACCAGGGAAACGCTTTATAAAGTGATCAATATAGTTTTGAAATGAGTAATTTCAGTTCCATTCAGGATCTTAAATTCAATTGTTGTGTGCTATTAAAATAAATTTATCTTGCATTTCTAACAATGGGTATTAGTAATGTTAATGACTTACAGTACAAGAAGATTAATACTTGAGTGATAACTCTTAATGAATATGAAAATAATAACGCAAAATTATATATATATATATATATATATATATATATTATAATTATTATCAAAACTTGCAGTGAGAAATAATTGTAATTACAACATAATTTGAAACATACTTGAGTAGGTAAAACCTACCAATTTTGTATAATACAAAAGTAACATGAGAGCAAAATGAATTGAGGTAGTAGGAGGCTGCGGTTCGCTGATCGTATTTCGTGAATTATAAAGTAAATAAATCTTGTCAGTAAGATTTATTTACTTTATAATTACTTAAATGTCTCCTTGATACAAATTTAATTTACAACTTAAAATATTTATAAAATGTCATACAAATGTCATGTTTTATATTTTATTGAAAAGTTTACAATAATTGTAAATAATTTATTGTTTCACGGGCAGTGTGTGGTCGTGCGGAATCTTGCTGAAAGAAACCTAACTGTAACTCGTCATCATGCAGTTGATTTATGAATGTTTCCAGTATATTATTGCGATATCTTTCACCATTTATAGTTCCTTCGAAAAAGATCGGACCAATAAGCCTTCTACGTGACATGGCACACCAAACCCCTATTTTTACAGGATGCAACGTTGTTTCCCTATAATAATGCGGATTGTCTGTTGCCCACATACGCATATTCTGAGCGTTTATGTAGCCGTTCAGGTGAAACCACGCTTCGTCGGTGAAAAACGTTTTATCCAAAACATCGTCGTCGTTAAGATTTGCATAATCTGGCGGCAATAGTTCTTGATACAATTGAACCTTGTAAGGATGCATACCAATATCGCGTTTAAGAATACTGCGGCAGGTTCCATAACTTATATCCAACTGTTGTGCCAGTCTTCTGACAGATGCTGTAGGTTCTTCTCTAATTGCGTTTCTTGCATTATTAACAACATTTTGGGTCCTAACTCGAGAAGATCTTCCCCCTTTCCATTGTCTTTTTACAGACCCAGTTGTTCGAAAGTTATTTATAATTCTCAATAGGTCACGAGAAAAGTTCTTATTTACTAAAACAACTTCAGGAAAACGTTGTTGGAATTCTTCCTTGCACATTTCTATTGAATAATACCATTCGCCGTTTGGCAAACGTCGACCGTTACGAAAGTAACATTCTAAAATGAACACCATTTGTTCTTGAGTAAACATTCTGAATGTGATTACACTGTTTTTTTAAAAAAAAATTGTATTGAAAGAATTAATAATTCACACTGACAGTCTGTCATTAAATGTTTGACAGAAAAATATTGTGAATATAATTCACGAAATACGATCTATGAACCGCAGCCTCCTACTACCTCAATTCATTTTGCTCTCATGTTATTTTTAATAATATATAATATTATTAAAAATGGGGTGTGAAGAACACAATACAAGTTCATATGTATTTTTGAATGTATCTTCTCCAAAGACGTTGATACGTATTTCACATTTCTACATGATTATCAATACGCCCCTGTTGGAGAAGAGACACATTCAACAAAACATAACTACCTTGCTATCTCGCAGATATTATTAAGACAGAGCGTGAAGGAATATTCAGCGCTGTCTATATAATAACCGCAGAACTGGCCGGGTGTTTTTTATAGTCGGTAACCACCGTATCTATAAAAAATTGTATTATCGTGTCTTCACTACTTGTCGGCGTGAACCGAATACGTATATAACAACATAATTTGAAACATACTTGAGCAGGTAAAACCTACCAATTTTGTATAATACAAAAGTATTTTTAATAATATATAATATTATTAAAAATGGGGTGTGAAGAACACAATACAAGTTCATATGTATTTTTGAATGTATCTTCTCCAAAGACGTAGATACGTATTTCACATTTCTACATGATTATCAATTGTAATTACGTTTTCACATCTATAACAGCGTATGCAACCAATATTGCAATAGTGAGAATAGTTATTTCGAACATAAATAGTGAGCCACAAAAAAGTTTTCAGAATACGCCATGGATTAAATCAGTTATGTCTTAGATTGATTAAGTGATTTAACCTACATGTCGTACTACTAATAATAGATTAAATCGTTAAGTAAGAGTTGCCAAGTGACATTCATTAAGCTAACCTAATATTTAAGTCTACGTAAAAATTGAATTTCAGGAAAGAGACTGTTATTTGTTTTATTTGTTAAAGTTTTGATTGTTGAAATGTGTAAATTACAATGATTCATTATAAAAAATATATTTTTTTGGAGTGCTGTCTGTTTTAAAATGAAAAAAATACCTAAAAATAAAATTTGAAAACTAACATAAAAAATAAAATCAGATTAAACAACATTATTCATTAATTAATAATGAAACTAAGCACAGCAATTTATTAATGCAGTATACAAAACAAGCAAGTATGACATTGAAGCAATCATTGATTTTTTCTTTTAATACAAATGTGTTGGTTGTGAAAAGGAATGTTTTTTTTATTGGAGAAATTAATCTTAGTCATCGGTGAAGTCATCCATTGGAGTTTGTCATGTGGGGTTTGGGATCCAAGGTGAATTATTAATTACAACGATCTTATTAGTGATCCTTTGTTGCAGGTCATTAAGATCAAAAACAGGTGTTACCAAAATATAATTTTTTAAGTACGGCCATAAAAAGAAATCGCACAGTGTTAAATCGCAAGAACGAGGTGGCCAAATTGTGTTTGTATTTAAAACTAAGAATTCGATCTCAAAAAAATTCTCTCTGAAAAACAATGTTTTCATTGGTAGTATGTTCACGAGCTCCATCTCGTTGGAAGTAGCCTTCCTGTAATTCATCATCGTGTAACATATTTACAAATGGTATCAAGATTTCCAGTCTGTAACGCGCAGCTTTTAATATTACTAAAGGTGTGAGCTTTTTTTGGCTACTGGTTTTGATTTTGTATTTTTAATCGACATATCTTCAAAAAATATAGGTCCAATAATCGTTCTCTGACAAACAGCTGCCAAAACTCTAATTTTCTGTGGATGCAGTGGTGTTTCCACAAAAAAGTGCGGATTATTTGTGCTCCGCATCCTCATGTTTTGAGAATTTACGTATCCAGAGATATGAAACCAGAATTCATCAGTAAACATAGTATTTTTAAGGCCTCCACCATTAACAACAAAATTATCAATAAATCTTTGACAAAATTCCTGTCGTTTCGGTCTGTCCACAGGAAGTATTTCATGAGTCGCTTGCAAGTAATAGAGGTGTAAATGTAGATCATGGTTAAGGATACGTCTGCAAGTTCTATTAGAAATATGGGCTAAGGTAAAGCATACATCTGCCACCGATTTTCGCAAAAATAATTATTGGGAAGTAAAATAATTAAGGGGGAGGGGGGAGGGCGTTTAGAGGACCTTTAAGGAAGCAATTTATCCCAATAAAGTTTACAAAGTTTTAGGAGGAAAGGCACCGTTAAGCTACAAAAAAAACAAATACGCTCAAATGTCCTTTTTACAGTGGAATTTTCCATAGCGTTTATTTACAAAATATACGCTAATCAAAGTTAATATACAGAAAATATAAACGCCAATGGCTTTAGCAAAAATGAAGGATATAATGCCATGAAAAATTTGTATGTGTGTATTTGGATGTAAACGTAACGTTCGAGGCTTGTTGTCATTTTGAACGCATTTGATTTTTTGGTAGCTTAGCGGTGCTTTTCCTCTTAATATTTTGTAAACTTAATTAGGATAAATCACTTTCCTAAAGGTCCTCTAAACTCCCCCTCCCCTAATTATTTTACTCCCCATAATTATTTTTGCGAAAATCGGTGGCAGATGTATGCTTTACCTTAGCCCAAATATGTAAATAAATTCCAATTTTGTTGCCTTTTTCCCGCAAATCTTATGCTAATAGGTACAACTTTAATTAGATATAATTTTTTTCATATCGATGTTTTTGTTTCCTTTTTATGAATTAGGCAAATTTTTCTTTATTCCTGCACGATTCATTATCACTGCATAATAACACATATTTCTTTGCTTTATTCTTATTCCCACTAATCACCCACCCTTGTCTCTAAAAACATCCATTTACAGTCCGAATCACCCGATTCACTAACGCATTCACCAAAATTTCCGAAAGATCTTTAAATCTTTTCAGTATACATATTTATCTTTTTGCTAAAACAAATACTAAAAGTAATTACTCATATTGTGTTTCACAGGTACCAGTCTGGAGTCGAACCAAGAAAGTGATGACTACGAGCCTTTACGTCTTACCAATATAAGTAACGAAAGTAGCGATGAACAAATATATTATAACTTTCACATGTTATTTGTCAATATGAATTCAAGTGAGAATTTACAGGATGAAATGGAAAAGGTAATAAGAAAATTATTTTAGTAATAACTCACTTTTCTGAATTTCGTGATGTGTCATTTCCATGTAATATTTTGCTCTTGAGCGTCTTGCTTGTAAAACATAACTCACGGAAGTCTATTCCATTGAAAGGAATACTTTTTATACGATAAAACTTCTAAAATAATATCTAAGTGTGTTATCACCAGGGATCGGCATTCAGGGGTACATGACGTAAATACCAGGGACAAAGCCAGGCCATAATGAATCCTGATTTAACATTTTTCACAAGCGAATCAAAATACGTATAGAGAACTAGTTACTCACCATGTAAGAGTAAATACATCATCTCCAAAAGGAATATTGCAGGGTTTATAAAATATATCACATATCCTGACTGTCCACCATTCATATCCAGAGTTCAAATGATAGTACATTGTTCCATATGGTCATGTATTAATAATTGTCCGTCATCGTAAATCCATTAATACATTGAAAACGACCGTTCAACATCTACCGATGAAATAGGGGCATATTTAAAGTAAAGGGTCTACCAATTGGGGCTTGAGAACTGTATTTTTTAATAATAAACTTAATGTGTAAGATGCAATGCTAATTTTTGTATATATTATAAGCTTAAAGTGTGCCATTGATGTTAGAAATAGAACATCATGTAAATGTCCACCTCTTCCTCGTGTGCAGGCACGCAATCGCTGAATCCAATTTTCAATTACTTTTTCCAATAAATCCAGCTGAATTTGACGAATTTCTCGTTCGATGTTTGTTTTCAAGTCGTCAATCGTTTGAGGTGTGTTGGAGTAAACCAATGATTTCACATAACTCCATGGGAGAAAGTTCATAGGAGTTAAATCGCACGAGCGAGCTGACCATTTGAAAGGTCCATTTCGTGAGATAATTGAACCACCGAACTTTTCTTCCAATTAGGCGATTGTTTCATTTGCAGTTTGATATGTGGCACCATCCTGTTGAAATCACAACTCCTCCACATCCACTTGTTCCAATTTCGACCACAAAAGTTTCTTATCATTGCTCGATATCTTTCTCGATTCACTGTGACAGCATTTGCTTCCTCATTTTTAAACAAATTGGTCTAATAATTCTAACTACAAGCCGCACCAAACAGTCACTTTCTGTGGACGAAGACATTTATCTTTAATCACTAGTGGGAGTTTGGCTGCCCAATAACGCTTAATAACGAATCCATCCATCCAACAATGAGCCTCGTCACTAAACATGATTTTCTCCCCGAAATCGGCATCATTTCCCAGCTGCTCCAATCTGAGAACACACGACGCATGCGATGGTCGGCCAGCTTCAATTCTTTTGTGTGAGAACAATCTTGTAAGGGTGTAGTTTTAAATTCTTCCGTAAAATACGCCACGTTGTTATTGCAGAAAGCCCCAATGCCTGAGAACGACGTAATACCGACAAATTCGAGTTTTCGGCTACACTGGCTTTCACAGCAGAGATATTTTCATTGAAACTGGCCACGGGCGATTCTTACACGAACGCGTGGCTTTTAGTTGAGCAAAGTAAAGTTTGTTTTGAAACGATTGATAATTGCACGAATCACTTGTTTACTAGGCCAATTATGACGGGTAAAAATATGGCGTAATGCTCTGTACGTAGTTCGAACTGATTCCGCATTTTTATAAAAAATTTTGACAATTTCCAAACGTATACGCGTCATGATTAAAAGGTTAACTTTACTACCTGAAAGAACACTGACAGATGTCAATCACATTTACAAAGTGAAGGCAATCTACTGTGAAAGATCTCATGTTCCTAATGGTAAAAGTTTTTTAGTAGCGGCATATTTATCCCCGGTTTGCAAAAATCTTCTTCTCTACCATCAAACAGGTCAACAATTCGGCGTAAGTACGAAATCCTGGATTGCTATTTAGAACAGCTTCCATTTTTTTTTACATTATCAACAGCAGCTCCAGATAATTGGGAAAGGAATTGACGAAGATCATATACAATATTCACGGCATTAGTTATAGAATATTGTGGGCTGGTCGGAGTAACCTCTACATGGCGAATGGCTACAAGTATTCTGGAATAATGTACATGAATATTGGCTAAATCTACCTGAATAATTGACTCCACAAATGGTGAACGTGTAAAATAGAAACGGCATCATTCAGATTCAGTAGCTGCATTATACTTTTAACGTCGTCAAAATGCATATGATAATAGCATGCTGCTTTTCTCCATGTGCCTCAGCACGCTGTAGTAGGTTCTGGTAATAGTGGCACATGTGGCAATTTCTCACGAAATAAATTCATACGTGCAGATGCCGTGACAAAAACTTTCTTGACAGAAGATATCAGTTTATCTGTATTCGGATAGCATATTCTGACTTCCTCTGATATGCTATGAAGAGCATGTACGAAACATGTAATATGCATCATAGTACTATTTGTTTGTTGTAAGAGCCGGCCAGCTCCATTCATATATGCATCTCCATCTGCTACAATAATAACCGCTTTTCTTTATTTATATCGTGCTTTACACACCATAGCGATTTCAAATGCGAAGTTACGTTACGTGATGTAAATTCTGTATCAGTTGTTTCAATTCTCTTAGATGCAAGTAGATGTGTAGACATTGTTGTGTCTTTGTCCACGCAACCAAAGCATTTACAATATTGTGTCCTTTAACGCAGTGGTTTGTCTACTGACATCCAAATATGTTTATCATTTATGTCATTAACAATTGAAGTCATAATTTCATCGTACACCGAGGACATATAATATTTTCTCAAGGAGGATTCCCCGGGCATATGCAAGTCACTATATTTCCCGTTACCACAATTTTGTAAAAAGTGAGTAAATTCAGGATGATTCATTGTATTCCATGAAATGTTACACGCTATTAGCATGTTAAGTACATCCGAATTAAATGCTTTCTGTCGTTCATAACCAGTTGAAATGCCAGCAATACACGCTTTATGTGTATCCGACGACACATGTTTTACTACCCGTCTACATTGCGAATTTCGCATCGAAGTTGAATAACGACGAATTCTAGCACAGGCAAATCTCTCATCCACCTTTCAACAGTATCTCACGACGGATTTAGACGGGACATATTAACGCAATAGAACTCAATTAACTAATAAAGCTAAACAATTGATTGGCCTGCTACAGACGGTGCTTACAATTTAACTAAAATACTTTTGGCGCAATAGATGCAACTACTTTTATACATACATATCGTAACTTGTAAACATAGTTATTGACAGTAAGGAGGGGGAAGCCAGCTGCGTCATGTTGACAATCCCGAGTTGGAAATTCGTATAATATGTAGAATACAACATTGTACAGCCTGTCATGCATTATTGTATTACTGCGCCCAACAAATTTCGAATTACATTATTCATTTAAGTCCGCTCCTGGAATGTGCCCCTGAGTGCCAATCCCTGGTTATCACTTTGGTATTTATAACTTTGATATTTACTGCACCCAATCGTAACAACTCCATATTATTTGTTTGTACACGTGTCCATTTTTATTAAAATTGATATCAGTTAATTTTCATATCACATTTCAAGGATTCGTTTCTATTCTTTACAAAAACAAAAACTTTTAGAGAAAATCTTAGAAGGTTATAACGAGCCATCGAAAAAATTCATAATTGGAGTAGACTGTGAAATTGGGTTGATACTTTAACCACTTCCACATAATGACACATTACTTGATGCTTGACAGTTTCATTTGGTTTCATTATAAAAAAAGGTTATGGCATTGAAATGATACTACAACAAAAAAGAAAACAAATAATTTATTTAATATCGAAATCATAATCAAAATTTACATATAGCTACAGAAGTTGTTGAAAATGTTGTCCATTTACATCTAAACACACAATTTTCTTAATAAGAGTTTTGAAAAATTTGACACAAACTTATAGTTTCAATGTCAAATAATAAATGTCATTATGTGGAAGTGGCTAAAGTACAACCCAATTTCACAGTCTACTCCAATTATGAATTTTTTCAATGGCTTGTTATTACCCCCGATAAAACTGTATGAAAGGCATATTTACAGTAGCCAATTATTTGTGTCTAGAATATTCCATGTTCCTATAGATCGTTCCAACCTCCGTATTCAGTATACGTCTTATGGGAATTTGTTTCATGGTTGCCAAATCATCCAATCAACTGTACATTACTATTTCCGGTTAATTATTTGACATTTCACGCGATCAAATCATAACCTTTATTTACGTTTTTTGACGTTGAAGGTGCAAAATTATTGAGATTCAACATGACATTTTGCTTATTATTTTATTAAAGTAACTAAATTTTAACAGAGTGCATAGCGAATTCGCTGCACGTAAAATTATAGGCAAGAATACTACAAGGAAAATAGCTGTATTTCAATATTTATTAACAATACTACACACATTTCTAAACAAATATACATATGAACGATATCTATGCAACACACAGTGAATATTTACTTCGATATTGGGGTGTTATGCAATTTATTAAATTAAAAACGATGATGGTCCTTTAACAAATAATAGTTTCCACTTTTGTAACAAAAGGAACTGGAATCAAACAAATACGTATATTTTTCCTATTATATTTATATTTATATTTATATCTTTTTATATTATATTTCGTCCTACTTTTTTAAATTCGAAACCCATATCGTGTAACAATCTATGTAAAGTTGTTCGACTGAAGTTAGGAAGTTCATCATCAGCATTGGCAGCTGCAAGAATTGTATTTAATGTAGGTGGCATATTCTGTATAAAAAAGCCATGCACTTTACGTCGAATAGCTGCTTGCGTATTCTCATCATATGTATGTAGTCGATCATTTAGTTGTATGCCTTTTCTTTTTTTAGGTTTTTTTGGACTTGATAATAAACCAGTTCGTTGCTCCTGTTTTACATGATATATTGCACGGTCTGAGATACCCAAAGCTTTACTTGCTTCTTGATTTATTGAAATAATTGAAAACATTTGCAATCATACACTTCTCCTTACTGCTAAATTTGTCTCCTTTGCGCCGTTTTCTTCCTACAGCCTCCATTAATGCAGTGAAAACTGTAATTACATTTATATTATGTTATAACGTTTATAAAAGTCAATAAAAATACCCATATTACCCTGTGCACGCTTGAAAAAGATAGAAGTGTTCTGTAATGAACAATTTGTACAACTATATAAACAAATTAACAATTTAACGAAATATTTTAAAAGTAGGACGATGACGGTTGACAGTTGATATTAATAGACAGATAGATACTGTTGTCGATGCCGACAGCATATGTCAATAAGTTGCAACATAGCAACCGGAAGTGAAGATAGCGTTAATGACAGCAACTAAGGATAGTAAGAGATAAAAGTTGCTTTATATCACATACTGAATACGGAGCTTGGAACGATCTATAGTTAAAATATACTTGATAAAAAGTATATTACATTATTGAAGTCACCAATATTTATAGTTATAACTTCCCAACTAAATTGTAACTGTATTTCCTCCAACAAAGAAGTTCTGATACAAATTTCCAGTATAGTTTAAAAATAATACAGAAAAATGTAACATACTACATTACATAATTTCTCTGATTAGCGAGTATACGCGGGTTGTTATAAGAAATCTTATTTAAATTAAAACTTCCTTTTTCTGCAAAATGCAATTCGCAACCTATTCTTACACATTGTGACAAGTTCAATGTAGGTTGAAACCTGTTCAAGTCTACAGCATAGTCGCCAACTCGCTCTTTCTGTGTTAGTTGCTCTCGATCTGTGGCAGCGTCCACAGCTCGCCATGCTATCTTGATCAAAAACGGAATCCCGAGTACTTTTACGTTGCAATTTTGACAGTGGATTTAATATCACTTTTTGAGGGAATGGCATGTGTGCTAGAAAATGAGTGTGCACATCGTACGCAAATATTCAGGTGGTATAAGGAATTTCAGTGAAGAAATTTCGACTTGGAAGATGCTCTGAGGTCAGGATGCTCCATCTCGTCTATTCCTCAGGAATTGATGCTGTCAAAAAATTCGACTCCGGTAGGTGTGTAAGTTATCGCGACATAGAAGAATGCTAATACGTCAGCAGTTCGTACCATTCTGCACGAGCACATACAAGTGAGAAAGGTTTGTTCGCTTTCAGTACCCTATGCTTTAACCAAACAGCAAATGGGGCTTGAGGTTGATATATTTCCTATTGAAGCTTTTGCCGTTTACAATATGTGTTGGGAATTTTTCATTTTCACACTTCAATTCGAGACCATAGTTATAGATACACGTCACCCATAATAATGTGTCATAGGCTAGACAACTAAATAAATAAGGACTTGAATGCCAAAAGATATTGTTCAGCAGCCTTCATTGACTTATCCCAAGCTTTTGATGTAATTTGGCACAACCGACTTCAAGCTAAATTAAAGATGTCTTTCTTATCCCGCGTTTCAATTAATAAAATCTTATCTGACAGAATTCTAAAGCTTTCCCAAAATATTATACTAAAACTGGTAAGAAAAACTTCTATGAATTGTATCTGAAAGTAAGAGCATCGAATAATGCAAACAAACTACACATTTAAATCTGTACATCTGAAAATCCATTTTGGAAAAAAATGTTTCAGATAAAAGTCAAGAATTATTCAAAATTAGCTTATTATTCAAAGCAAAGAATCAAAGAAATTTTTCCTGCAACGTTTTTACTTTTAGTTTTCGAAATTTTTGTTTATAGATATTTATAATTATTTTGAGTATTTAGGAACTTTTCGAAAACACAAATTTTAAATAAATACCTTAGAACTGAACTCTAAACTTCAAGCCTAAACACGTCATGAAATTAATCACTTTCCATAAACTTGTTTGCACTATTAAAATTAATTTTCCAAACTGCAATAATTTTAGGCAACAAGTTCTGAAGATGCTAGTAACCGACTAATAAATGACGAAAACGAATGTGGTTACCAAACAAAAGTCAAGCAAATGGAAGTTGAGAAAAAGCTTGTTACTCTTCAGTGCGAACTTTTACAACACGAAAGTTGTACGGACATTATTTCACAACAAAAAGAAGAAATTAAACATGTCTCTCAGGAAAATTGTAATTATAAAGGACAAATGGAAAGTCTTCAAGAATTACTCTCAGATTTGAAGACGCAGTTGTCACTAAGTCAAGAAAAGGAACGACTCTTATTGGACAGATGTCAATCTTTAGAGGAGGATTTAAAAAGTAATAGCTCTTATGTGGCCGAGATACAATGCAAACTTACCAAGTACACACACCTAGAACATAGATGTAACATTCTAAATGAGAAAATTGAAGAATTAGAGATGGATAATTCCATGAAGTATATAAAAATAGTTAACTTAACGGTGGAATTGGAAAAACTACGTCAAGAACAAGCTAAAGCCGAGGATCAGAATAAAAAGGAATTGTCTAAGAAAATTTCCCAATTAGAAAAAGAACGAGAACTACACGAACAGGAGACGAGCGAATTATGCACAAAAATAAAAATTTTAAATGACGAAAAGGCAGATTTACAAAAAGAAAAAGACTTATTATTAAAAAAAATTATAGAATCGGAAAATGACAGACGTCAACTGCAAATTGAAAGGGAGGAATTGCGTTTTGAAAAGGAAAACCTCAAAGTTGAGAATTTTGAATTTCGATCAAGGAATGACATGGTGGAATTGGAATTTAACACATTCCAAAGTGAGAAAGAGGCTTTACTAATTGAAAAAAAGTTGTTAAAAAATGAAAACATTAATTTAGAAGTAGCCAAAAATGAATTAGAAGCCAATATGAAGAAAAGTTTAGAAAAATTGGAGCAAATGGTAGAATGTATGGAGTTAGAAAAGAAATCTTTATCGACAGAAATCGGTGTAATTAAACAGGAGAAAGAGTATATTGAAGGCGACATCGCGAAATATAAAATCGAAGAAACTTTAAATTTGCAATTAAAAGAAAAATACGAGAAAATGTCTGAATTGTTGGAAGAATTACAAGTAGAACGCAACCTGTTTAACAAAAATTACGAAATGCTCGAAGAAGACGCAAGTACAGAGAAACAGCGAAATGTAGAATTGACTAATGACAATACTAAAATGGCTGAAATAATTCGAAAGCTAACAAAAGAGAATAAGGAACTATCTGATGAAAACAATTGTATGGAAGAAGAAGTAAACGAACTCCAAGCAAGAATAAATCATTATGTTAAAACTAACAATGAATTAAGTATAGTAAACAAACAATTAACTACTGAGAATAACGAACTTCATATAAAAATAGAAAGGAATGGAAATGTTTTGAAAAAAATGGATATAGACAATAAACAATTAAGTGTTGACCTGGTAAATTTGAAACTTAGTTTTAATAAAGTAAAAACAACCATGGAAAAGTTCGAAGCATTCAATGAAAGTCTCATTTCTGAAAATCGGACATTGCAAAATTCCATTAAGAAAGACGAAGAATTATCTAAACAGAAAGATTTAAAATTGATAGAAATCTGCACAACTCACGAAAATGAAATAAGCATACTTAAAAACGAGTTGGATAAAATTCAAGAAACGAAAATTGATTTGGAAGAGATTTTGAAAACTAAAGATGAACTGCTACACGAAATGGAATATAAAATGAAAGTAGATATTGAAAATATTAGATTGGAAAAGAAAGATATGCTAAATCAAATCAATGAAAAACAGAAGAAAATAGAAGAGATTACTAAGGACTTGCATGAACAAAAGGAAATCGAAAAGAAGCTAAAGTTGGATTTGGAAGAAATTTCTAAAAAATTGAGGCATCAAAATGAAAAGTATGATTATATTTCCAAACAAATTGTGGATATAGAAGGCGAACTGTCTAAAGAAAAAAGACTTTGCAAAACAATTAAAGAAAACTCGGAGAAAGTCATATTTAAACTTGAAAATCGTGTAGCCTTTTTGGAAACGGAAGCTAAAACATTAAATAAAGACAAGGACAATTTCAAGAATATGGTTGAAACATCTAATGAAAAAGTTATGGAATTGCTCAAAATAAATAACGAATTTTCGGAAAAAAACGAAAAGATTATAGAAGAAAATGCTGAACTTTCATTTAAGTGCAACAACTTGTCTGAAGATTTAATTAAAAGGAAAGAAATGTTGGAAAAAGCAAACGCAGATATGAAAGAAATATGGAATGAACTTAAAAAAACTGAGAAAAAAGTTTCCGAAAATGAGCAAGAAAGATTAGGATTATACATGAAGAAAATTGATAGGTACAAAGACGAAAATGAAAAAACTAAGGGCGAAATTGAAAGTTTACGACGTGAGAAAAAAATAATCTTGCAAAAGCTAAAATCTTTAGAAAAAGAAAATATCGAAACGAAACAACAGCTCGAAAACTTAATGCTAGAAAAAGATGCCTGGTTGACGGAAAAAATAAATATTTACAAAAGGGATGCTGGTTTTGGAATGACCAAAGTTACCACCAGTGCTAAAGTCGGAAGTAAAAGAACAACATTCGATCGGTTAACTTTAAAAAATATGAAATTAGATGACAAAATCACCAACTTAGAGGAACGATTGAGTACAGAGAGATACAAGAATATTGAAAATTCGAAAGAAATTGCAGTTTTACGAGATAACAATGGCTTATTATTAGTAGAAAATACACGCTTGAAGAAAGAAATCGATGCAGCTAATGAAAATATTGAAAATTTGAAAATAAAAATGGAAGAATTACTTACCAAAGCGTATACTTTAATTGAAGAAAATGCAAAACTCACAATAACTAACGAAGACTTCGAAAATATGCGATGGACAGTTAACGAAGTCGGTGTCTCATTGAAGAAAGAAGTTTCTACAACGCCTAGTTTATCAGAAAATGAACTTTTGTATGAATTGAATAATTTACGGGAACAGCTAGAGAACGAAATTAGAAAACAAGACTTAATTTCAACTTACATGGACACTGTAAAGGACCGTCTATGCGAAAAGAGGTTACGTCTTGGCAGGTAATTTTATATATGCCATACATACTCATATACTAGATTAGTATAGATTTTTTTATGTGTTTTAGAGCTACTCTCCACGCGATAAATGTTTGGAAAAATAATCTGGAAGATAATGTAGCGGCCGATGCTTCAAAAGAAGGATTACAACCAGAACATTTAATGCGGCCTCTTCCTGGACCTCTTGACGAAGAAGTATTGCAAATAGAGTATCAGATCCACGTAACTACTTCCCTTCTTGATAAATTGGTAAGTGCAGTGAGTGAACAACGTCAGTTTTAGAACATTTATTCGTATAAAGTGAAATCTCGACTGGAGATAAATATAGCTCCATGTGTAAAATTTTTGTCGAATTCCTCCAACATTTCTTCTTAAACTACCATTTCATAATGGTGACAAATTCTTTTGGCATCATTGGTATTTGATTTCGCTAAATTATATCGATGTGTCCTAGGAAGCAAAAATATCTCTGTGGACTCAATTATATTTTTCCAGGTAAACTTAAGTACATGGATATATATATAGGCTGTCCTTGAAATAAAAAGGCAACATATGAAAAATGGAAAGAATAAATTATATAGAATATATACCCAAAATATTTTCCTAAAATTCTCTCACATAAGCGAGAAAAAAAAATTACAAAGATATTTAAACAAATTTTCTCACGTCACTGTGCGATGGACTGTATTATAAAACACGATACCTTACAGTTGAACGCCATTAACAAAAAAAATAGTTTTGTTATTATCTATCTTGCAATCTTAAGTTTCGTTCAGTTGTCGATCGTTACGTACAATGGCGATTGAAAAATAAGGTAGGTACATTATAAGTCTTGTTTCATCTAATAAACGGACGTAATGTCACATACAAATGTCAGTCAAGCGTTATTTAATATTGAGTGTTAATTTTAATTAAATAAATTGGAAAATATTAGTACATATAATTTATTTTAAGCGTGTTTGATAAAAAAATGGTAATTAACTAATATTTTATTGCAGATTCATTATTATCTATTACATATTGTAAGCGTCTTCCGAATGACCACACTATCTGTCACACTAAATCGACTTCTAAATTTTCCCAGTAGTTTTCCATCGTTTCCTACAACTCTTCACTATTTGTTGGTCTAAAATCACTTTGGTATATTTGCTTAACTAATAGTCACCAAAAATTCTCAATAGGATTAAGATCGGAACTACGCGCAGACCATGGTAATACATTAATATTATGCTCCTCCAGCCAGTTCCTCACAATTATCGAAGTGTGAGCAGGACCATTGTCCTGTTGTAATATGTAATTTTCGTAAATTTGTGTTACGAGGTGAAGCTTAATATTTTGTAATACACTGTTGGAAAAAAGTGGCGAGCACACCCTGTATAATCTGAAGAAGTGGTTCTAACGCAATGAAATTTGGTATGGAAGTAGTACTAACGTAGCATAATTTACCCTCACCTGGAGAGCGGCGCAGCCCAGCTGGGAAGGGATGCATTAATAGCGGGAGTACCCCCGCGGGCGGCGCGTACCATCGCTACACGACAAGATATGAAGTCAATAAGTCGTTGTATGGTAGCGGGAGGGATGTCCAACCATGCTGCTTCAACTCGCCTCCATAGCTCCTCAACGTTACCCGGGGGAGCCGGATAACGTTGAAGTCTCCGACCGATCATATTCCAGACATGTTCGATCGGATTGAGATCCGGAGTACATATAGTTTTCTTCCACGAAGGTCTGGGCAACACGTGCAGTGTACGGTCGGGCGTTGTCGTGCATGGGGCGCCGTCAAACATAGGAAAGCACAACGGGCCGTAGCACCTCATCTACGTAGCGGCGAGCCGTCATCGTATGCTATATAATGCTGTACGCGGCAGACGTGTACGTCCACCATGTGTAATAGCACCCTATACCATAATGCCCTGCTGGCGGTGGATAGGGCGTGGTTGAATGCACTCCTCGAGGTGACGCTCACCACGTCTCCGATGAACCAAAATTCGCGCGTCACCGGTGCTCAATTCGAATCTTGATTCGTCGGAAAACAAATGCGCCTCCACTCGACAACCCACTGATGTCTATCCTCCACCCACTGACGCCGTGTACGGCGTTGCTCGCGAGTCAGTGGGAATCAGCTGCAATGCACAGCACGCTCGCAGTTCACTTTCTAGCAAACACCCCCGTACAGATCGCGTAGTGAGTACGCCTTCCCTTCCTGCTGGCCGAACGGCTCCATGTTGCCTTGAGGAAGACGCACGCGACGCTAAAGCGTCGTGCGCAAGGGCGCGATCCTCGCGTGAAGTGCTCGCGCGAGGCCGTTCTGCTCGCGGCTGAAGGCGCGCACGTCCTTGCTCCATCCATTCTTGCCATGCCCGCTGCACTGTCGATAATGACCGCTCGAGACGGCGCGCGATATCACGGGTCATGTGCATCCCCACAACCATTCCTCGCTCAAACTCACTCAGATAACGCATCACGCACAAAGTACGACTACAACTACCCGCTTCGACCACACTACCAATAACCGGCTTCTCCCTCCCCGCATCGGTTTCCATGGAGACAACATATTGCAGTTGTCGGAAACACTCAGTAAAAAATGCAGCGATAGAAAAAGTCAAAACTCGCTGCGCAAACTCGTCTAGAGGAAACCTTAATGCTCCGCTAAATCTACGCATTTATCTTGACACGTTCAGGTTATACAGGATGTGCTCGTCACTTTTTCCCACCAGTGTATATTCTTATACGTGATGAGTTGAAACGATTCTCTACTCTCCAGCATACATCTTGACCTTTTGCGCTAATCCATTGCCAGACATTCACCGAAAAACGGCTGCTGGAGCAATTACGATTTAAATATTGATCATCATATCTACAATTTTCAGGCCTATATACACGAAGACGACCATTCTTATGGGACTGAAAAACTTTTTCGTCAGTGAAAATTACATTATCCCAGAAACCTTGCTGCATGTTCAGATATTGATTAGAAAATATCATTCGTCGCCTTATACGTTTTTCTGTTAATTCTATTTTATAAGCTGCTGTATAATTTTTTAAGCCATACTCTCTAATACGACGCCGCGCGACGCAAGCAGATAATGGAAAATTTGTCATCTGAACAGCTCTACTGGCGGTATCAAAAGAATATTCTAATAAATATTGAGCCAAATTCTGGTCCTGTTCATTTGTAGAAGCCTTATGACGACCTGAACCACGCTTTTTATTGAGCAAGTTATTATTTTACCATTTACGGCAAATATTGTGAATGCTGCTCTTACTAACATTTAAATCAGCGGCCACCATTCGCAAAGACCAACCATTACTCAGTAAAGCGACTGCCCTAGATTTCCGATCAACACTCAAATGCGTTCTCATAATGAAAATTATTTGTTAAATGACAAATACTGACATTGGTGATATTTCATAAATGATACGTTTGATACAATTTTTCAATTAAAGATAGAGTATTACCAAACAGGATGTTAAATGCCTGCAGAGCACGCATCGTATATGCTCTTTTAATATATCAGCTTTAAAAATTCACAAGGAAGTAAAAATATTTAACAGCTGACTTTTGTACCTGGTTATCGAATCTTTACCATAACAAGACTTAAATAAAATGTTATTTTCTAGCGTTTTTATAAACATAATCATTGCTGTTTTTAAATACAATAGCGGCATCCTATTTCTCACTTCTCCTACAAAAAAAAAAACATTGTTGTAATACAATGAAATATGAAATGATGTCAGTTCTAAAAGTCCACAAATTATTTTTAGCATGATTTTTAAAATGGGTTTGTAAATTAATGTAACACATCTTAATTTTATGTATGTAATAGTTTTTATAACATCGACAGCTGTTACGTATGTAAACATACAGTGTGTGTAACTTCAATAGAGGTACATGTTTACATTCTTAATATTTTCAATTCATAGGCGGAACATGATACAATTTTCAGGGGGTTTTAAATTTTGGCGCTCGCGTCGAATTGACTCATATTCTTTATAATTACATCTTTCCATTTTTCATACGTTGTCGTTTTATTTCAAGGACAGCCTATATACAGATACTTCTAGATTGAGTATATTTTTCATAGCCTGATAGTTTTGGTAATAAAATCTTTACTCTTCTATTAAATTTGATCTACTTCCACAATGTTATGATTTACAATTTTTTTTAATATTGTATTATTTGTAGAAACGCTTTCTTCCATATGTACTTCATAAAGTAATTAATTCCTGGATTGTCTGTTTCCGGATGCGATTCCTACGAAGAAAGGGATCTATGGTCACCGAATATTACCGGTTACTATAAAATCGGTAGTATTCGGAAATAAATGAGAGAGGTCGCGTTTACTGCGAACTGCAAGATAGATCTAGACCGTAGGCAATTTCTTATAAGTAAGCATTGCAATGATTTATTGCAATTACCGCTTTTCGATCATGTTAGTTGTATGGTATGCGATATATAGGATCATGCTTGAAAGAGCTGATGATTTAGAGTATCATAGAGTCACGATAGGACGCTCGCTGTTACTGTATGTATAGAGTATAGAGGAATGATTTGGCAGGAAGTCAAATACTTATTTTTTAAAGAACACGTTTAAAATTTAATACGTGCAAAAAATTTTGAGTGACAATCTTTTTGAGCAAGAATTTGTCGCTGAGTTCCGAAATTTGAACATAGGTGATATGAGCATCGAAGATAATGTACGACCAGGATCATCAAAAACTGCAACAACTCAGGAAATGATTAAATCAATAAAATTATGATAAGTATTGTTTTGAACGATCGAAAAACTAACATTTTTAACCTAAGGTGATTTCTCGTATCGGAAACAAATTGATTGAACGCACACTTCACAAACTGTTAGAAAGGTAGGTTCCCTGAATCTTGAATTATAATCAAAAACGTGAAAGAATGCGTCAAGCGATCATTGTTTAACAAAAACTAAACTGATTTTTTTGCGAAGATTTGTTAGGGTTGATCAAACCTAACTTCACCACTATGTTCCTAAGTTCAAACTGCAGTCTCAACAGTGAACACATCATGCTAGTCCTCCGCTAAAGAAGCACCAAGGCGTTTCCATCGGGAAGTAAGGTAATGGCTACGATTTTTTATGATTCAAAATGGATGATTTTTATAGATGATCTTGCAAGGAGTGGAAGCCAGCAATAAAGAAAGCAACCTGGCTTGTAAAATTCCGCGGTTGTTATCATGATTTCTTCTCGGTTCCCTAGCTAAAACCGTGTTCGCATTCTTGGCACTGTTTCTTCCTTAGTCTGCGCCTTACAAAAGACATCCTCAGCGCTGCTACTCCTAATGACGTTGCCGCACTGAAACTGAAAGTTATTGGTTTGGGATGGGGTTATATGGGAGCTGTTTTGAGTCACTGAAGCGTCACGGTTATGTCTGAGTTGTTGGGGTAGAAGAGTCTGCCAGGTATTGCATAGATGATATCCCTCATCACAGTTGATATTATAAGGATACTTTAAGATTTCTATGGATTCACGGATTTTGCGGTAAAATGAAATTGAATTTGGTGTCCATTTTCCAACCTATGCTCAGCAAGTGAATACCCGGTAATACTCATCGTCCTACTACAACGCTCGTGCTCAGCAACACGAGTAGTCACCAAACACTTTATTTCGTCAATGTACAGTTCTGTAAATGGCATAGACGTCTTATTGTTAATTTTGACATTATTTTGTCTCTGTTAAAATGGCTTATTTTTCCTGTATTTGAATGGTTAAATAATGCCTTCATTATTGACATTAGTAGTCAAAATTATTGGTTCTAATTATCTTTAATCTTGATCATTATTTTATTTAAAGTTATCGTTTGTAAAGATATTATTTTTATCTCCTATATAAGATATAAAAAACACGTAATTTAAAGTAAAGTTATGTCGCCCTGTATTTAAATTTTACATTTAAGGTTTATTACGTTATATTCTTTGACATCGGTTGTGCCCTCTGTATGGTTTGTGGACCTTCCACAAGGTCTCTCTTCGTGGGGTTGTCTTACGAGCACTTCTGTTCATACGACCAGTGAGTAAGGTTGCGATTTCTTGGCGTACTCCGATAATCGAAATATGATTCACGTCTGCTCTAAGTATTTTGGAAATTAACGCAGTTTTCGGACTTGACTGGGGCGCAGTGAGAAAATTTAAAGAGAAAGCTCATTATCGTATCGGGTAATTGGACGTCTTTTGTTTCAAGGCAAATAGATGTATGTAGGCTTCGAGCTTTTCTTTTGTCTGTGCATTCGATGGGAATTTATAATATTTCGCATTCGAGGAGAAAAACTATATAACCAAGCATTCTTCGTAGCTAGAATGTCAAGACCACCTCATTTTTACCTGAACACCTGTGTCACGACCCATACGTTATTTTTTGTGGACCATGCCATCTGTGTTATTTTACAGCCGTTGAGGTATATTGCACAAGACCTTTTTTTTAATGCAGTAAACTTGAAAATTCTCACCGATATTTTATTTACTAAAATTATGATTTCGAATTTTAATACTAATCAAAACGGCATTTAATCTTTAATTCGTTTATGTATTTGGGAACTCCGTTAAATTGCTTCTTACGCGATTTACGTAAGGTGCAAAAGAATTTATTTCATTATTGTACATTTATCCAAATAATTAACGCTCATGTATGTATTTGATTTTTAAAGATTTATAAAATTAATTCACGTACAAGCTGCGAGCAATAAATTTTTGTCGTTAATGTCATTGTGAAATTTGATGAAATTGTCACAATGTAGATTTTTTCCCTAATTGATTATATCCCTTCTTAATGAAATGTCAATATAAATTTGCAGTGTGTCAAAGTCTTGTGTTTTGAATTTTTTTATTATGGTCTTAATATCATATTTTAACAAAGTAACGATTATTTCCTTAATAGAAACTGGAAGCTACGGTAGTAGTCTAGGACCCAAAATGTTCCGTAAATGTAACAGATTAAATTATAGGTTATTACCATCACGGCCGTTTCACAATACAGCAATTTACATTTTGTCAAAGAATGACATTGACAACCAAAATTTATTTCTCGCAGCAGTACATAACTTGCGTTCTAAAGATTCTAATCCTAAAATTATTTTGTATTAAAGTAATGATAAAATTTAGTTAATTTCACGTAATAATAATCTTGAATTTTTAATTGATGGTTAATTAGTTGATTTCACACATTTAGGTAGTTAATTTTTTAAAATTTTTGCAACAACTTTGTGAGATACTAATGTTATATATATTACAATGTTTTTCTTTCTGTCATCACTTATCATAGGCGTGCGATCAGATCTCGGTAAATTGTAATTTGTGTGTAATACCAAATGTAAGGTTCAACAACAGATCTGCAGTCGAACTATGAACTTTGATCCTAGGTTAAGGCATATTTAAATTGATTAAATAACTAATTGTCATAATTTTGGTAACATTTGCAGATTAATTTATTTTATCTGATTTTGGTGCAGCAATATCCGGAACGCAGGCATCCGCGAAGTACAGCGTTTGAGTTGTTGCGAGAAAGATTTGAAAATTCAGGCAGTATTAATTATAAAAAACCAATCCATATTAGTATGGCGATAACGGAAGAAAATGAATTCTTAGTGTTGGGCTGCATTCAAGAAAATCCCCATACCAGTGTGCGACTTGTAAGCAGAACCACAGAAATTAGTAAAACATCTGTGCATAGAATTATAAAAAAGTATAAATTTCATCCCTACCACATTCAACTTCATCAAGAATTACTTCCAACTGATTTTGAACGTCGACAGAACTTCTGCCAGTGGGCCATTGACAAAATTGACAACGATGAACATTTTTTTAGTTTTGTTATGTTTTCGGATGAAGCAACTTTTCACAAAAACGGTTTTGTTAATCGTCACAATTATCATTATTATGACACCGTCAATCCCCATCAATTCCAGACAACTGGTAGCCAACAAAGAGGGTCCCTAAATGTGTGGGCAGGTATATTAGGTACTCGCATAATTGGACCATTTTTTTTTAACCAACATCTGACTGGAGCCATATATTTGAACTTTTTACAAAATGAGTTGGATAATTTATTAGAAGACGTTCCTCTAGCAGTTCTACGTAGGATGTGGATTCAGCAGGATGGAGCACCTCCACATAATGCCGTAGAAGTGCGCCGGTTCTTGACTGAAACGTTCCCCAATAGATGGATTGGATGTGGAGGTCCAGTAAGCTGGCCCGCGAGATCACCAGACTTGACAAGTTGTGATTTCTTTTTATGGGGTTTCATTAAAGATAAAGTCTATGTTACGCCACCGACTACACCGGCAGATATGTGTCAGCGGATTACCCTGGCATTTCAAGAAATCAGCCCAATCATGTTGAGAAATGTTGAACAATCGTTTAAAAAACGTGTTCGTAATTGTTTCGACCAAAACGGAAGACATTTCGAAAAATAAATTAATGAACACTACATTTGTAATGTGCGTTTCCTATTTCATCCATTTCCTTATGTCTTTTTAAAACTGTTTTTGTTGCGTTTTATGTTTATGTTATGTTTTTATTTGTTGAGAAGTCCTGTTTTGTTAAAATTGTTTATTATACAAATTTAAATTATGCTTATTACTTGTGTATAATTATAAATGGTTCAAATGGTTATTAAATATAATATCTGCCATAATATTATTGTTACGTAGCCTACTTCGTGCAAATTGAAGTGGTCTGTTTCGACAGTAGCAGAAGAAATATACATTTTTCTCTAAAACGGTTGAAGATAAATGGGTACATTCTTATATCAAAAGAAAGAGAATTTAATTTTACATCCAACCCTGTAAACAGATATAGGGTGTCCTATTTAAAAAAACAGAGTTACTGGTATTTAAATGTTTCCAAATGTTGGTGCCAGTAACTGTATGTCAACAAAAGGATCCGTACATGTTAATATTGGAAATAGTAATGCAATTCAAGACGTATCAATTTGCGCAAACCAAAATATTCTACCTTTTTTAGTTTTGATCCTACAGCTCATTACCGAGAGCGCTGCAATTGCAAAATTTGTGATAAAATATTTATTTTCTCGAAAACAAAAGCACATAGGTATAGGTAGATCTTAATAAAAGTTACTTAAAATATCATGTAGAATCTAAAAAAAAATATAATATATAGGTTGATCCATTTAAAATAATAAAGTTACATACGCTTTTTCTATAACTGGGACAGCCTGTATATTTGAAAATATTTTCTAGCAATGCGTCGTTTAAATAGGGACAACTTTTATTTGAAACTTTTTTCTCTATACTGTAAAATAAACAAATTATCAAAGAAACCGCGTCAGCTTGGACACCTGTATAGTGGTGAACTTATTTATAATAATTCTTCAATATCTGTCCTAGCTTCAACGTAAGTAATTCCATTTAACTGTTATGTACTATCTTGCATAGGACCATACAATTTATATGCAGTTTTATATTGCCCATTTGAGATCTATTTTACATGTATTTTGTCAGTACACATCAGTGTTGGCAACCCTGCCTATAGAAGATAATCTACCGATATACCGATTTTTTTAATTTCAGTCTGAAATTTAAGGATAAAAGAGATCGAGGGAGGTATTTTTAGTAAAATAATAAATTGAGGGATTTTTACAGCATTATTTATATTGAAAAAATTATTAATAATAAGACTTAAATATTGTAAAGTACAGTATGCGGCAAAATAAACAGTACTGAAATTATGAAACGTTTATTATCTATGTACTTATGTATTTACTTTACATTATATAGCGTTACAAACATTGTTCACGACGACGTTCCCGATAAAACAGATGTTCAAGATGCCCTCCATTCAGTTTCAAGCAGTATTCGTAGCGTTCTCGAAGGTTCACAAACATGTCTGTGAACACAGGTTGTTGCATGGCACGAAAAAAACTTTGAATTTTAATCCGCAATTCCGGAATGTCAAACGGTGGATCGGTACGGAAAACAGCCTCCTTCAGCATTCCCCACATGTACGCATCAGGTGGTGTTAGGTCTGGTGAGGGCAATGAGTATGGGAAATCAGTGCCACGCGAAATAAAGCGATCCCCAAAATGATTACGCAGCATTCGAAGAGACTCCCAAGCCGTGTGTCAGGTTGCCCCGTCCTGTTGAAACCATTGTTGGTTACGTGGTAGGTTCTTGGCACGACAAAATCGCTGAAGATCATGCAGAAACGGTGTGATAACCTGTTCTCTGTAGCGCTCCTGATTCCCAGTTAACGGCGCTCCATCGTCTGCTTCAATGAAATACGGGCCCAATATGCCATGTGCGGATACAGCACACCAAATGGTAACACGGTCACTATGAAAGGGTTGCTCGACGATTATGTCAGGGCGTTCGAAACCGTGTTGTCTGCTTGTTAATGTATCCGTTTAAATGAATATGGCTTTTATCGGAAAACCAAATATTCGACAAGAACGATGCGTCCTCATAATCCGTAGCCAACACACGTGCGCAGTATTCGGCTCTTACACGCTTATCAGCTGCCGTGTTGTCTGCTTGTTAATGTATCCGTTTAAATGAATATGGCTTTTATCGGAAAACCAAATATTCGACAAGAACGATGCGTCCTCATAATCCGTAGCCAACACACGTGCGCAGTATTCGGCTCTTACACGCTTATCAGCTGCAGTCAGACGCTGTCCGGTCTGTATTTTGTATGCAAACCCACCAATATTCTTGAACATTCGACGGAGCGATCGATCACTGATATTAAATTTTAATGATGATCCTCGGGGGCTTCGTTTCGACGATTGCAGCACCTGATTCAAAATACGCCCTTGATCAATACCACCTAGATAGAAGGCCGCACAACTGCAATAAAACTTTTCTGTGACGTCATCAGAAAGAGGCCATCGATAGTGTATCTGATAGTGTATCGACTGCATTGAACTGTATTAGGTGCATGCAGTAAACGCTTGGACAGTGAACGTGATAATCTCGTTGTTGATGTTATATCGTTATTACTGTGCTTGTTTATAATAAAATATGGTGTTAAAGTGTTGTGTTCCTAATTGCAAAGGAAATTATAATTCTAACAATAAAGCACACGTGTTTAAATTCCCAAAAGATGAGGTTATGTGCAAGAAATGGTTGCTTGCAATTCCAAGGCAGAATTATACCGTCTCTAAATATTCGGTAGTAAGTATTAATATATCTTGTTCGGGTTAAGGTAAAGCATACATCTGCCACCGATTTCCGCAAAAATAATTATTGGGGCGTAAAATAATTAAGAGGGGGCGTTTAGAGGCCCTTTAGGGAAGTAATTTATCCCAATAAAGTTTACAAAGTTCTGAGAGGAAAGGCACCGCTAAACAATCAAAAATTCAAATACGTTCAAAATGACAACAAACCTCAAACGTTACGTTTACATACTAAAACACACATATAATTTATTTTCTTGCAATTGTATAGTATCTTTCATTTATACTAATGCCATTGACGTTTATATTTTCTATGTATTCACTTTGATTAGCGTATATTTTGTAAATAAACACTATAGAAAATGTTACTGTCAAGAGGACATTTTGAACGTATTTGATTTTTTTGTAGCTTAAGGGTGCCTTTCCTCCTACAACTTTTTAAATGTTATTAGGGTAAATTGCTTCTCTAAAGGTCCCCTAAATGCCCCCCTTAATTATTTCACGGCCCAATAATTATTTTTGCGAAAATCGTTGGCAGATGTATGCTTTACCTTAGCCATTATTACAAAAACTCAATGCTTTATATTTACTATTTTATAGGTATGTGACAAGCACTTCAAACCTGCAGATATCTTGTGGGAAACAACTGCAACCGATGAGAGGACTGGCAGAAGTTTAACAGCTCCTCTTGCTAAACCAAAATTATGAAAGACTGCTGTACCATGTATATACCCTAACAGCCCAGCATATTTTTCTCGTAGCTCAGCTCCGTCAAGAGAAGGACCAGAAGAGAAACGAAAAAGAATAGAAGCAGAAGCGATACATACGGCAGTTCAAGAAAGCATTAGTAGCCAAAGTAAATATGTAGAAAAAGTATCGGTTGAGAACCTTTCACATTTAAAAAGTAAAATTGATTTAGTTAATTTGCCAAACAAATGATGTAGTATAATGAAGGAACCATCAATTATTTTTATGTTTATTGATATGACAGTGCAACCACACTTTCTAGTATATGTCACAATTGGCGAGAACATGTTGCCAGAGGTATATTGTAAAGGTATCATGGTACACCTTTCAAATATTAAATCAATTAGGATCTGTAATATAAATCAAATAGAAAATTTAATTTTGTAAGTTGATAACTTTATAAATAAAAATGACTTAAATGGTGACCTTAAAACGGTTCAGAATGAATTCATAATTGGTTTAATAGATGAATATGTTTCAGAGACAATGCAGTAGCTTTATTCATGAAGTCACAGTTAAAACTTTCTTTACTTCCTAAAAATAGAAGGGAATATACTACTGACTTCTTAATTTTTTGTTCAATTTTCTATTTTATTTCACCTCATGCGTACAATTTTTTTCGAAATCACAGTCCTTTAATTTTACTTTAATTAATTTTAATTGTAGTCCACCTAACCGATGTGACGTTGCAAATCGTTTTGTCGCAAGAAATATTAAATAGAAGTAAGTGTGATATTACATACTTGTGAATATTTGTATAAAAATATAATATGGAAATTTACAAACATATTATTAAATAACTACTGTAAATTAAAAAATAATGTTATATGAAAATCTAAAACAAGAAAATCTATTATATTTCCGAAATAAATAATAACAATTGTTAGTGGTTTTATTTCTTTTGTATATATATATATATATATATATATATATATATATATATATATATATATATAGTTTAAGAGATAACAATTAAAAAAATTGTTAACAGTTCTCTATATTTTTGGAATCACACGAATGAATGAATAAAGTACATCATTACTACTGTAGTAAAAAAACTATCATAATTATATTAGATTTGATAGATATAATCTTGTATAAATAAGTGCGAGCGCCAGTAGAAGAGTACCTATTCGGACGTCTATAAACAATAAAGTAGTTTTAAAACTGATTATTTAATTTATTTCCACTACATATGCCTGTTTTATTTGTATTTATTGTCAGTAATAAGTTTATAGTTTCGTATGTTTTTTAAGAATAGTAAAATACTATATTGAAAACAGCTAATATTTTCATTTAAAATTTATTTCAAACACATTAGTTAGCTTGCATTTTGTGATGATCGTTTTCGCACTGAATATATATTGGCCTCTTCGTAGTGACGTCATTGACCAGTAGTTAGGCCTTCTATCTAGGTGGTATTGCCTTGATTCGTATTGGTTGTGACTGACACAACACGACTGTGTATTTGACACATGCGCATTTCAGTACTGTTTATTTTGCCGCATACCGTATATAAACGGCTTACATATTATCTTAGTGTGGAAATAATTCAAATAATGCAACGTTAGTGCGATTTACTAACATCTATTTGAAAGTATACGTATATTTAGGGCCGGTCTTTCAATGTGCAGATAAGGTCTCGGTTAGTTAACTCTCAGATATATCTTACGGATAATAACATTTTTCGTCGTTTTATCGTCAATTACTCCTTATCCAACAGTTTACTATTGGTGAACGAATTGACCATTTCGAAATATGGGATGATCTGGCACTTTTCGAAGATTTCCTCCAAATCTTTATGCACATCAACTTTGGAACCATCGCCATTAACATAAAAGCCACATTTTTCTTTGGCGACATTCTTCTTTAGGGCTTTATTTATCGACTCATACTTTGCCTTTAAATTTGTGGAGTCCTGTTACACAAATATGGAATTCCTGGCATTAAAGGACAAGGCCGCTGACTCCCATGCTTCATTTTTCTCTTTCCACGTGAACACATCCGAAACTTTGCTTTCAATAATATGCTTATGCTGGAGCACGAGCAACCAGGTTTCATCGTTAGTAATTAGGACGACGACGTCGTCTAATTTTATTTCAGAATATCGGTCAAAAAACAAATACAGCAAAATAACAACAAACAACCAAATAATAAGAAACTTGACAAATAATAATATTAAACGTACAGCTGAAAACAAAAAAAAAGGAAGTGAAATTGTACCTATTTCAATTTCGGTACTATTTGTCAATTGTTAACTTGACAATTCCTATCAAAAACATTTAAATCAATGTCATTAAATTTAAATTGGTAGGACTATTATGAACAGTTCATATCTCTTTCTAACTACTGTATGTGCGTTAGCTACTTCTCGCTCCCTCTTGAACTCGTTTGAATATAGCCGTTTAACGCTGCAATGCAGTTACAGAAAATGTTAGAAACTGTCGGATAATTAACTATTGGAATAAAGCGCTTGAAAAGACGTATAAAAGTTATCTGACAGATTAGTTTTTCTACGAACCATTCTCACTGCGTCGTCTGTTCGAGCAGTACACCAGCTGAGAGAACATACGACTTTATACCGTCATACGAAGCCGGAAGCAATGGCCGGCCGAATTGTTACTTTAACAAAATTAATTCTAAATCCAAACACCACGATCCACTGGTCACAGGAATTAAAAGAAGAGACATTCGAGATAATTGACCGAACGTTCAACGAAAGAGATATCCAGCAAATTCTACGGACATCGCCAAACATATTTATGGTAGATCCAAACCAGCCAAAAATACAAGTCAGGATACCAGAAAAAAACACCGAACCGCTCAAAGAAGAAACCGAACACAGAACAAGATGCAAACTGAAATCAGAAGACTTTATATACCCGAAATTCACGAAGAAGCCAAAAATAGACGAAACAACCTCACCGATCGAAACTAAAAATTCTTACGACGCCCTCGAAAACAAAACTGAAGAAAAAATGGAAGAAGAAACTTCCGAATTCACTCCACAGCCTTCAACATCAGCTAGCTCGCCCAGGGTAAGTGACAAAACCAACATCACACATAACACAAACACTGTAACACGAAAACCACACAAAATTGCACCAATAATAGTCACGGAAAAAGACAAATGGACACACATACGACACATACTTAAGACAAACAACATTAACACTGAAGAAAACAAACTTGTGAAACCTGGTATTCACATCGAACCAACAACTGACAATGACTACCACACACTTAAACAAATACTCGACAAAGAAAACATACAATACTATACATTTCAACTTAGAAGCGAAAAGACATTAAGGTAGTCATGCGTGGCATTCCTACCTTTATCACAGACACTGAAATTACCGACGACTTGACTGACCAAGGATACCCAACACTGAAAATTAAAAGAATGAACGGTAAACACGGCATACCTGCACCACTGGCACTAATCGAACTAACGAGACAGTACAAGTCAATTTACAACTTACGCGACTGCTGCGGACTTGCAATAAAAATAGAACCTTTACACAAACGGACAGACATAATACAGTGTCACAAATGCCAGACTTTCGGACATCACCAAAGAAATTGCAACGTAAACTACAAATGCATGAAATGCGGAGACGAACACTCGACACACTTATGTACAAAGACGAAGACAACCCCACCAAAGTGTGCAAACTGCGGTGGCCCTCACCTATCCACGATCTTAAACTGTCCCAACAATCCTAACAACCCTACAAACAAAACCACACCCAAACCTAAATACATACCAGCACCACCCCCAACAACTAATTCCTGGACTCAAAGACAAAACAAAACAACACCTAACACAGTTGACGAATTAGCACTTGCCTTAGGCAATATGCTAATAACACTAAACTCGACAAACGCAACAAAAGAACAAGTACAATACTTCGTAACAAAAACACAGACAATCATAACACTTTACAATAATAAACATTAAATACACACACAACTGAAACGCAAAAAAAAATGTGATGATGACCAACAAACGAACACACATGACTTAAACGCAAAAAAGCGACTGACACACAGACTTTACACGCACAATACAAACAGGACCGCACAAAAAACACAACAGTGCACGATTAAATCAGACTCAAACACATCACAACCCTGGGAGATACGAAACAATGGAGTGGAAATGAAGGCAACTTCGACCACAGAACAAAATTCAACGACTCATACACATTAGTTTTTCTAACGGATAGCTAACTGAGACTTTATCTGGATATTGAAAGACCGGCCCTTAATATTTATAGTATATTTGTCGACATTACAATTTAAAACTGATGCCCGCCCATTCAACAACAATAGTTAAGTACCCTATTCGTATCGGATGCCTAATATTTGAACTCTTTGCAGTAGAGAACGGAGAAATAATATAAATATATATGTATACGAGAATATCCATAGTATAAAAATGTATTGCCAGTTTGAGAAATAGTTTTGTTCTGAATTGTTGTTTTATTTCTTTGTTAAACATGTCAAGTTCTTCGAGCAGTGAAAGTAGTGAACCAAAAAGTGTAAATAGAATTAAATATAGTCAACGTTATAGGGACGAATGGGAAAAAATACCAGAATTTATAGGCTGGTTACAAAAAGGTAAAAAAAGTTACTAATTTGTTTTTGTAAATTTGTAATGAGGACATAAATATAAAAAGTGGAAATTGAAATAATAGTTGCTACAATTTTCCTGTTTATCATTTATATTTTGTATTCCCTTGACAAAGGCGTATTGCCGAAACATGTAGGGTTTTTTAAATATATATATACTTTGAAGTAATATACCAGACCTTTAATCGCCGACTGATTAAGTTTACTATATATATATATATATATATATATATATATATATATATATATATATAATTATTTCGTGACCTTTGTATGGTATGGTAAATTCAATTTGTTGGCGATTTAAGGTCTGGTTTTACTTCAAAATGTATATATTTAAAACAATCCTACATGTTTCGGCAAATGATGCCCCTATATATATATATATATATATATATATATATATATATATATATATATATGTATATATATATATATATATTGATACGGGGAAATAGCTCTAATTATTCATATAGTAATTAATAATATTTCTTAATTAGTCCCACGTTAGGGTGACAATTTGAAGACTTATACTTTAGTTTAATGTTTAGTTTATTTCAATATGTTGCTTTAATTTCTAATTGATTTTACGTATTATAAATATTTAAATAGTGTAGAACCCTACATAATTATAGTGTGACGTTTTATAACAATTTTCAAACTTTAAATGTCGAGTCGGACAGTTGTAATAGGTTAATTTTAGTCCAAAAATATAAATAACGAATTTTTGTTGAATTAATTAATGAGTTAATTTAGAAGTCATAATTAGATAAAATAAACATTTCATAAAATCCACTGTAGCATACATTACATGGCTGACTTTTAAATAATAAGTACCTATATAAAAAAGGAATGTTGTTATCGAGAAAAAGAAACTTAACATTGGAATCAAATAGTAATTTACGTAACCAGTTATGAAAAGACTAATTTTATTTAACGAATGTAATGTTTGCCAAAACGAGCGAATGAAGTGAGCTAATTTTGCAAATTAGATGAGTCAAATAAAATCATAACGTGTTAAGTATAAAATTTTATCTAACCCTGGTTTAAAATAGATAGTTATGACGTTAAAATGTAGCGTTATTATTGTGTTAGATAATAGTTATTAGTGGGATAGAAGCATTACACTACGAGTGTGAGTGATTACAAATGACGAGGGCGTTAGCTCGAGCTTCATTTATATCATAATATGCGTAATACGCTCAAATTTGTTGTAAACAATTTTTATTACACCACTAGTAGTGTAATGGGGTTCGTTATTCAATTCAAATGAGCGCTATTGTAACGCTCATATAACACAGATGTAGACAAAATAAGTTATTGTAAATAAACTGAATATACTCGGACATAAAAAATGTCAAATGTTTGTGACAATAGTTTAAAATGTGACATTATAATTTCAATGTGAAAAAAGTAAAAAGTCATATACTGTCGTGAGCAAAAAAAAAACGGGACAGTGTCAAAATCGTTATGTCAATTTCCTTTATTTTTTAGCGTTGTAATTTTAACATTTGATTAACTTTCAAACTCTACGTCAAATTATATAATTATATATCATAGTTGATAATTCAAAATTGAAAATGCCGCATCTTTCGAAAACTGATTAGCCAGATTTGTTACTTGTAGTTTGAAAAATGAGAAATCATTAAGAAGTGTATCGGTTCAATTTAATATTGGTAAAAGTTCAGCCGCAAGAATATATAAACAAAAATGGAGGGAAGAGGATAATTTATATCGGAAAATAATTTCCGGACGTAACATAATTTCGAATACGCAGGAAGACGAAACATTAGTTACTGAGATTAGGCACAACCCTTTCAAAACATTAAAGGAAGCTATAAGAACAACACAATTTCCTGTCTCATCTTGTAACACAATGGTTACAAGAGAATGAAATTTAAACTTGAGACATCCAACCCTACAGTCCTTATCTAAATCCATTGAAAATGTATGGGGATTAATGAGATAGAGCTTCTACCCAGGAAGAATTTTGGGAAATTGTTCATAATGCTTGGCATACAATTTCTACAAATTTTGTACAAAATATTGTCGCTTCAATGTCTACAAGATTAGATGCAGTTAATAATAACGGTGGAATGACGAAATACTAATTATTTTAATGTAATAATTATTTTAATTTAATAAATAATCTTTCTCTATCGTTTTTAGTAATTTTTATTTACATTTATTTTAAAAATGTTTAATAAATGTCAATAAGACACACATTTTTGACAATTCCTGACTTACTATTATGAGTAAAGATAGCCACTTAAGTAGTCACAATTTAAACCCACGCAGAAGCAGTGTCCCGTATTTTTTGCTCACGACAGTACTAACGAAATATAAAAGTAAGTAGCCGGGTATAAAATAGTTGATTAAAGCACAAGTTTCATAAGGCACCATTTTGTCGCACGAGTTTTTTTATACTATTTTTGCTATTTTGTATTTGTTATATTAATAAATTGAAATTACTTAATTCGAAAATTCAGAATTTTATTTTTATATAAAGTATGCAGTTGGTCACATTAATACTTGACATTTTCAAATTTAAATATTGCGATCCACAAAATATTATTTATTAATTTTCGGGTAATTACTTGATTTTTATTTAAAAATATAAACATTAGTGACATAGAAACTAATATATGTTGTTGTCAATTGTATACAATATACATTGTTTGTGTAGTATTTTTCTTTTATACGTATATTATTTCTGTGGAATGTACTTAAATTCTTAAAATCAAATGACAGCATCAATATTATTATTATTATCAATAAGATATTAATTTCTGTATTCGAACAACGCCAACATTGAAAAATGAAAAAAAAGCGTATTGAAACCAAGATCATTTTGATACTGTATTGTGTTTCATAATGAGCTCATTACGAACGCAAAATATAAAAAAAATATATATGACCTTTGATTATTGATATGAACGAGTAAGTAGAAAAAGAATAAGTCACAAAAATTTATGTGGTGAAATATAAATTTATTATATTGGGAAATATAAGTATTGGATGAGTAAAATAAGAAAGTCTATGTACACTGCGCGACTTATAAAACCCGTACAACTCTTATGAGCATAAAATCAGAGTTGTAAAATTGTAAAAGTTTACATATAAAATTATAAAAATAGATACCATGAAACTGTTGAAGAATTTGAAAAGTAAATGGGTTTGAAAAGGACCAAATTTAACACAAATAGAAAAGACCATGAAGTTTATAATTTAAGAAATAAAATTGGAAGAGGACGAAGGTTTATACAAACATCTATAAGTTGTAGAAATGGAAAATAAATATGCAAATAAATAGATCTTAAATCTCTAAAATAACATATTGGGAATATGTACTTTAGCTATGTTACTAATTATACAAAAATAGGTTCAAAATTAAAACGGTCTACCGATTTAACACAAAAACAAATAAAAATTTCAAACATTTTTGTAAAGACTACATAACAATCATTATTGCATCATGGAAAACATACAACTAGAACTTCTAATAAGATCTAAAATATCAAAGAAATTTTCCATCTGATTTTTTTGCTGCTTAGCGGACGAAGAATATCGTGTACTGTAAATTTACTTTACTAACTTACCTCACTCTCCCAAAGCTGATGGAGTTGAATCACTCTCAGAGATGAAACCGGGTAGATGAAACAACCAATACCGTTGGAAGACTCGAAGCAATTGTATTTGTGAAAACTTTACAGAAGTTATATAAATAAATAAAGTTTGGCGGGGGTTTACTGCTAAATTGATTTAATTACATTGTTATGGAATTATACAAATATTTTCTGTTTTCACTTATCATATGTAAATAAGTGTTCAACATTTACGACCTTAATTGTAAAGTAATGTAGTCATTAACTTTTCCTTATTCTAAAACTCTCGAAAACAATTAGTTTAGGTTACAATTTAGCTTAGTTCCAGTTGATTAGGCATTGAACCTTCTCGTTTTCAATAATACGTAAATGAATCAAAAAACTTTCTAATTCTCAATTCTAAGAATTTTAGTTGAAATAAAAGAAGTGCTTTCTTTTATAATTTCTGTCGAGCAGATTTTATAGTAGCGTGTACGATTTAATATATTAACATTCAACAAATTATTGTAAGAAATGGCTTAAAATAAATTTGAAACAAATAAATTGATTGTAGAGTCCTTAGATTACAACCTTATAATAAATACCATAAATTGTAGTTGTCTAAATTACCAACAATATTGACCATAATTATAAAAGATGTTGAAAATGTCCACCACCTTCTTCCAAGCATTTTACGCACCTCCTCCGAATGCTACTAAATACATTTTGCAGTATGGGACTATTTCTAATTTCACTAATTTTATTTATAATTCTGTTTTGGAGATCTATATAATCTTGCACTGGTACTTGATAAATTGAATTTTTTAAAAAAGGCCGTAAGTAGTAATCACACGGTGTAAGATCACAAGATCTTGGAGGAAATTCATGATCGCTGTTCAAACTAATTAAACGATTTCCAAACACTTCTTGTAACATATTCATTGTTTCCCCTGCTGTGTGAGCTCTAGCACCATCTTGTTGAAAGTATCCCAAAGCTAGTTCATCATCGCGAAGTTGATTAAAGAAAGGCAATAGTATTTCCTGTCGATATCTTTCTGCAGTCAAGGTACCATTAAAAAAAATTGGACCAATAATCCTTCTTCTACTTATAGCGCACCAAACACCAACTTTCTGAGGATGTAAAGGAGCTTCAACATAAAAATTATTGGGCTTTGTATCACTCCACATTCTCATGTTTTGCGAGTTAACATATCCACTAACATGAAACCATGCTTCGTCTGAAAAGAAAGTTTTGTCTAGGACATCATCATTAAAATTATTTGTAAACCATTCGCAAAATACTACTCGTCGCGGATAATCAATTTCGAGGATTTCTTGCAAACAAGTTATACGATATGGGAGTAACTGTAAATCTTCTTTTAAAACTTTATGGCAAGAACCAACTGGCAGCCCGGTTTGTTGAGCAAGAGTTCTTACTGAAGTTTTAGGGGCATCAGTCATTATTTCTCTAACATTCCCAATCACTTCTTCTGTTCGGACTTTTGGTCACCCACCACCCGCTTGGCGTCGCACACTACCAGTTTGTCGAAAAACTGGAACAATTCTGATTAGTATACACTGAAAAGTATTATAATCAAAAGCAAGGTTGGGAAATTCATCTCGAAATTCTTCCAAAGAAGCTTGAATTGAATACTTCCACTGGCCATCGATATTTTGACCATTTCGAAAATATGCTTCAACCATGAATGCTTTGTGTACGTTAGTAAATACCATTTTCAAAATTAAAAAATATAAATTAGTATCTTCGATATTAGATTCTGACAATTTTTGATTTATCACAAAAATTACGATGTAATTAACAGTTAAAGCTATGAAAACAAGAAACTAACTCACAGCATTTTATTTATTTAACGAAATATAATCTAAATAGACTAAATTATTAAAACTCCACACGCTTCTATCTACGCCCATGAAAACAGAAATTTAACTGTAAATATCCAACAAAAAACGTCCTAATTCTCGATGGAAACAGATGTGCGCGCTATCCAGATCAATAGTGCATTGAGTAACTGCGTGATGTACTTACAGATGTTGCAGACTATTTATATCGTCCGTCGTAATGACGACGTCATTTCAACCCGATGTGTCCGGTCTCTGATAATGATATACATGAAATATTTGTGCTCGTGTTTTTCGGAACGTCAGAAATAGGTTATTTTAAGTATGTAATAAAAATAAATGTCATTACAACAAAAAACAACACCACTCTCATACGGTTGGTCAAATTTTAAGCTGTGTGGACCGAGTTTTGGCGGGATATTTGAGTCACTCCTTCTTATTCTGAGACCATAATTGAGAATGATTCTGGTGTCTATCATGTCTAGATTTATCGTTATATATTATTATATCAGGTCTTGTTAAATGTTTTGGGATTCTTAATTCGTTTCCAAACTGAAATTTGTCTTGTTCTGTAGGCCGGTCTCAGAAAATATTGTCCTAACTTGTTACATATTACTTGTCAACTCCATGCTTTACACCTTGTGGCAGAACAGGTTCGTAGATGTTATCCAGAGGTAGATGCTTTAATATCGAGTACAAAGACACTATTCCTGAAATCTCCAAAACGTATTCGGAGATTTCACGAATTGTCCCCATACCCCTGAACCACCATAGCCGATTCTGACACGTTGGGGTACATGGTTACGGGGCGAAGTTTTACTATCATGGACATTTTGAAAAAATTAAGGATGTATTTTTATCATTCGATCCGAAAGAAAGTGCAGCTATCAATACAAGCCAGAAAAAATATCAAGATGTACAGATTAAAATGGATTTACAAAGTATTCGTGAGAATTACTTGGGACTAGAAGAAGCAATAACAAAATTAGAAAATTCGTCGCTGTCGTTAGAGGAATTACTGCAAATCGTTAAAGATGTTCACGCACAACTGTGTGCTGTAGAAGACGCAAAAAATGAAAGTGTTCTAATTAAATTTGAAAGTGTTTTAGACAGAAATGCAGATTTTGACACCTTAACACGTATTTGTGAGGGCACGTCTACAGATGCGTTATGTTGCTTAAAAAAGTATTTTGATTATGCGAATATAACATCACCAGCTGTAGAACGCTCGTTTTCCGAATATAAACATATTTTTTCCTCACGGCGGACATGTTTTTCAGAAATAACCTTAGAAACGCACCTGATGTTGAAAATATACTATTGGGTTTCTCCAATTTGTCAATCATTGGAAGAGGCTTAAAACGGTAAGTGTTTTTTTAAATCCTCTGTCGTGCACACAATCACTGATTTCGTACATTTTCCAATTTATTTATAAGTACATTCAACGCTGCTATAATATGTACTATTCTTATTTTTCGTGTGTTTATGTATATTGCTTTAATAGCAGAAAATGAAATGTAGATTTAATTATTTCTGATAGAATAAATGTCTCTACTTCTATACTTATATCGGTAACAAGCTCATGTTGCGTCCCTATTCTATCGCATATTCTAATATATTACGAATTACACTCCCATACCGGCGCTCATGGCGCGCACGGAAATTGGTCTGCTCTACTCATAAGAGATGCAGAATATTTAAATTATCGTTATGTAACTTTAAAACTATTTCTTTACGATTTTCTGTCATTTTATACTTGCTTCAGCCGTATGAAAAAAATTAGTAACACATTAAAAAATTCCAAGACAGAATAAATAACGCACGAGGTGAAAATAAAAAGTTGAATGAATATTAACGTCTAAATAAATTTCTTTAAAAAAATAGAGCAAATAGTGTGATGTAACTTGTAGAACGTAGCGTGCTAGTATTGTAATAGACTCCGACAATTATAATATCCGTCTCAAAAAATAAAACTCGTTGCTTCTTGAGATGAGTAGCAAATTACAAAAATACATAAACCGAGAACCCTTTCTCAGATATTCTCAACAACTGGACGCAATTGATCCAAATTCATTAAGTGTCTGTAATTAACAATAATTGGGTTTCGAATGGACGTGAAGAATTGGGCAATAGAGGAAGAAATATACTAAATACAAACACTTCTTAAAGAACACGCGCTAAACACACGATCACACATACTTTACACACTCACATAGACTACACACATGCACACGGTAAACCATATACTTGGTGGAATTATTCGTCCCATCTTTCTCAATAAATAAAAACCGTTTTACGCCTTTTTTCTTTTCACGTACCTCGTCTATTGACACGTTATTACGGATAGTCTCTTTTTTACTGGGAATTAACGAAACTCGTGTCTGTTTGTGTTTCCTGTTTCAGTCGATTTGGTGTGGCACATCACATATATTGCTGCTGGCTGTTCTACTGCTGGTATTGGATCTATTGGAAGGCCGTCGAAGCGTGGGCTTTTATGAGTAAATTGCGCTAATCAGTCCCTGCTGATGTTAACGCGCACACGAATCACATAATGGAAAGGTGCTCGGCGGACGGTTTAACCAGTAATTGTCGGTAAACACGGTGGGCATATACGTGAATTAAATGAGTAAATATAATCTGCTCTGCTTGCAAGAAATTAAACTGAGGAATTTCGGTTGTTCTTTTTGTTTTATTTATAAGCTAAATTTGTGCTACAATCCATAGATTTTTGTCAGTATTTATTAGTATATTTACACTAGACAACACATACAGGATGACTCATAACTAATACGACAAATGTAAATGAGTAATTAGCAATGCTATTTTGAACAAGTAACTTCCCATGTACATGTGGCAAATCTTTAATAGTTTGCGATATACTGGCTTTCTAAATTACCCGTGGGCAAACTCAAAATACTACATATTTAATTAGTTAATTGACGAAGGAGATACTTGTTGAAACTTCATTATAACGCTAAGAAATAAATAATTAAACTTCTAGTTTCAAAAATTCTTTTATGGTAAATACCACTACAATATTGTTTCGTCATACAAAGGCTTCATCAGGTGGATGAAATACTGAATATGTACAATACAAGTTTGAATATTTATGCGAAAATTATTGGGGAAATGGCGGTGTAAAATTTTTACAATCTTAAATTTAGTAGAGGGGAGTTGTTTAAATCTAGTTGGTCATTTAAAGCTAATCCTAAACTATTGTATCTATTAATTTCTAACAGGTTAAGTTTTTTACTTTTTTCTTGAATGTGTAAAATTTTGAAATCTATATTAAATCTATGATTGATATCTATACAATGACTTGTGAAAGTTGAATCTGTTTTCTTTTCTTTATGGCTTCTCTCGTGTTCTTTCATACTAATTTTGAATGTCCTCCCCGATTATCCTATGTATACCTTATTACAATCTTCGCATGTTAACTTATATACACCAGAGTTTGATTCTTTCTCTATTTTATCTTTGTTGTTTTTAATAATGTTCTGTATAGTATTGTCTGTTTTAAATGATATTTGTTCGTTATTAAGTTTTTTAATGAAAGTACCAATTTTTTCCGAAACTTTTCCTAAGTAAGTGATTGAATTATAGGAATTAATTATCTTGTATTTTAATTTTGGATAAACTAAGGAAAGGGTTTTAGATTTTTGTTGGCTATTTAGGATGTTATAGACAATATTTATAGAGTAACCATTGTTTAATGCTATTGTGTATATTCTATTTAGTTCAAGGTCGAAATTACTTTTACTCATAGGTACATGAATTAATCTATATACCACTGATTGGTATGCTGATAATTTGTGTGTTATAGGATGAAAAGAATTAGCGTGTATTGTGATATCTGTGTATGTGTATGTGTTGGTTTATGGTATATAGCGAACTCGTGTTTATTAGTTTTGTGTGATATCGTTAAATCTAGAAAATTAATGCTTTTATTTATTTCTGTTTCTATAGTAAAATTTATTTTGGGGTGAATAGTGTTGATATAATCATGTAAAGTTTTTAATTGTCTATCTGAACCGTTAAAGCAAATTAATATGTCATCAACAGACCTAAACCAATATACCTACACAATTACCAAACAAGGGATGTTTACTAAATTATAGTTTCTAAATTATTCATGAAAATTTCCGCTAATAAGTGGCTTAGTGGGTTTCCCATTGCTAGACCCTCTGTTTGTTTTTAAATTTCTTTTTAAATTGAAAATAATTTTGTTCCGGGCACGTTTCTAAGAGCTGTAAAATTTCGGTCTTTGTGACAATGTTCGTGTTTCTACGTTCTAGTTGTAAAGTAATTAAATCTATTACCTCCTGGGGTGGGATACTAGTGAACAAATTCGAGACATCAAAAGAAATGAGTTTACATTTGTTTGGTAATTGCAAGTTTAAAATGTTGTTAATTAATTCCTGAGAATTTTTTTTAGCGGAGGACTTAGATTTGAATTTAGTGTGTGTAAGAATTAAATCTATTAAGTGTTTGGACACATTTCTACAAGGTGCTTTTACGTACGATACTACTGGTCGTATAGGTGTATTGTCTTTATGTAGTTTAATTAAACCGTATAATTTGGGGGGTAGGGGATTCATAGTGGTTAATATACGTTTTTGAGTTTATTAAAAAGATAACCTGATTTTTCTATAGTTTGTTTCATCTGTTTTTGAAATTTGTTAGTAGGATCAGATTTAAGTTTTATGAATGAATTATTATCGAGGAATTCATGAACTTTATGTATGTAGTTTGATTCCGGAATTGCTATAAGTGTATTTCCTTTATCAGCTTTTGTAAATATAATATTGTTACTAGTCACTTTCTGTTTAATTGACTTAATTATTTTATTTTCAATATTAAAATGCTTAGTAGTACGGTAATTTTCTAGAATATGTTTAGCTGCATATTTATTTCCCCGGTTATCCTTTTGCTTATTTAAGGCTAAATCTGTTTCTACTGCTAAGATTTCTAAATGTTTATTATTAATGTTAGGGGTTAAGTTGTATTTGAAACCTTTAGATAAAAGATTAATTTCTTCGGTTTTGAATTCTATATCCGTAAGGTTTTTAAATCGTTCATAAAAATTAATATTTTGATTTATGTTAACTAAAGGAATCGGCATTGTGCTATGTTTTTTACAGGATATAAGTTTATCTAGTTTACTATTTTGAATTAAGTATTTTTTGTGAATTATAAGATTAATTTAAAATTTAATAAAAAAGAAAATTAATCTTAATCTGTCCTAGTAAACAAATGAATGTAATCGAATTCTCAAATTGTCATTGCATTTACTCTATTTTTCCAGCAAATGTTTAAAAAACCTCTAAACATGGCATCTATTAGTTCACTTGAATATGCGGATATGATTTTTGTTTATAGTTTTTATGATGGTGATGCTCGTAATATTGCGTGTGAATACCAACGATGGTTTTCAAATAAAGGACAACCAGGATGAGAAGTATTTTCAAGAACGTTTCAAAGAATCCGAGAAACTGGCTGTAAAATCAAACCGAAAGTCCGCATGTGTTGCATAACATAGAAGCTGAAGAAGCAATTGTCGATTCTGTAATTGATAATCCCTCGCATCAGTACTTAACAAATAGCACGACAGGTAAATTCTAGTCAAAGTTCCGTATGGAGAGTTTTACACTGAGAAGTGCTTCATCCCTATCATTTTCAAACAGTTAAATCTTTACTGAATAGAGAGTATGCTGGTAGACTACAGTTGTATCAATGGCTATTAGATCGTACCCAAATCATCCAGCATTCATATCTAATGTATTGTGGACGGATGGAGGGATGGAATTAACAACACACGTAATGAACATTTATGGTTAGTAGAAAATCCACATGCTATTCGACAGCGAAGAAATCAACGACGTTTTTTAACAATGTGGTTGAATAGAAATTATCCATAAAGATGGATTGGGTAACGTGGTCCGGTGCAATGTCCACCACGCTCGCCAGACCTAAACCCATTAGATTTTTATTTCTGGAGAGTATTAAAATGAAATGTAAATGCAGTGGAGATTGAAAGTCGTCCATTTCCACACACGTTTTCACTGTCGCCACGACTTGCCGATCGCACTGTTTTGAATTTTCTCCTCTTTGGTGAATTTATGTGATGCTATTTCATTGATTGCCTCTTTGATTCGGGTTCCAAAAAATTAACCCAAGGTTTGTCTCCGGTCACAATTTTTTCCAGAAACTCATCCCCTTCCAAACAGGAGCGCTGCAAGTGTTCTGAGACTATTGTTTTTCTTGTTTCTTTATTCTAGTCTGTTAAATTTTCTCGGTACCCATCTTGCACAAACTTTTGAATACTCCAGTTGATGAATAATCGTCATCACACTGCCTTTACTGAGAGAGAGAGGATGCGACACAATTGATCTGCAGTCATCCGGCGATCACCACGAATGATGCCATCGGTATCACTCCAGTCAACGGCCTATCTATCGCTCCGCTTTTCGTCAGGCAACGGTGCTTGTCCTTCAGGTTCGTTACAGCGACGAACTCGTCGTCTAACATCCACTGTTACATCACCGTACATATTTTTCAGTCTTTTATTAATGTGAACGGGCGTTTCATCGTCTGCATTCAAGAATTCAATCATAGAACGCTGTCTAATACAAACATCGATGTCGGCCATTTTTGAAGCGACTGCCGTGTTACCACTTATTGACACAGAAAGTTAATACTGCTGTGGATTGTAGAAGAAGGTTTGAGAAATAGTGCTAAATTCAAATTTTTCACGTAACTTAGTTTATTTAGATAGAAAAAAAAGGAAGCATTAGATATTTACTGAACCTCGTAAGCAATGGTTACTTCCAGCTCACATGGTCTTTCCAGCTGACCATTTATTTGCACTGCTACATTGGTAAATCAAGCCATTTCTGATAATCTATATATTTCTTTTAGTCTGACCATGATCTCAAATGACAAAATATCTTCACTAAGATAAAAGTAGATAGAACTTTAGAAAACGTACATAATGGATAGAACGATTCTTTATGTTTGTGTAGTTATTGTCATTTAACAGAAATAATAAGGAGTACAGTCGCAGATATTAATGATATTTATTTATATGCTACTAAATCTAATTCGAACTGTTAAAATTTTGGTCCTCATTTGGAGATAATTTCAAAAATTTCAGTAAAAAGTATTGACCGTGACAATCGATAGCATTCGGAAAATGTTTCTTCATTCCATTACTATTACAGATGTATTTACGATGTTAAAATTCTGAGCCGTTTAGAGTGACAGCAATAGAGAATAATCAAACTCCTTACGAACGAAGACGTCATTTCTACTGAAATTTTGACTATACTTGAAGCACAGTATCGATCAATATCTTTCTATTAATCAGATGTTTCATCTTTCGGAGATGGGAGACTGCGAAAAATGATACTTCTTGTTACGTTCCAATAACATTATACCCATGACCTGAAAACCGTTATCAGAACAATGAAGAACCAAATTAAAGCTATCTCCGGAAAATAAGCAAAAAGACTTAGTAATCTACCAACTCTCTGGCAACTACTCTAATGACTGACTCGACCCGATAGAATATGTAGACACAACTGGTAGAATCGTGCGAACCTGCTTACGAGACGATAATCATCTAGATGGGCCACAAAATAAATATATTTTTTCTGATTTATTAAATTAAAAATAACTGTTAAGGGTTCACATAGCACTCTCGCGCAATCTTTCACAAAAAACTGGGTAAACCATCATGTCACTTGAACGTTTCCTCTCAAGAAGAAGGTTGAATTGATACGCTTAATGTGTGCTTGTGAGTAGATGTCGACAATTTTTCAAGCGACTGCAGTGCTAACACTTGTTGACACAGAAAGTTACTACTATAGTCAGTGGCGGCTCTTGATGACGTTCGATGTGAGCTGCTGCACGGATGAGACTGCTTCGTTTAAGCTTTCATATATACAGAGAAGCAAGTAACCGTACCGAAATCTTCCGAAATAGTTCGAAGTTGTCTCATCCGTGCAGCAGCGCACATCGTACGTCATCAAGAGCCGCCACTGACTATAGTGGATTATAGAAGAAGGTTCGACAAATAGCGCCAAATTCAAATTTTTCACTTAACTAATTTTGTTTAGATAGACAAAAATAGATTAGATATTAGATATTGACTGACCCTCGTATATACATTCGTAATAAACAATGCTTTTTTATTTCGTAATTCGTATTGTATCTGGATGTTATGGAAAAAAATTCTAAATCATGTTTGAAATCACAACAACATAATATTTAATCAAATCACCTACTGAAATCCATACCCCAGCGAATAAACTTAAATTTGTAAACTAGTTTTATCAGATGGTGAAGGTGTTGTATTTGAATTTCCAGAAATAACATTCCTGTTCGGGAATGCTGACTCCGCGAAAGCCATCTTGCTCTCTCCTTTTGGGAACCTAAAATTCACTTGCATGTTTTCACCAACAAGTAAACTAAATGTATCATTAGGTTCCACTACAATCAATTTTTCTAAATTTTGAAGTTAATGGAGTATCGTAGTAATTTATATAAATAATATTTGTTGTTACTTCCAGCTCACATGGTCTTTCTGGCTGACCATTTATTTGAACTGCTATATTAGTAAACCAAGCCATTTCTGATAATCTATATATTTCCTTTAGTCTGACCATGATCTCAAATGACAAAATATCTTCACTCTGATAAAAGTAGATGGAACTTTAGAAAACGTAAATAATGAATAGAACGATTCTTTATGTTTGTATAGTTATTTTTCATTTGACAGAAATAATAAGGAATGCAGTAGCATATATTAATAATATGTATTTATATGCTACTAAATCTAATCAGAACTAAAAAAAATTACTGAAAAGCCACGTCCATCAACGGAACGTATAGACGCGTTTCGCTCTTATTGGAGCTTATCAATGTACGGTATCTCGAAGACGGATATGGCTTTTCACTTCTATACTTTGAGTATATATAGTTAACATTCTGAACTTACTGCAAATGAGAATTAATGAATATTAAATCTCATTTTTACATGCAAATGTCGCCTTATGTGATGCGTTGCTAACTACAATCTGACAAACCAAGTTTGTACTAGCATGTAGAACACACCTCGCCGCGACTCTGACCTTCCTGGTTGTTAGGATAATTAAAAATTACTGAAAAGCCACGTCCATCAACGGAACGTACAGACGCGTTTCGCTCTTATTGGAGCTTATCAATGTACGGTATCTCGAAGACGGATATGGCTTTTCACTTCTATACTTTGTGTATATATAGTTAACATTCTGAACTTACTGCAAATGAGAATTAATAAATATTAAATCTCATTTTTACATGTAAATGTCGCCTTATGTGATGCGTTGCTAACTACAATCCGACAAACCAAGTTTGTACTAGCATGTAGAACACACCTCGCCGCGACTCTGACCTTCCTGGTTGTTAGGATAATTAAAAATTACTGAAAAGCCACTTCCATCAACGGAACGTACAGACGCGTTTCGCTCTTATTGGAGCTTATCAATGTACGGTATCTCGAAGACGGATATGACTTTTCACTTCTATACTTTGTGTATATTTAGTTAACATTCTGAACTTACTGCAAATGTGAATTAATGAATATTAAATCTCATTTGGTTTGTCGGATTGTAGTTAGCAACGCATCACATAAGGCGACATTTACATGTAAAAATGAGATTTATATTCATTAATTCTCATTTGCAGTAAGTTCAGAATGTTAACTATATATACACAAAGTATAGAAGTGAAAAGCCATATCCGTCTTCGAGATACCGTACATTGATAAGCTCCAATAAGAGCGAAACGCGTCCGTTCAGTTGATGGACGTGGCTTTTCAGTAATTTTTAATTATCCTAACAACCAGGAAGGTCAGAGTCGCGGCGAGGTGTGTTCTGCATGCTAGTACAAACTTGGTTTGTCGGATTGTAGTTAGCAACGCATCACATAAGGCGACATTTACATGTAAAAATGAGATTTAATATTCATTAATTCTCATTTGCAGTAAGTTCAGAATCTTATCAGAACTTTTAAATAACAAATAATAGGTATTTATTGAAAACTATAACAAATGTTGAAAATGTCCTTCAAAATCAATGCACTTTAAAATCCTCCGTTCAAAATTTCTGATGATATTCTGCAACATTACTGGATTGTTATTAATTTCCATGCATTTCTGTTCGATCCTCTGTAACATATCATTCAAATTCAATATAGGTGTTCGAAATATGTTATTTTTTAGATACGGCCACAAAAGAAGTCGCAAGATGTTAAATCGCATGAACGTGCAGGCCAGGCAATTTCTGTATTTCGACTAATTATATTCATCAAAAAATTCTTTTAAATCCAAAGATTCTGCAGTACAGTGACAAGGTGCTCCGTCTTGTTGGAAATATGCATTTTGAAGTTCATCATCATGCAACTGATTGACAAATGGTTGTAAAATTTCCGTACGGTACCTTTGAGCAGTTAACGTTCCCTGAAAAAATATTGGTCCAATGATTCGCCTTTGGCTTATCGCTGCCCAAATACCAATTTTCTCTGGATGTAGCGATTCTTCATTAATTACATGTGGATTTTCACTACTCCAAATTCTTGTATTTTGTGAATTTAGGTATCCCGTTTTATAAAACCATGCTTCATCAGTAAAGATGACTCTTTGCGAAAGTTCTCCATTATTGTTCATATTTACAAACCAATTACCAAACTATAGTCTACGTGGGTAATCAATTTCTAACAATTCTTGTACTGCTGTGACACGGTATGGATAAAGTTGCATATCTTTTTTTAATAACTTGTGAGTTGTACCAACAGAAAGGTTTATTTGTTGACTCAAATGTCGAACAGATGTTTGTGGTTCATTTTCCATTATTTCTGTAACACAATTGACAACTTGAGGTGTACGTTTCTTAACTGCTCCGCTGCCTGATTTTCTTAAGAGACTACCAGTTTCAGAAAAAAGTTTTATGTTCTATCTAAAGTAGTCTTAAATTGTATATAATCTATTACAAAATGTGGAAACTCAACTTGAAATTCTACCATGCAATCTTGAACTGAATAAACCCATAAACCATCAATTTTATTACGACTTCGAAAATAAGCCTGGACTAAAAAAATTTGATGTTCTAAATTAAGAGCCATTTTAAAACTGAGAAGCAATTTATTTAAACCAGAATCGACGCACGATTATTTTATGCACTAACTGATATTTGTGATTGACATTATCAAATGTCATTTGGATTTACGTTTACGGAACAACAAACAAACTAATATATTTGCGTCTTATTCAATCAAAATTTCAAAGTAACCTAGATTGACTTTTCAAATGAACACTTGTTATTTACCTTAAAAAAATATAGGGCCAATTAATCGTCGCCTTGAAATAGTAGCCCAATTTCCAATTTTTGTAGGATATAATGGAGACTCGATAAACTGATGAGAATTTTCTGCAGACCATATCCGCATGTTCTGTGAGTTCACATAACCAGAAACATGGAACAGAGCCTCATCTCAGAAAAACGTTCTTGATAAAACCTTATGGTTGTTCAGAGTATTGACAAACTATTTACAATAACGACGTCTTTGCGGTGGATCATTTGGCAGAAGTCCTTGAACTGACATTATCTTGTATGAGCGCAGATGCAGATCCTTTTTCACAACAGTATGACAAGCTCCAACAGAGAGTTGACATTGCTGTGCTAAAGAACAAATTCAGGTCTTTGGTTCACCATGAACTATTTGTCTTATATTGTCAACTGCTTCGTCTATGTGTTCTCTAGGTCGTCCACTGCCTTCTTTTCTACCAATACTACCTGTCTCGCGAAATAGGTTCATAAACCTATTTTGCGAGGCAGTTATCGCGAAATAGGTTTATAGACAGATTTAAAGTTTTTCAAAACTCATCATATTCTGCAGCAATTTCTGGAAATTTAATTCTAAATTCTGCTAAACATTCTTCCATTGAGTAAGACCAAATCCCATCAATCTTACGACCGCTACGAAAAGAAGATTCAAACAAAGATTTTGTGCTCGTCAGTAAAAGGCATCGCCGCAGTAACAAGAAGTAACTTAATTCTGAAAAAAGAAGTTATTTTTTCAACTTTAATGTAAAATAGAGAATACACTTAACCCAACCTAACCTTGCAATTTTCTAAAACCTTCTGTCATTTAGATGTCGTCGTTTAAGAAATTCGTATTAGTAAAGTTACGACATCCTTTTTGTTGTTACTTAGAAATCATGGCTCACTAGACGCAGTTTTTTTTGAACGCACGATACAATCCATCGATATAAACACTGCGTTATCTACAAGTGTATGTTTCTGGCGGCAATTTTAAATCATCTAATCAATTCTGCCACATGCTATATGTACTTTAATACATGTTTTTATATCCGCTTTATGTTGCTACATTTATGCCTTCTGATTAATAAATTATATTGATTTTTATTAACATTTCTTTTTAAATTTTCGTATAGAATTGAAAACTTAACATATTTCGAATCAGCGCAACACAATTCACCATAATTAACTCTAGTGTGATTATAAAATAATGCAAGTTGTCATCCGGGCTACATTGAAAAATGGCATTAAATCGACAAGCGAAACATCGAAGTACTTAAAATATCTCGAAAAATAGAAGTAGCCCAAACATCAACTCAAATTGCTTCTCCCTTTACTGTAACTACTTGCTGTGTAGACAAAACACCATATTAAAAGACGTTGAAGGTGTCTAGGAAATCATTTATACTTAGTCGTGGATGTTAAACGTAACGTAAAGAAAAAAATTGTGATGTACCGTAATTAGAGAAAGAGGAAACTATAAAAAATTCATTACATGTAACATTCTTCATATCTTTTACTCATTTTGAATAGTTGTAATTTCGTGTCTACAATCAATTTTCGTTCATTTCTCACGAATTATTCCAAAAATGGCACACATCTCATGCGCTCGTTTTATTCGAGTCTTTTTTTATACAGTTTCAATTATAATCTTTACCGTTTAAATGACCTTTCTCTCCCGATTTCGTGCTTCTGTCGGAGATAGCGTGCGTATAATTAGCATTCAACTGAAAAACACGTTAAAATATTATACTTAGGATTAGAGCTCCGGTGTAATTTACCAAAATAACATTTTATCTGGGCAATTCCTTCGTGTTCTGGTTCCGGTATAAGTGTGAGCAGCACGTGGCCGCTCTTTTCGCTTTGCTCGTCTGTTGTGCGTTTCTGATGTGTGTATTGTGTGCGTGTGTATTTGGTCGTGTGTACTTTTGTGGCCGAACCGATCTACTATTTTACATTTAGTCTCTTTTATCGGCGGAACCGTACGTTGACCTTGAATGCGGGAGAGTTCCCAACACATTGCTTTTTGAGTATATTCTTCCGTTTCTCGTTTTTGGTACTTTCAACGGTTTGAAGTTAAACTAAAACTTTACCTTTTAGGCATATTCATTGAATATACTAAATGTTCCAAAGTAAAATTTCGTTAAACTTTTATTTCTACATAAACATATAGTATTTCTCGTTAATTGAATTTACGTGCAGTAGCTCACAATCCAAATCGTACAATTGCTTTTAATAGCGGGCATCAGAAAATCTACAGAGTGTCCCATAACTTATGAGGGTATTGGTAAACTGCCTCCCTACAGTTAGTAGGATAAAGGGTCGGGCTTAATTGGTCTCATAAATAGGTAAAGTGCCTCCTAAACCTTTGTAATCGTTAGGGACCGGACACAAGAGGCCAAAATTACGATGGACCATACAAATAGTCTATAACATCAATATGTATAACACGCAGTTATTGAATAGCATTATTCATTTGGTTATCAGCACATCTGTTTTTTGTCCTTGAATTGTGACGCAATTTCTTCAGTATTACAAATAAATTCCTTTCTTCATGCACGTAGATAGAAGCGTGAGGAGTTTTTGTCATTTATTTTATTTGTTATTATTATTTTATATGTTATTATTAGTTTATATTTCGTAAAATAAATAAAGTACGGTGAGTTAGTTTCTTCTTTTCATTGTTTTAACAGTTAATTACATACTTCTTAAGCATACATTTTTAATTTTCGTTTATTTAGATCTAGAACATTGTTTAAGTTACTTTTTCATATATGATATGGAACAACGTCGAGAATGGCGTCATGCAACAATGGCGAGTTGGATTAAGGGTCAAACTGATTGTATGCCCATTGCCAGTGATTCCGAAATTTATTGCAAAGTCCGTAAAATATCGTTCAAAAATTTCAAAAAATTGCATGTAAAACATCACTTGGCATCGCAAACACATATACAGAAATCAGACCCGTTGGAATCTGACAATTTTAACGAAGAACTTTGTGAAACTTTAATGGCGGCAAATATTCCGTTAAAGAAACTTAACAACCCCACATTCAAAACATTTCTCCAAAAATATACTGGTCGAAGTGTTCCTGATAGATCCACCTTACTCAAATATTATGTTTCTAAGTGCTACACGAAAGCAGTAGAAGGCATTAGAAGCCATCTTTCAAATCAGTACCTATGGATAAGTGCCGATGAAATTGTCGATATATTAGGACGCTGTGTGGTAGATGTTGTAGCTGATGTACTACATCCAACTATTCCATATAACGCGTATGTAATAGCAACAAAAGATATAAATATAGTTGATGCGGAAACACTAGCTAAAAGCATTTACGAGAATATGCACCAAATGCTTCATTCGGACGACAGGTAGAAAGAAAGAATACTTTTATTTGTCGGTGACGCTGCTGCATTATAGGAAACATATCCTGAGATACTGCCTATTACTTGGGTAGCACATGCTCTCCACAGAATCTGTGAATATATCAGAGACACCTTTCCGGAAATTGGTAGACTTGTATCCGTTTTTAAGAGGTTTTCGGAAAAGCACCATTGAGAGTAGCTCTTTACAGAGAAAAACTTCCATCTCTGTCACTGCCTCCCTCTCCAGTAATACTAGGTGGAGAACATGGTTGGACACTACTAGTTTTTATGCAGAGAATTTCGATAGTTTACAAAATTTCGTTACATCTTTAAATGACGATGCTCGAAGTATTTCTGAGTGCAAGTAACTAATACAAATTCCAAATTTAAACAATCAGTTGTACTTTCTTCAAGAATACTTTGAAAATTTGCCAAAACTTATTTTGAAAATCAAAATCTCAAATTAAATGATGGATTAACCACATTAGATGTGGTTATTAATAATTTGAAAAATATTCCAAGTGACTTCGGATGTGGTTTTCGGCAAAAGTTAGACGCAGTTTTTAATAGAAATCCAGATTTAATAACATTGCGCAATTGTATATGGTGACAATGCCTCAAAATCTAATTGCTAAATACGCTGAAATAAAAGAATATTTCTAGTATGCACCTATAACCAGTTGCGATGTAGAAAGGACGTTTTCTATCTACAAGGATGTATTTCATTCAAACAGAACAAATTTGACAGAAGAGAACCTTGAGAAAGTATTGCTAGTTAGTATTAATACTCCTTTACTCAACTTGAACTTCAAAATTAACAAATAAAAATGTATTTCGTATTTTATAGATCGCCACCCGTTTGTTTCCCAATTATATAAATAAAATTAAAAACTCTTTAAAAATACAAATTTTCAATAGTGCTCCCGTGCGTGGGCGATGAGTCATCGACCTCCCGTGTCCGGTCCCTAGTAATTGCATACGATGGACTATTTGTAATTTACTTAAAAATATTGTTGTTAATACCTTTTTCATAGAAATTAGTCTCAATGATTTGTGTTAATTATTTCTCACTTACCTTATATTGGTCTATTTACGTATATAAGATAGCATGTTTGTGAAGAATATTTATTAGTTAGATTTCTAAATTTAATTGGCTAAGACCTTTTTCTCAGCATGAATCCCAGTGAAAGAGGAAAACAGTTTACACTTTTAAACAAGTGTAATATGGTTTCCTAAAAGTGGTGAAAAGCGGTGGACCTGCACAAATAAAACGTGCAGATCTTTCCTTCTTATCCTGAGGGAATTGGACAAAAATATATTTGTTACACAACATGTCTGGGAATATAGTCATTACGCTGACATATAAAAATTTCACCGTCAAATTGTTAATTCGTCCTGTAAAAGGTAAGCTACCGAATATATGTCTGAAAAACCTGCGAAAATTATATGTCGCGTACTACAAGAAAATGTACCGCCAGTGGTTACTGCTTGTATTAGAAGACATCTCTACAATGCTCATCGGAAACAACAGCCCGCTACCGAAGAGCATTGAAGATACTTTTAGAATTCTTGAATAGGTCATCATTGAAACATCTAAACACGAACCTTTTATACTTATTAACAGTAAAGTTGCCCAAATAGTTTTTTTGTTATAAATCTAATATCTTGTTTTTTCAAAAGGTGACACGAATTTATTTAAACGGTACCTTTAATTATTTCCCGCAGTTTTTTTGTCAATTGTTTACTATTCATGGGTATTACAACGGACATTATATTCCATTAATTTTGTCGCTGTTGCCTGATAAACGGACGAGACCTATATAAAATTATTTGATTTGATAACGGATAAATTTAAAAATAATAGTAGACATTTTGGAAGTTATAATTGATTTTTAAAAAGGTATCCACTAGGTCATAACATGGCCACTAGTGAAAATAATTGCAGGGTATTTCATCTCTCACAATCTTGGTATCGTAAAATCCAAGAATACGGCTTCTTCATATAAGGATGAAAGTTCTGAATTCGGAAAACGGTTACGAATAACATTCGCCCTTACATTTTTAAACCTGATGAAGTCAGCGATTGTTTTGTATTTGATTTGCTATCTATTGCACCGGACTTTGAAAACATTCAAAAATATCCAGATTAATTAATAGACAATTATGTATCAGAGAATTCTTTATTTCCTCTATATCTTTGGGGTGAAAATTCAGCGGATCTTACATGCACCACCAATGCTTGTGAATTGTTCCACAAACATTTTAGCGACTCCTTTTCCAAAGCTCATCCAAATATTTTTATTTTTATGGAAAAGCTTCCATTCTAAACAGAAACTTACGTTAAATTGCAGAGTGTGTTGACCTACTGCTAAAATTCATAACATTAATGTCAAAAATCGCAAAAAATCATGGATCGGGGGTATGCGCCAGAAAATACTGGATATCCTGAAACAACTTATGCGGCAACTACCAACGCATGGATCTAGATAACGGTATTCGAAAATTATTTTCAAAAAAGTTTTTGAAAGCTATTGGGCCCGACTTCCCGGTTTTATTAATATATGATTGTCATGCCGCTCATATAAATATCAGATTGATAGAAATGGCTATCGAAGCAATTGTGGCAATACTATCTCCGTATGTCAGTCATGCGCTGCAACTTTTAGACATAAGTGTCTTCAAACCGTTTAAAACTTTGTGAGATCAGAGATTAGTAACGTGGCAAAGAAAGAATATTGGAATGAAGCTTCCAAAGGGAAAATTTCGAAAATGATTGGCGAAATTTGACAAGATTTAAATGAGGATATCATCAAGAATGGTTTCAAAAAAACTGGAATTTGTCAATTTTCTAGGAATGTCGTTTCGGACTCCATGTTCAGCACTATTTCTCCGAAACAATGGAAGGAGCTACATGGAAAAGAAAAAAAAGTTTATACTGAAATGGATGGAAACCAAGACCCAAATGTTTTGTTAATTGAAGAAGCAATTTTGTATTCACCAATACTCTTAATGTGTTCATTGAAGAAACACCTGTTGCAATATTAGCATAAAATTCAACAAGCACATCCTCGTTTGTTGAACAGCAAAAGACAGTCATATCCGAAGATCTTCTTTTAGAGACACTAAAAACAAACTTTGTGTCAAGTGCTCGAAATAGGAAAAGAAGAGTTGCAAAAGGCGCTGAAGTAATTACATCCGAAGAGGCGAAACAAAAGCTGATTCAAGGAAAGTAAGTTAAAGAAAAATTCATAGCCGCATCAAGCACCAAAATCAATTCTTCCGAAGAAGATAATAGTTTATGCTCAATCTGCAAGTGTGATTTCCGGTACTACATTAACAAAAAAGAATGGATACAATGCATAAGTTGTATGGAGTGGATATGTGGCATATGTAATAAAGGTTCAAAGAAGCGCCACTATGAATGTGAAAGATGTATTGATACCAATTGAGATGTAAAATCAATTTTAAAAATTCATATTTTTCTTTTTCTTTTCTCGGTCTTTTATTTGACTAAACTTTAAAAAAAAAATCCTACTAATCTTTAAAAATGTGTAACTCTTAAATTAATGGACATATTTTAATGCGAAAAAAAGCATTTTGTAACAGGCTTGCTGAACAATTCCGATCTTGCCCCATAGCATAAGAAATACGGGTATACACATTTTAAATGTCCATTTACCATTATTGGGGCAACTGCACTGTTACATGGACTTGCTGCTCCTGTGTATTGTTTCACCGCGCACGGGTTGTAAGGCCGTATACGCACTAATTATTTACTCGTCGGTGACAGTTTTTAATGAAACGCGGCACACCAATATATCACCTTTATTTACAAAATTTACACTATTTGATACATAAGAATTGTTGATTTGATGATAAAGCCAGACTTATTGATTAAAATGAGATTGGTGTCTCTTAATATTAAATGTAGACTGTTGTCTTGAGCATTGTTCTTATAACTGTTGTCTAGAACGCTGTTATGTTGAGAGTCTTGTCTTGAACACTGTTGTGTTGACACTTGCTGCTGTTGTCGCGCACACTGATCTATTGAAACTGTTTAAGAATTTTAGGCGAAATTTACCCCTAACTTCAGTAAACTCTGGAACAATTAACAAAATAGGTCGCATCAGAATGCGGCCAGATGACGAACAAAGGTCGGCAAAATTCCCAAGACTGCCTTGTTTGTAAACTGTGCCTACTAAAATAGCAAACATTGCAGATGGTTTTTAATTCTATAACTAAAATTTCCAGTTTATGATGCTGACATTCTTCATTCTGATATTTTATAGTACAAAATTTAGTGAACGTGCGTTTGATAAAGCATTTGAAAGTTTCAAACTGTGTACATGGCACGTTCACTCATAAGATCAGGTAAATTGAAAAGTGTCTAAAGAGTCCAGCAATAAAATAAGTACCCAATTGAATAAAGGTTGATAAATATGAACTATGCCTGCCTCCTAAATTCAGGGAAACGTTTGCATTTTAATACGATAACAAAATATAGTTATACATAGGTTTCAATTTTGTATCTGACCCTTAGATTCAAATACTATATTCTACGATCCCTTATATTTAATATACCGTATGTCCCCGGATTGAGTTTACAAGAGGAAAAAAATTTTTATTTTTGATTTTACCAAAAAGTGCTAAAGGAATAAAATTTTTTGCTTAATTTCAAATGACCAAATCTGTAATTAGAATTTCAGTACCACTTATCTATGTTCTAAAAAATTTTTTTTTTAATTTTTTTCATCGCAGTACATCTATTATTTTTTAATGGTAGAAACCTTTGACTTGAAAATGTCATACACTAATTTATTTGTCAAAAATAACTTCAAACTGTAATTCTGTAAGTTTTGGTGAAAATGTTAACGTTATCACAAAAAATATATTTAATACAATGTTACGGTATTGGGGAAAAGAGCTATCGTCGTATTGCTGAAGAATTTAATACAAAATTTCCCGAAGTAACTGTTTCCCGTATGGGTATAAGGAAGTTGGCGAAAAAATTTTTGGAAACTGGTTCTGTTCTGAATTTAAAGAAAAAGAAAATAGTACGTGATGAAGATGATGCTACTACAGTTTTAATTTTGGATTCGGTGCAAGATAATCCTAAACTTTCATTGCGGAGACGGGCGCTTCAACTGAATATGAGCAAATCCCATATTCAAAGAGTTTTGAAGGAACGTAAATTATACCCTATAAACCGATTTTTAATCATACGTTAGAACCGGGAGATGATGAGAAGCGTCTTTATTTTTGCATGTGGATGGGAGATGAAATAATGGAAAACCAAAATTTTTACAAAAGCATTGTATTTTCCGATGAAGCAACTTTTTCTAGCAATGGTACCGTTTCGTCACAACATGTTCGTTATTGGAGTGATACTAATCCTCACTTTAGAATTGCATCAAAACGTCAATACTTTGTTAAGGTAAACGTGTGGTGTGCTGTTTCTTATCATGGAATAATAGGGCCATATTTTTTTGATGCTAATGTAAATCAGCATAATTATTTGGAAATGTTGAGCAATTTTTTCTGGGATGGTTTAAGTGAACTCCCACTTGCTTATCGGCAGAGGATGTATTTTCAACAGGATGGTTGTCCGGCCCACCGTTCGCGCATCGTAGCTGCAATCAAAAATTCGAAAATAATTGGATTGGCTGGAATGGTCCTGTTTTGTGGCCTCCAAGAAGCCCTGACTTAACTATTTTAGATTTTTATTTGTGGGGACGGTTAAAGCAACTAGTCTACATGGACAACTTGCCTAACAATGTGAAAGTATTAAAAAATCGCATTAGAGATGCTGTTGCATCCCTGACGCTTGAAGAAATTCGCAGCAGTTACAAGGAACTGCGGCTTAGAGTCGAATTGTGTGCTGAAAGGGGTGGCGAATTAATAGAATAGTTTTAAACATTATTGTTTCTAGCCTAATTATTTTTTTATTGTTGTGATTGATAATAAAAAATAAAAATTTGTAATTCTAAATAGGGGTTGGACAGTTTCGTAATTCTAATTACAGATTTGGTCATTTGAAATTAAGCAAAAAATTTTATTCCTTTAGCACTTTTTTGTAAAATCAAAAATTAAATTTTTTTTCCTCTTGTAAACTCAATCCGGGGACATACGGTATAATACAAATTAATTTCGTTTATAAGACGAAACAACCATCTTGTGCGGAGCAGTTGACATTTTTACAATTTTCTATAATAATAACAATCTTCAAATGAAATTGGCGTTTATATCAATGTTAAATAAAGAGTAAAAATTGAGTTATTTATTAATATCTATGAATGTTAAGTAATTATAGAACAAATTAAAGATATTTCGGTTGAAAATCAAGCTTTCGAAAAACTGGTCCGTAGTTACCCCACTCCACCTTACGTGAATTATTATTAAAGAAACTGCAAATTTTCTCATTTAGAACTTGAATAAAATATTTTGAAATTTAGAGAACAGGCAAAATGCGAATGGGATTAACTATCGTTTCTATTTCTTACCGATAACGTGTAATATTTATAAGTGAACTCCGTGAAAAATATTTAAAACACACGATAAGCAATTCCAAGTCCTTTTAATTAAGGCGCTCCATATTTAGTTTTAAGTTTGAATTTGCACTTCAAAAGCAATTAATTTTTCACTGAAGTGATTTATTGCAGCGAATACTTACACAGCAAATAGCGTGATTGGCTTGCACTTCAGTATATATACAAGCAATTCTAATATGCTTTTTTCCTAAACATCAACAACAGTGCATCGAAATTCGAACAATAAATGGCGTATCTATCCTACGTGGATTACGACGAGTCGATAACCGATCACTTAAGCTTACTATTAATGTTTCATCTATCATGAAACGTCGGTTATTTGTCTTTATCAGGGTCAAGTTCATCGACTACCAATATTGACTGATACAAGGTCGAAATATTTTTCCGATAATTGTTTTGATGGATTGATTCGATGCTTTGCGTGTTTAATGCTTTATAGTAGCTTTTTAATGAAATGTTTATCCAAATTTTAGAGGGCAGTGTTTCAACTCTGTACTTCTATTCGAGTTTTTATTAGAGATCTCAGCCTTAAATATTTTTAAGAAAAATAATTACTAGCTTCGTAGAATTTTAAAATTCGGAATGTGAGATGTGACAAATTTTAATTTCTTAAATACACTTTTAAAAAATGTACATACGAGACTCTGCAATGGATACCATTGTTACCCTTTCTAAATCTATGTATTGGCCTAAACGACGTTCCTATTTCTAGAAGTGAACTTGAAGCTCAATTGCCAAAAGATGCAAAAAGAAGATGCAAAGATACAAAAAATGATGTTATGTGTAATTGCCGCTGTTTTTTGAGTAGCTTACTATTTAATATTTTTTTTCGTAAATTAAGCAACACAAGTGATGTGGAATAATCAATTTCTAGTTGATTTTCTTCAGTCCACTGAATCACTTCACTTACCTAGTGATATTAGAGCTTGATCGGTTGAAATAGATTGCTCTGTTGTACTGAATAACGTGCAATCTGCTTCCTTTTCAGATTCGGAATGAAACTCATCTTCGTTTTGTTCTGTGTTATCCATCACAACGTCTTTATTCCAGCTTTCCACGTCGGCTTCCACATATACAACCTAAAATAGAAATTGTTATTAAGTTACATATATATTTCTGCATTTAATGATGTTACTCACATTTGGCGCAATATGCTGCAAAAGATTTATAATTATTCTGCCGGCATTTAGTGTTTCATCACCGAGTAATCTTAATCTTAATTCACTCAGTGGGATATTTTCTTCGTCATCTTCTTTTGTAGGCATAATATTGTGCGAAAATTTCTCTATGACAGTTGGTTTCACACTGCTCCATGCCATTATAAGATTAAATAGCATCCCTTAAACTGTAATTTTGTAATGAGGCACTGATGTTTGTATTTTTGCTAGCAGTTGTGTTATTAAGTTTCTCCGATAGAGAAGCTTGGTTATTCTTATTGCATTCTGATCCACAGGTTGTATGAGGGGTATAACATTAGGTGGAATATAGATTACACTAATCAAACCGTCATCACTCTTTACCTCTTCTTCGGGTGGGTGACTGGGGGCGTTGTCTAATAATAATACAGCTTTATTAGGTAAATTATTATCCTGTTGAAATTTCCGGACCTAAGGAGAAATGTTAACAAAGTCGTAATGATTCTATAAATTTTTCACTTACTTTGGGAACAAATACATCATGGAACCAGCTTTTATATATTTGAGTTGCCATCCATGCCGTCTTGGAACTTTCATAATAAACGGGACAGTTGAAATTCTGAAAGCATCTTGGATTTTTAGATTTGCCGATCACCAAAGGCTTCAATTTATAATTTCCTGTTGCATTCGTGCACAATAGGAATGTAATTCTTTGCTTTGCAATTTTTCTGCCCGGTGCATTTTTTGCTGTATTTGCAACGTACGTCCTGTCCGGTAAAAGCTTCCAATAAAGACCCGATTTCTCAGCATTATATATTTGATCTGCCAATACTGCATGCTCTTTAATTTTATTTTTTAGTTTTTGTTTAAATGGATCTACCAACTCTGGATGAGATGATAATTTTTCGCCCGATATTGTTAAAAGTCGTATTCCATAGCGTTGCTTAAATCTATTCAATCAACCATTACTGGCACTAAACGACAATGTTACATCCAATTTTGTTTTGTAGAACTTTTGCTTTTTCCCGTAACTAAATTCCACGTACTGGAACATTTCTTTCTCTTAATTTAAGAAACCATTTATATAAGCTTTTTTCCATCTTTGCATAGGTAGACATTTTTAAAGTTTTCATTTTACCTGGACCCGCAAATGTTTTTGTAACTCTCTCAGAGATCACATATCTTTTCTTCTTTATTCCGCATATAGTAGACTTTGCTACTTCATAATTCTTTTCTAGTTCTGTTACTGTGTTTCCTTTTTTTTAAGCATTCAAGTATTTTAAGTTTTCGTCCAATTTTAAATGTTTCCTTTGCGACATTTCAAATTAAAATTTCAATTATCTATTTCACTAAAATGCTTATTACATATTTATGTACTTACATATTGCAGTGGAATTTGCTTTGAAATTGCTTATTAATTTTTTTATTCACACTACAGCTTATATCGCCGGCTAATCAGTCTAGTAGAATCCACGAACTGCCATCTCATGAGTCGTTCCTTGCGGATTGGGATTAAGTTTCGTTTTCCAAAATAAAACCATAAACACAAATAAAACACGAATCAGTTCCTTTATGTTGGTATAATTAAAAATAAAAATAAAAAAAAATCCCTCTACAAAGTGTATAGGGTGCTAAAGCATCATCAAACAGTAGCAATGGAGGAAACACTCTTTGTGAATAATGACTCGCACACAGAGAAAAACCTCTTTTGAATCTCGATCAAACATAAAACTAATAAATACTAGTGAAATCTGTCAAGTTTAACCTCTAATGTGACCCCTTCAAATAAATATCAAAAACAAATAAGTTTTCAAAACTCACGAAAATTGAAATTTTGTCATGCGCCAAAATACCATAACAAGGTCAAACCCCACTACAGAAACTCCAACCTTGAATTCAAAATGTTCTCGAAATATTATTTTAAGAAAAAACTTCCCTTACAAAAAACATGACAACTTTCGCTAATATCCATATACTACTTTGAAATATAAATTATTACAATAAATACATGAAATTATAATAATGAAAATAATCATGATATCGAATATAAACAAAATAATTTTTTATCAACTTACACAGATCTGTGTGTGATTTTATAAAATACACGAGAGATATCTTTTTCACAAAATTTCAAATAAACATAAAACACTCGCATAAATCGAATTAAGATTAACTTGCACCTTACACTAAATGCAAAAACAAAATACAACCCGAATTTATACAACAAAGAATAAAATTGATTATTTTATCCTTTAATAAACCGAACACTTTAGCAGTCAAGATATCTCTAAATCAAAATGAAATTTCCATATCCGCTTGTCCATTCCCACCATCTATCAAATCAAAATCTATACAGACAACACATTTTAACAAATACAATATCCGAAAAAGCGGCAAGTTCAATCCTTTGGACAACCTATATATATAAGGGCTAATCATAATTTCATACATTATAAAATTTATTTTATTTATAAAATAATATATATATATATATAACGATCCCCGTCTTAAATAAATAAGCATACAACTGAGATAGCTAATTTTTTTAAAATGTCCCTATTACTGAGTTCGATATAGTTCAATCATTTTCCTTACTTGTCCAAGGAAAATCCATAACATGATTCCCCGAAGTTATCCGAGAACAAAGTCAGAACATACCTGAGCTTTTTTCAAGGATAAACTTCAGCACAGCACTCGAGACAGTACCGCACCCTGTCTTAGTTCCCCGCACTAACTTGTTGTATTAGTGTTGAACAGGATCTTCATCGTTCTGATGCTGTAGTGTGATAAACGGATGCAATGCACTGATGTGATATCGTCCTTTTTTCTTACGTCCATCCATCGAATACAGCTCATACGTCACATTATTGAAGCATCTCGATATCCGATAAGGTCCTGTATAAGGCAGATCAAGCTTCTGACATTTGCCTTGATCTCTTCTGCCCAAACGATAACTTTTTACAATCACCACATCTCCAATATCAAATCTCGTTCTCGTCATAATCTGCTCATTTTGTTTATTTTGATATTTCTGTGCGTTTATTGTAATTCTTTGTGCAACTTGGTTTTTTAACTGTACCAGGTTGTCAACCCTTTCATTTTGTGTATTCCAGGGTCTGGCAGGTTTCGTCCCATACATCACAGTCGCAGGACATTCCAGTGTGACAGTATTGGGTGTGTTGTTGATGTTATCTTCGACATCTTGAACATGAGCAACCCATCCTGCATGATTTTCATAGGTTTTGATCCTTAGAAACTTTATTATTTCCTGAATGTATCTCTCACATGGATTCCCGCATGGATGACGTATGGAAGAGAAAGAAATTTCAATATTACGATCATGTAAAGCAGTCTTAAATCTATCATTATTAAAATACGAAGCATTATCAGCTAATACTCTATTCATTTTCCCTTGACGCATAATCCATGAATCAATACACTGTATAGAGGTATCTGTATTATATTGCGAAGTGGGAAATAATTTAACAAACTTAGAAAATACATCAACCATTACTAAAATATTTTTATATTCAAATTCTCCTGGAATAAGATTCCCTAAATAATCTATTGCTACCAATTCTAATTTCTCATGAGTAATTATACTCTTTACCTCATACTGACAGGTTCTATTCTTATGTTTGCCCAAACGACAAGTAATGCAATTTCTGACCACATCTTTAGCGATTATGCGATCTTTCTTAGCATAAAATGCCTCTCTAAACACCAACCATACTTTATATCCCCCTATATGTCCCAAACTTTCATGAATTTGCAACATCGTTTGCCTTGCATACACATCATTTACAGCAATATAACTTATTTCCCTAATCACTTTCATAATCAACCCCTCTTTCATAACAAAATTTTTATAATTATCTTTAGTATCTAATTGTTCCCTTATTATATTAAATCTTTCATCTCGCTGGACCTGAAGGATCATCTCAAATTCATAATTCCCCGTAGCATAGTGTCTATTATATTCATTCAACTCTACATAATGAAATTTACTTTTACTGTTGTACATTCGTGACAACGCATCGGCAGAAACATTTAGAACGCCTTTAATATGCTTTATTTCAAAAGTATACTCTGACAACAATAGTGACCATCGATATACTCTATTATTTTTAAAACGTGTATTCAAAAGTGATGTCAAGGCAGCATGATCTGTCTCTACAACAATGTTTTTTCCCAATAAATAATATCTGAGCTTTTGAATCGCGTGTACCACAGCCAACATTTCTTTTTCACTAATGGTATATTTAACCTCATAGCTTTTCAAAATACGAGAGATAAAACATATCGGTTGTTCTATCCCTTCGTCATCTATTTGAATTAAAACTCCGCTTATAGCGACATCACTAGCATCTACTCTTAAAATAAACTGTTTATTAAAATCTGGTAGTATTAATTTTAATTGATTATAAAACTCTTTCTTTAACTCCTCAAATGCATTCATTCTTAATTCTGTCCATTTAAACTTTTCATTCTTTTTAAGCATTTCATACAAAGGAACACTAATACGTGCCAGGTATGGTACAAAACGTTTATAATAGTTAACCATGCCTAAAAATCCTCTCAACATTCTTATATTCTTAGGTAGAGGATACTTCTTAATGAGTTCCAATCTACTTTCATCTACACTTATATATTTAGTACCTATATTATACCCCAAAAATTTAATTTCTTTCTTATAAAATTCACATTTACTCAAATTTACCTTTAACCCTTCTCTGGCTAATACTTCCATGATCTTCTCTAAATGTTGTGAGTGTTCCTGCTCATCCCTGCTGTATATTAAAATATCGTCCACGTAATGAACCACAAACTCTTCATAAGGTTCTAAAATTTGTTGCATTGCTCTTATTAAAGCAGCTGCCGAACTGCTTAACCCATATGGTACAGTCCTAAATTGATATACTCGTCCATCTACCATAAATCCACAATATTTTCTGGACTCCTTTTCTAATGGAACCAACCAAAAAGCACTTTTTAAGTCCAATTTACTATATATCCTTGCATTGTAACATTTCGCCAATAATGGTTCTATCGTAATAGGCGTCTCAAACTGAGGCTTTGTTCTTTCATTCAGTCGACGTGCATCTAGACATAATCGAATGTCTCCTGTTTTCTTTTTTACAACTACTAATGGATTAACATAACGCGTTTTACCAGTTTCAATAACACCATCTCTCAGCATCCTCTTGATTTCATCATTTACTTGTGATTGAATATTTTTAGGAATGGGATAATTTTTCACCTTAAATGGTCTCGTCTCATCTACCTCTAAGGAATGTTGGTAATTTCTGGCGATACTAGGAAATTTATTTACTAAATCTATATTCTTTTTAATTAAATTTTTTACTTCTACTTCCTTATCCTCTCTGCAGTCCAATTTCATCATATCTATATCTTCAGGGAACTCCACTTCTCCATTTTCTTCCTTACCCATATCTTCCATCATCATTACCTCCTTTTCTTCGAAATCCTCTTCTTCTATATTATTAATAATTTTTTCACCATCCTCTTCACACTCCTTAATCCATTCAACTTTCGTATTATTAATTATTATATCCCTTTTTTGTATATCTATTATTGCATTAATCTTATCTAATAAATCTACTCCTAGTATTCCATCCCTTCCTAATCCTTTTAATACTATAAATTCTCCCATGAACTTATTATTATCTATCATAAATTCAACAATAAAAACTTTATTCACTACTGTTAAAATTTTCTTTGTAGCTGTCACTATTGTAATTTTACTTGTGGGCATATATTTCCCCACATTACTTTTAATCAAACATTCAATCACATTCTCATCTAAAAATGACGTTTCACTTCCTGAATCAATTAAACAACTTAACTCTTTATCATTTATTTTTATTTTTATATGAGGTAAAACCGTATTTATTGCGTATTTCGACTGTTCATACAATGCATTACATTCATTCTTTTTGGTTGGTCTTTTTAAAAATCCTTACTACATGCTAATTCTACTTTACCCTGTTTATCGTTTGTTTCTAAATTAAAATTACATCGACTATCTTTAGGACGTGTCCCAGTATAATTTTTAACTTCTGCTAAATTTTCCTTTCTTATATCTTTACTATGATTATCATCTATTCTACCTGGTGAAGCCATTTGATTATTTCTATTACTATAGTTACTTACTCGCTGAGGACTTGAATATTTATTATTATTATTATTTTCTATTCTGGCATATGACGATCTATTAACACTGCGATCTATATAATTATTCTGATATCTTTTACCATATTCCATGTCATCTAATCTTTTCAAAAGTTCAATAAATTGTTGCATGTCACTTATATTTTGAATGGCTACTGCCTGACTAATTTGTGCATCAAAATGAGTACTTAATTGGCATATTAGATCTCTATCAGTGATTTTTGGTTGCAAATATTTTAAAATTGAGTGTCTCCTCATAACATACGACGCTCGTGACTCATTACTATTATTATTATATCTACCAACTAATAAATCATTTCTTACCCTCGTTTGTCTTGTTGTTCCCCAGAATTGACTGGTAAATCTGACCTCGAACTCCTCCATCGTCTTCACCTCATCCGAGATCATGTCCCACCAGGTCATTGCATCATCCTTGAAACAGTTCCCTATTTTCTGGAGCTTCTTTTGGTCCCCTGGCACATCCTCTAGACTTTCCTTTAATTTTTTTAGAAAACCCATGGGATTTGTATTTGCCATACCATAAAACTTCGGCAACGGTTCATTTTGTACTGGTACAGGGATGAACACAGGCACACTCTCTTCACTCTTCTCTTTTCTCACTTGTTCAATTTGTTTCTGCATATACGTTAGTTTCTGTTCCTGCCATTCTCTTTTTTCCTTTTCTTCTAAAAATTGATCTACGCTCACAGTGTTTTGTGGTATGTTAGGTTCATTTATTAACGGAAGTGATTCATCTATTATGTCTTTATCTGTTTGTTTACTGCTATTTATAGGTACCATTTGATCTACTATCTCTTCCAATTTTCTTTCCATATCTACTTGTCGTTGTTTTATTTCCAGTTGTTGTTGTTTTATTTCATTGTGATTTTGTTGCATCGTTTGTTTTATATCCATTATCATTTTCATCATAGCATGCATCATATCCATTATCCCTCTACTGTTACCACCTTCCTGTCCTGCTTCATGTATGGGATTTAGATTGAGATTACTTATACCTGCACTCGCACCTTCTAATGACTCTTGACTGCCAATTAGTGGTGGCTGTCTCCATTCATTTTCATTCGAAATACCATCCATTTTGCTTGTTATTGTTTACTATTTCTTCAATATAACTCTTTTAATTTAGTTATATTCACGTGACACTTTATACTCTCCAAATTTATAAATTATCTTGTATTTCCAAATTATTTGCTTAACTTCATTCGCCGACACGCTGGGCTGCCAAAATTGTGCAGTGGAATTTGCTTTGAAATTGCTTATTAATTTTTTTATTCACACTACAGCTTATATCGCCGGCTAATCAGTCTAGTAGAATCCACGAACTGCCATCTCATGAGTCGTTCCTTGCGGATTGGGATTAAGTTTCGTTTTCCAAAATAAAACCATAAACACAAATAAAACACGAATCAGTTCCTTTATGTTGGTATAATTAAAAATAAAAATAAAAAAAAATCCCTCTACAAAGTGTATAGGGTGCTAAAGCATCATCAAACAGTAGCAATGGAGGAAACACTCTTTGTGAATAATGACTCGCACACAGAGAAAAACCTCTTTTGAATCTCGATCAAACATAAAACTAATAAATACTAGTGAAATCTGTCAAGTTTAACCTCTAATGTGACCCCTTCAAATAAATATCAAAAACAAATAAGTTTTCAAAACTCACGAAAATTGAAATTTTGTCATGCGCCAAAATACCATAACAAGGTCAAACCCCACTACAGAAACTCCAACCTTGAATTCAAAATGTTCTCGAAATATTATTTTAAGAAAAAACTTCCCTTACAAAAAACATGACAACTTTCGCTAATATCCATATACTACTTTGAAATATAAATTATTACAATAAATACATGAAATTATAATAATGAAAATAATCATGATATCGAATATAAACAAAATAATTTTTTATCAACTTACACAGATCTGTGTGTGATTTTATAAAATACACGAGAGATATCTTTTTCACAAAATTTCAAATAAACATAAAACACTCGCATAAATCGAATTAAGATTAACTTGCACCTTACACTAAATGCAAAAACAAAATACAACCCGAATTTATACAACAAAGAATAAAATTGATTATTTTATCCTTTAATAAACCGAACACTTTAGCAGTCAAGATATCTCTAAATCAAAATGAAATTTCCATATCCGCTTGTCCATTCCCACCATCTATCAAATCAAAATCTATACAGACAACACATTTTAACAAATACAATATCCGAAAAAGCGGCAAGTTCAATCCTTTGGACAACCTATATATATAAGGGCTAATCATAATTTCATACATTATAAAATTTATTTTATTTATAAAATAATATATATATATATAACGATCCCCGTCTGAAATAAATAAGCATACAACTGAGATAGCTAATTTTTTTAAAATGTCCCTATTACTGAGTTCGATATAGTTCAATCATTTTCCTTACTTGTCCAAGGAAAATCCATAACATGATTCCCCGAAGTTATCCGAGAACAAAGTCAGAACATACCTGAGCTTTTTTCAAGGATAAACTTCAGCACAGCACTCGAGACAGTACCGCACCCTGTCTTAGTTCCCCGCACTAACTTGTTGTATTAGTGTTGAACAGGATCTTCATCGTTCTGAAGCTGTAGTGTGATAAACGGATGCAATGCACTGATGTGATATCGTCCTTTTTTCTTACGTCCATCCATCGAATACAGCTCATACGTCACATTATTGAAGCATCTCGATATCCGATAAGGTCCTGTATAAGGCAGATCAAGCTTCTGACATTTGCCTTGATCTCTTCTGCCCAAACGATAACTTTTTACAATCACCACATCTCCAATATCAAATCTCGTTCTCGTCATAATCTGCTCATTTTGTTTATTTTGATATTTCTGTGCGTTTATTGTAATTCTTTGTGCAACTTGGTTTTTTAACTGTACCAGGTTGTCAACCCTTTCATTTTGTGTATTCCAGGGTCTGGCAGGTTTCGTCCCATACATCACAGTCGCAGGACATTCCAGTGTGACAGTATTGGGTGTGTTGTTGATGTTATCTTCGACATCTTGAACATGAGCAACCTATCCTGCATGATTTTCATAGGTTTTGATCCTTAGAAACTTTATTATTTCCTGAATGTATCTCTCACATGGATTCCCGCATGGATGACGTATGGAAGAGAAAGAAATTTCAATATTACGATCATGTAAAGCAGTCTTAAATCTATCATTATTAAAATACGAAGCATTATCAGCTAATACTTTATTCATTTTCCCTTGACGCATAATCCATGAATCAATACACTGTATAGAGGTATCTGTATTATATTGCGAAGTGGGAAATAATTTAATAAACTTAGAAAATACATCAACCATTACTAAAATATTTTTATATTCAAATTCTCCTGGAATAAGATTCCCTAAATAATCTATTGCTACCAATTCTAATTTCTCATGAGTAATTATACTCTTTACCTCATACTGACAGGTTCTATTCTTATGTTTGCCCAAACGACAAGTAATGCAATTTCTGACCACATCTTTAGCGATTATGCGATCTTTCTTAGCATAAAATGCCTCTCTAAACACCAACCATACTTTATATCCCCCTATATGTCCCAAACTTTCATGAATTTGCAACATCGTTTGCCTTGCATACACATCATTTACAGCAATATAACTTATTTCCCTAATCACTTTCATAATCAACCCCTCTTTCATAACAAAATTTTTATAACTATCTTTAGTATCTAATTGTTCCCTTATTATATTAAATCTTTCATCTCGCTGGACCTGAAGGATCATCTCAAATTCATAATTCCCCGTAGCATAGTGTCTATTATATTCATTCAACTCTACATAATGAAATTTACTTTTACTGTTGTACATTCGTGACAACGCATCGGCAGAAACATTTAGAACGCCTTTAATATGCTTTATTTCAAAAGTATACTCTGACAACAATAGTGACCATCGATATACTCTATTATTTTTAAAACGTGTATTCAAAAGTGATGTCAAGGCAGCATGATCTGTCTCTACAACAAAGTTTTTTCCCAATAAATAATATCTGAGCTTTTGAATCGCGTGTACCACAGCCAACATTTCTTTTTCACTAATGGTATATTTAACCTCATAGCTTTTCAAAATACGAGAGATAAAACATATCGGTTGTTCTATCCCTTCGTCATCTATTTGAATTAAAACTCCGCTTATAGCGACATCACTAGCATCTACTCTTAAAATAAACTGTTTATTAAAATCTGGTAGTATTAATTTTAATTGATTATAAAACTCTTTCTTTAACTCCTCAAATGCATTCATTCTTAATTCTGTCCATTTAAACTTTTCATTCTTTTTAAGCATTTCATACAAAGGAACACTAATACGTGCCAGGTATGGTACAAAACGTTTATAATAGTTAACCATGCCTAAAAATCCTCTCAACATTCTTATATTCTTAGGTAGAGGATACTTCTTAATGAGTTCCAATCTACTCTCATCTACACTTATATATTTAGTACTTATATTATACCCCAAAAATTTAATTTCTTTCTTATAAAATTCACATTTACTCAAATTTACCTTTAACCCTTCTCTGGCTAATACTTCCATGATCTTCTCTAAATGTTGTGAGTGTTCCTGCTCATCCCTGCTGTATATTAAAATATCGTCCACGTAATGAACCACAAACTCTTCATAAGGTTCTAAAATTTGTTGCATTGCTCTTATTAAAGCAGCTGCCGAACTGCTTAACCCATATGGTACAGTCCTAAATTGATATACTCGTCCATCTACCATAAATCCACAATATTTTCTGGACTCCTTTTCTAATGGAACCAACCAAAAAGCACTTTTTAAGTCCAATTTACTATATATCCTTGCATTGTAACATTTCGCCAATAATGGTTCTATCGTAATAGGCGTCTCAAACTGAGGCTTTGTTCTTTCATTCAGTCGACGTGCATCTAGACATAATCGAATGTCTCCTGTTTTCTTTTTTACAACTACTAATGGATTAACATAACGCGTTTTACCAGTTTCAATAACACCATCTCTCAGCATCCTCTTGATTTCATCATTTACTTGTGATTGAATATTTTTAGGAATGGGATAATTTTTCACCTTAAATGGTCTCGTCTCATCTACCTCTAAGGAATGTTGGTAATTTCTGGCGATACTAGGAAATTTATTTACTAAATCTATATTCTTTTTAATTAAATTTTTTACTTCTACTTCCTTATCCTCTCTGCAGTCCAATTTCATCATATCTATATCTTCAGGGAACTCCACTTCTCCATTTTCTTCCTTACCCATATCTTCCATCATCATTACCTCCTTTTCTTCGAAATCCTCTTCTTCTATATTATTAATAATTTTTTCACCATCCTCTTCACACTCCTTAATCCATTCAACTTTCGTATTATTAATTATTATATCCCTTTTTTGTATATCTATTATTGCATTAATCTTATCTAATAAATCTACTCCTAGTATTCCATCCCTTCCTAATCCTTTTAATACTATAAATTCTCCCATGAACTTATTATTATCTATCATAAATTCAACAATAAAAACTTTATTCACTACTGTTAAAATTTTCTTTGTAGCTGTCACTATTGTAATTTTACTTGTGGGCATATATTTCCCCACATTACTTTTAATCAAACATTCAATCACATTCTCATCTAAAAATGACGTTTCACTTCCTGAATCAATTAAACAACTTAACTCTTTATCATTTATTTTTATTTTTATATGAGGTAAAACCGTATTTATTGCGTATTTCGACTGTTCATACAATGCATTACATTCATTCTTTTTGGTTGGTCTTTTTAAAAATCCTTACTACATGCTAATTCTACTTTACCCTGTTTATCGTTTGTTTCTAAATTAAAATTACATCGACTATCTTTAGGACGTGTCCCAGTATAATTTTTAACTTCTGCTAAATTTTCCTTTCTTATATCTTTACTATGATTATCATCTATTCTACCTGGTGAAGCCATTTGATTATTTCTATTACTATAGTTACTTACTCGCTGAGGACTTGAATATTTATTATTATTATTATTTTCTATTCTGGCATATGACGATCTATTAACACTGCGATCTATATAATTATTCTGATATCTTTTACCATATTCCATGTCATCTAATCTTTTCAAAAGTTCAATAAATTGTTGCATGTCACTTATATTTTGAATGGCTACTGCCTGACTAATTTGTGCATCAAAATGAGTACTTAATTGGCATATTAGATCTCTATCAGTGATTTTTGGTTGCAAATATTTTAAAATTGAGTGTCTCCTCATAACATTCGACGCTCGTGACTCATTACTATTATTATTATATCTACCAACTAATAAATCATTTCTTACCCTCGTTTGTCTTGTTGTTCCCCAGAATTGACTGGTAAATCTGACCTCGAACTCCTCCATCGTCTTCACCTCATCCGAGATCATGTCCCACCAGGTTATTGCATCATCCTTGAAACAGTTCCCTATTTTCTGGAGCTTCTTTTGGTCCCCTGGCACATCCTCTAGACTTTCCTTTAATTTTTTTAGAAAACCCATGGGATTTGTATTTGCCATACCATAAAACTTCGGCAACGGTTCATTTTGTACTGGTACAGGGATGAACACAGGCACACTCTCTTCACTCTTCTCTTTTCTCACTTGTTCAATTTGTTTCTGCATATACGTTAGTTTCTGTTCCTGCCATTCTCTTTTTTCCTTTTCTTCTAAAAATTGATCTACGCTCACAGTGTTTTGTGGTATGTTAGGTTCATTTATTAACGGAAGTGATTCATCTATTATGTCTTTATCTGTTTGTTTACTGTTATTTATAGGTACCATTTGATCTACTATCTCTTCCAATTTTCTTTCCATATCTACTTGTCGTTGTTTTATTTCCATTTGTTGTTGTTTTATTTCATTGTGATTTTGTTGCATCGTTTGTTTTATATCCATTATCATTTTCATCATAGCATGCATCATATCCATTATCCCTCTACTGTTACCACCTTCCTGTCCTGCTTCATGTATGGGATTTAGATTGAGATTACTTATACCTGCACTCGCACCTTCTAATGACTCTTGACTGCCAATTAGTGGTGGCTGTCTCCATTCATTTTCATTCGAAATACCATCCATTTTGCTTGTTATTGTTTACTATTTCTTCAATATAACTCTTTTAATTTAGTTATATTCACGTGACACTTTATACTCTCCAAATTTATAAATTATCTTGTATTTCCAAATTATTTGCTTAACTTCATTCGCCGACACGCTGGGCTGCCAAAATTGTGCAGTGGAATTTGCTTTGAAATTGCTTATTAATTTTTTTATTCACACTACAGCTTATATCGCCGGCTAATCAGTCTAGTAGAATCCACGAACTGCCATCTCATGAGTCGTTCCTTGCGGATTGGGATTAAGTTTCGTTTTCCAAAATAAAACCATAAACACAAATAAAACACGAATCAGTTCCTTTATGTTGGTATAATTAAAAATAAAAATAAAAAAAAATCCCTCTACAAAGTGTATAGGGTGCTAAAGCATCATCAAACAGTAGCAATGGAGGAAACACTCTTTGTGAATAATGACTCGCACACAGAGAAAAACCTCTTTTGAATCTCGATCAAACATAAAACTAATAAATACTAGTGAAATCTGTCAAGTTTAACCTCTAATGTGACCCCTTCAAATAAATATCAAAAACAAATAAGTTTTCAAAACTCACGAAAATTGAAATTTTGTCATGCGCCAAAATACCATAACAAGGTCAAACCCCACTACAGAAACTCCAACCTTGAATTCAAAATGTTCTCGAAATATTATTTTAAGAAAAAACTTCCCTTACAAAAAACATGACAACTTTCGCTAATATCCATATACTACTTTGAAATATAAATTATTACAATAAATACATGAAATTATAATAATGAAAATAATCATGATATCGAATATAAACAAAATAATTTTTTATCAACTTACACAGATCTGTGTGATTTTATAAAATACACGAGAGATATCTTTTCCACAAAATTTCAAATAAACATAAAACACTCGCATAAATCGAATTAAGATTAACTTGCACCTTACACTAAATGCAAAAACAAAATACAACCCGAATTTATACAACAAAGAATAAAATTGATTATTTTATCCTTTAATAAACCGAACACTTTAGCAGTCAAGATATCTCTAAATCAAAATGAAATTTCCATATCCGCTTGTCCATTCCCACCATCTATCAAATCAAAATCTATACAGACAACACATTTTAACAAATACAATATCCGAAAAAGCGGCAAGTTCAATCCTTTGGACAACCTATATATATAAGGGCTAATCATAATTTCATACATTATAAAATTTATTTTATTTATAAAATAATATATATATATATATAACGATCCCCGTCTGAAATAAATAAGCATACAACTGAGATAGCTAATTTTTTTAAAATGTCCCTATTACTGAGTTCGATATAGTTCAATCATTTTCCTTACTTGTCCAAGGAAAATCCATAACAATATGTACATATGTATTTACATATACTGTATGTGTTAAATATCATTAGGCATAGAGAATCAACGTATGAGTACATACAATGTATACGTACATGAGAAAGCCAGTCCAATGCCAGCGAAAACCGCGGCGACTGACGATTGTCTCCGATACCGATTGACTGGAAATTTTGCATTCAGTCTAGCTGCGGCCGTTACAGTTTGAAAGCGTACAATAAAATTAATGTATAATGACTTGTATAGTTTCATGTAAGGGATGGTATTTTATGTTGGCAATGGTTGAAATTATTCCCATCCTTGGGTCTGGTATTTTGTTTTTGTAAACCAGTAGGTACTAAAAGGCGAAGCCAAGCGTACAAACGTATCGTTCTGCATAAAAACAGAAAATTAAAGAGTTATTAAAACAATCGAACAGTGTTTTATTTATTGTGATCGTAAAGAGAAAATATCGAGTCAACAGACAACACATGGCTCTTTATACACCCACTGAAAAGCTTCAGTTAGTAAAATGGTTTTATAATGGCAAGTCTGCAATGGAGTGCATGAATTTGTTTGCGCTAACTTTTGCAGACCGTTCTGTACCTTGCAGACAAACAATTTATAATATTATAAATAAATTTGAAACTTGTTTCTGTCTCAATAACTGTACGAAATGCAAACCAAGAGAGGTATCACCACAAAAAATTGAGGAAAGAGAACGGCTGGATGTATTAATTTGTAGTATTGTGGAAATTGATAACACGAGATCTATCAGAGGTGCTGCCGAGGAATTGGGTACAAGTAACACAACTATTTCACGTATTTGGAAACGTAATGGTTTAAAATGTTTCAAATATTCGAAAACTCAAGAACTATTTCCCGAGGACAATTTCCGGAGAATGGAATTTTGTCAAGACGTTATGGAAAAGATACATCTAGATGAAAATTTCGATAAAAATTCTCTTCACCGATGAATCAACTTTTCCATTACACGGAAAGCACAATCCCTCTGTTCTTCGATATTGGGCTTCAGAAAATCAACACCGGCATTTTGCAAATCGCACTCAGTATCCTCAAAAACTAAACATTTGGGCAGGTATTTTAGGTGACCATTCTATAGGCCCCTATTTTATTGTTGATATATTAAATGCCGACAAGTATCTCGAATTACTGAAAAATCAAGTATTTCCCGCCATTCAAAACATTGGAATAAATCAGGAAATCGTTTGGTTTCAACATGATGGCTGTCCGGCATATAATGCAGTGAGGGTAAAGGAATTTCTAGGAAATACTTTTCCTGACCGTCTTATTACTGGAACAGGAAACATTAAATGGCCCCCGCCATCTCCTGATCTATCTCCAAATGATTTCTTTTTGTGGGGATATCTAAAAAATATTGTTTATACTCATGAAGCTGGTAGAGCAGAAAATCTAGTTGCCTTGAGAGAAAAAATAACTGAGGCTGCAAATTCATTAACTGCCGACATGTTAGCAAATGTAAGAGCTAATTTCTACGACCGCCTAGGACAATGTCTTGCTGTGCAAGGAGGAATTTTTGAACCTCTTGTATAATTTATTATAATTTTTAGAATCCTTTTTTATTTATTTTATTAGGATTATTCTTTAATTTTATTAGAATTACGCTTTTGTTTATGCGACGCACCGCAGCTTAAAAATTTCCTGCATCTACTGAAAGAAATAAGAAAAGCAAATCCCTTGCAATTCGTAAATGTTATTTTAGAACGCATTACAAGTACCTATGTCGATGGTCAAATGATTACCGCTAACTTGTATTTGCGAAACAATCGGAGACAATCGTTGCCAGCCGTCGCGGTCTTTGCCGGCATTGGATCGGCTTTTCCATGTACATATAACGGGTGTTCAGAAACATTCGTCAAGTGGGCTCTGAACAAAAAATCGTATATCTTTACTTAAGTATCTGATTTGTTATAATTATTAAATGTTAACTGTTGTCTGTCAAAAATCAATCTATCTCAGACATGACTTCATATTTTCAAGGACTACTTTGACTTCGAATGTTTCTGAACACCCGTTACATCGTATGTACTCATACATATTCCCTATGTCTAATGATTAAAGACGGCAGACTATGTGCCCACACTTTCAAATTTAATAATACACGGTTAAATTTTTAAAAAATAAATATATCGAATCCCTATACAAAACGTTAAGAAAAAACATAAATAACTTACCCAGCATGTTTACATTGTTGCAAAAAAATGCAAAAAAATGTGCGCGATGAAAAAACTGCACCATAATATATGTTTCTGTATTAGTCTCGGAAAGGTTCGTACGTAGCGACGTATATATATGTTTATATACTGAGAAGGATTGTTCGCCGTTGAGAGATGTTATATTTGCATAGTTAAAGTGCTCTTTGTATCTGTACAATGGATCTTCAGTATTGGTAAAAAGTTGCCCTAATTTTGTAAAATCTACATTTTTATCTAATACATTGTTCAATTTTTCACGGACACAATCACTTTTTTCATCTTCAAGGATATGCAGCACTAGTTTTACGTGGTCAATAATTGCTAATGAGTCCGATAAGGACAGCGTAGTGTTCTGTAATTTTTTCATTGCGTCCAGTATTGGAACGTAACTGTCGTAAATAATTTTTAAATTTGCTGCAACTTGAGGATTGTTAAATTGAACCTGGCTGAGCCGTATTGCAGCTGCTTCTTTGGCATCTAGTTGTAAAATCACTGATTTAATTTTTTCAAAATGTTTACAATAATAAAATGCGGCTTCTAACCAAGTACCCATCGTATAAGAATTGGTTGCGGCGGCTCGGGTATATCAGGACACTGCGAATGAAATAGCCGAATCCGTTTCGGAGATTTAAGAAAAACCGCTTTCGTTTGTCCTATCAGTAGATCCACATCAGGATAAGTTGTACGTATAGTGTTTGTTACAAGGTGTACAGCGTGAAGCAAACATGTGACATGCAGCAGGTTTGGTTGAATCGTTTTGAGTAAGTTTGCCGTGGAACACAACCTTGGCAGTATCGGTAGTGAAATGTTTAGTTTGTAAAACAACTTTATTAACTTGGAAAGCAAGTCAGTGCCAAAGACATAGTGACAAAGACATAGTGACAAACATAAATCGAATAATAGTGGACGCAGATCATATAATAAATTTGTGTGTGATTTAACAATGATGTTAATTGCGACCAATATACCAATGCAGAAAGTGGAACACCCAATGTTTCGTCAGTTTTGGAAGAAATACAATCCTCCATGTTTGCTTCACGCTTTACACCTTGTAACAAACACTATACGTACAACTTCTCCTGATGTGGATCAACTGATAGGACAAACGAAAGCGGTTTTTCTTAAATCTCCGAAACGGATTCGGCCATTTCATTCGCAGTGTCCTGATATACCCGAGCCGCCGCAACCAATTCTTATACGATGGGGTACTTGGTTAGAAGCAGCATGTTATTATTATAAACATTTTGAAAAAATTAAATCAGTGATTTTACAACTAGATGCCAAAGAAGCAGCTGCAATACGGCTCAGCCAGGTTCAATTTAACAATCCTCAAGTTGCAGCAAATTTAAAAATTATTTACGACAGTTACGTTCCAATACTGGGCGCAATAAAAAAATTACAGAACACTGCGCTGTCCTTATCGGACTCATTAGGAATTATTGACCACGTAAAACTAGTGCTGCATATCCTTGAAGATGAAAAAAGTGATTGTGTCCGTGAAAAATTTAGCAGTGTATTATTAAATTTAACAGTGTGGGGCACATAGTCTGCCGTCTTTACTAATGATATTTGACCACATGCGGTATGTAATTTAAGAACAAACATTAATACTAACACAGCTCACTGCAACCACTATTTCACAAGTTTACATAAGATTATAAATCAAAATGACACTGCTAACGTTATTCGGCGAGTGCTATCTGTAGAATTAAATACGTTTAGGTATATATTTAGGGAAAGTACCGACATTAAACATAGGTTTTTATGGTTAAGTGTTGTTCAATTGTATCGGGGCTTTCCAATGTTCGTTATATCACAACGTAATGTAAAATTTAGGTCGTTTATCGGAGCGGGTAGTTTATTCGAACCGGAGTTCACTAAATCGCGACTCTACTGTAATTCGAAACTCCCCTTACATAGAAAAACCACTCTAATATGTAACACAATTCTTTTCAATTTTGAATTTCATAAGTTTCCTAATAATTGAGATTGAGTTTTCGTCATTTTCTCTAGCTGCATCACGTTAGAGCACTTCATTACTTAAACCAGCATAAGGTCTGATGTTTTTATTTAAATTGCAGGCTTGCATGTTTCAATTTGTGTACCAGTAATAAAACACTAAAGGAATTCAATTAAAATGTACTTAAAATTCCACAGTTACACATTAATTTGGAATAAATAACAAAAAATAGATTAAATCTTTCTTTATTAAAATAATATCAACTAAAATCCTCCTGGTATTTGTGCAGACACAGTTATATTCTCGTAACTGTTAAAATTACCTATTCCACTAAATTATCACCAACTAGATCCATTGACAAGTAGAAATAAACACCCTGTCAACGCGTAACCATTCAAAATAAACATTTCGCTAGTGGTTTTCTCAATTGCGAGATGAGTTTATTTATGAGACGTCCTATCATTTCGTCGTTTACTATACGCAGAGCGTAGATGGATAGAATGAGAGGACGAGATGTTAATGATTTACAAATTGCCGTTGACAACGATGTGTTCTTTTCACCATACCTATAATAGTTAGATCGTCAGATGTGCGTGTGTTTCCCTTTCAAAAGCTGACAATATATTTAACACAATATAACATCTTAACACAGCAATTTTATTTTCTTAGTATTTTTAGAATGTCACCAGTATGTTTAAATTACGTTTCCAGGGCGAATTTGTCCGCAAAATTTGTGTATAAATTTTGTATAGTCGACATAGATATGACTTTTTAATTAATTAATGACTCTAGGTAAGTAAATATGTATATGTTTTTCTTAAGATAACACAAAGACAAGTTAAAAAATTGGATGCAAAAGACATTATTGTTTGTATTTTACATTACATTCACACCATCTCAAAATAATAATACATAGTTCTGTCATAACTACCGGAGACCGGGCGAAACAGGGCGAAATTATGATGGATCATATAAATAGTCTATAATATCGCTAAGTACAACACGCAGTTTTGTATAGCATTATTCATTCGGTTAACCGCACATCTGTTTTTGTCGTTAAATTCTGACGCAATTACTTCAATATTATAATTAAATTCCTTACTCCTTGGGCGTAGATAGAAGCATGAGGAGTTTTCATAATTTATTTTATTTATTAGTTTATATTTCGTAAGATAAAGAAAGTACGGTAAGTTAGTTTCCTTTTTTTCATTGTTTTAACTGTTAATTACATACTTCGTAATTTTTGTAATAGATCCTGTTTAACCCTAGAATACGGAACTGTGTTTGCCAAACGTAATTACGGGACTATCGTAAATTTTACAACTTAATAAAAAAAAACAAAATTGCCTTATCAAACTTTATTTTAAAAAAATAAAAAAAAAAATATAACGTTCTTCATTATCAGAACAAACGTTTAAAATTATAAAACCAACATATTTTATTATTTTTCACAACATACGGTGCAAATATCTCCTCGGTGTTCGCCGCAAATTGGATTTTTGCACTCCATACAATAATTAGTGGTCATGCGCCTTTTTTTGCTTGGACAGTAGAAACAGGTCTTCCTCTTGTTGTCTTGGGGTGTGTTCACAACGTTTTCTTTTGATATACCGAGGATTTGAGCTATGTCTTGCCGAAGATATCGACGTAAAATTTTGCTGTTATATCTATACTGCATCCATGGGTTGGCAAGGCAAAGACTTAAATCAATCATGTAGTGATATCTTGAAATAGGGTTTTCGCCTTTTTTTAACGTATTAAAAGTGTAAATAACATAAGAGTTTATGCTGGCCATATTTATCATTCCATACAACACACATAATGGCCATCTCTGTGTTTTTCTGCTCGAACTCATATTTGAACACATTTGGTCAAAGGTGTCCACACCTGATTTGGTCTCATTATATTTATGAATTATTGTTGGCTTACCGGTTTCTTCTACGATCTCTGCCTTCTCATGCATAGTTGAAAGTAGCGAAACTAATTTGTTTTTCTTTGGCATGTAAGATAATAATGTCTTTTGTTGATCGAAACAAAACATTGACGTATTTGCGTTTCGACTATTTCCATCCAAGAACTCCTTGGGTATCTCTTTTTTATTTTTGCGTATAGTTCCTATCATAGTTAATTTGTAAGGATTTTGTAGCAACTGGTCAGCAAGGGAAACCGAGGTGAACCAATTGTCCATGGTAACGTTGCGATTTGTACCATGAATTGATTTCGTTAACTCTTTTACATAAAATTCGGCTAGAGGCAAACCATTGCTCTCTGTTTTTTTTTTCCAAGTAAGGACTTGCGTCTGACATATACTTGGTGGCGGAATCGCATACCATAACAATTTTTATCCCATACTTCACGGGCTTGTTAGGAATATACATCCTAAAAGGACAGCGTCCTCGGAATGCCAAAAGCTGTTCATCAATGGTGACGTATGAAGTTGGAGTATATGAATTTCTACATGTGTCAATAAAAATTGCCCAAATTTCTCGAATGTGTGTAAAAGGATCATTTACCTTTCTCTCTTCTCTTGTTTCTCTATTATCGCATCTAATACAGTTCAGCAGGTACAAAAAACGATCACAATTCATACATGATCTATAAAACGTGCCGGAAATAGTGCTATCAAACATATGCCTTGCTGACAAAAATGATTTTCTTTTTTTGCGGCAGAAAGGATTAAAACACCAAACAAGGCTTTCAGTTCGTCTTTTGTCGTTGGGGAAACATTCTGGTGGCCGCTGTATTTTTGGGCCTGTCTGGCGATTTCTGCATTTGTATGTTGCAAAATATTATCAAATATATTGTCAGAAAAAAAATGTAAAAAATATTCATCCAGGTTAGAACAATCTTTTGCAGACCCTTTAGGACCAGCTATAAAATGTATAATGTTTCTAGCAGCCGTTCTTTTGGATTGTTGAGGCAGCTCAGATGACCATTTGTGACCATTCTTGCCTTTTAAACGTTTGTTTTTCAAGTTGATTACATATTTTGAACGTGTACGTACTTGTAATAAAGGAATATCATCTTCATCTAAGCTAGGTTCTATTTCTTCTTCAGATTGAATTGGGCTAAAGCTTTGTTGGATGAGACAAACAGCCGAATTATTATCTTCATCAACCTCACTGTCGGAGGCAGATGATTCAACCTCCAAAATGTCCTCTTCAATGTCACTACCATCACTGTCGTCAAATGATTCTGGATCACTCTCTTCTCCATTCATGACACATGCCGCTTCCTCCTCCAGTTGCTTCTCGGTCAAAAACTTTCGATTTGAAATCTTAATAAAAAAGTCACTATATTTATTATAATGTATTTAAATAATAATAATGAAGAAATATCTTACCTCAAATTTCTATTACTAAAACAATTAAATTCGGTACGAAAAATAAGAACCAGTTTAATTTATAAAATGACGTAAATACGGGACTTTCGTGGGACATTTTGGCGATCATAAAATACTGAAGAAGGTGTGCCAGAGATTTTACTATGAATTGTTCATGAGATGTGAAAGAATGAAAGTGTGCCAATTGCGCCGGAAGTAATGATCCCCAGAGGCGTCGACGTGCACCCATGCGCCAATACAATGTGGGAAGCCCATTTGAAAGAATCGCCATAGATGCCAACGGCCCTTTTCCAGAAAGCGACAAAGGAAATAAATACATGATAGTGCATGAAATATTTTAGCAAATTGTTTGAAGCGTATGCACTACCAAATTAGGAGGCCGGAACTGTAGCAGACGTGACGGTGAAGGAGTACGTCAGCCATTTCGGTGTACCCCTTGAACTTCATTCCGATCAAGGGCGAAATATCGAGTCCAGTCCATTCGAAAAGATGTGTGAAGTTTTGGGTATACGAAAACGAGAACAACTCCCTTGCATCGATAATCAAATGGAATGGTAGAGCGAATGAACAAGGCCATGATCAAACATTTATCTAAAGTGGTCTCCGAACATCAGAAAGATTGGGAAGAGCACTTAGCATTGTTCTTAATGGCATACCGGACTTCTGTTCAGGTGACAATTAGCCAATCACCAGCCAACGTGCTTTCGGGAGGGAAATCCGGCTGCCCTGTGATTTGAAGTTTGGGAGTAAGCCTGGTGAAGATCTTGCTGGAGAAGATTATGTCAGCAATTTCAGACGAACACTGGATAATATCCATGATCAAGTAAGACATACTATCCTAGATATAAGTGACAGTATGAAGGAGAGCTATGACATCAACGCGAGAAGGGTGGTTACCATGAAGGCAATCAGGTTTGGTTATGTAATCCACAACGTCGACGGGGCCTATCTCCAAAACTTCAAAAGAATTAGGAGGGGCCATACGAGGTGTTGAAGCGGATTAACGATGTTAATATACCGCATAAGACGAACGGCTCATACTAAGCCAAGAGTAGTGCGTTTTATTCGGTTAGTCCCATACTCTGAAGACAATAATGACGAAGCCGTTGACTTGCGCCGAGTAGATAGCCTAACATTGGAAGATTTTATGGAGGAGTATTCTGGTTCGACTAAAGCTCGATTTGGGGTGACCATCGAGAAACAGCAAGATTTGTTCATGGTGCCGCCGGACTACGCGCTTGCTCATTGCGTAGCAAGAGATCTGCGAATGGCCAAAGAAATTGCCAGAGAATTTAAGGAGAGATTTGTCAGAATCGAAAAACTAAGGCAGCAGGGACCAGCAATTGGAAAGAATCTCCAAATTATAAATGTAGAACAGCCCATATTTTATTTGGTCACGAAGGAACTGTTAAGCATGAAGTCAACCTGTTGCGCGTTATGGGAGGCCCTAACCCACTTACGTGAACAAATGTTACAACAAGACATTTTGAAATTAGCAGTTCCAAAATTGGGTTGTGGATTGGATCGCCTGGACTGGAGAATTGTAAGGAGGCATATTAGAAGTAATATTCCAAAATACTGGTATGGGAATTTTGGTATGCGGTTACTGGCTTGCATATTCCTTTATACCCAGGCGAGATAAGACCGTGGACTGTTGTTTTGGATATGACGTCGCAATGTAACAAAGGCCCTACCTGTCGATTTCGTCATCGCTTGAGGAAACCAAAGCGTGACATGTTTCGGGACGAAATTACATATTTAAAAAGGGGGGAAATGTCATGAATCATCCGACGACGCGTCAGGTCTGGCATCATCTCGAAAGATGTCGATGCATCGGGAAAAATCTAGACAGAGGTTCCCGAATATGCTAGAAGTTTTCCCGTGAATATAAATAGCACTCGAGAGATATTTAATTCGGGTAGTCCCCGAGTCGAATTGATATTGTAATAAATAAGCATTGATATAAATTCTGTGTAAATAAATATTGTTTAGTTAGTTGTAGTTTTAAGTTGTTTATTTAATGTATACCGTTTTTATTGTCAATATAGTGTGTGTTTAAACTACCGTTCGTTTTATTTAGAACTCGCAGAAAGACAAAAACATTGCAGTATTATAGTACTCTGATTGAATTAAGTTTTATAATTCGCATAGTTATACCCCACTATACTAATCGTGTCGCTAAAGTCGACCGTACTTCCGCCGGGTTAAAATTTTTAATTTGTTCTATTGGACATTAAATTGATGCAATGGCAGTCTTTCCATGCCAGTCTTTATTACATAGTACAGTATAATTAATAATATGGTAATCCACAGATACTGTATCAAATTTAGGCAAAATAGTGAATAAATAATGAATTAGTTAGATGTAGATCTCTGTTTCCGAGTTCGAAACGGGTTGGAATCGAGTTAGGCGTAATTGCCAACGTTTCGTTAACGGCAATTACGCCTAACTCGACGCGGTTCCAGCCCGGAAACCGAGATCTACATCTAGAAAACGACCGCGGAAACCTACACCTACATTTAATGAATTACCTATTTCGCCATAGAGCCTACTAATGTTGTTATCTCCATCCCATAAACAAACGGGTTTCACAAAATGCGTATAGTCTACTGGGTATGTCGTTTTCAATATGGCAATATTATTATCATAATTCGCTTGTTTATATTCTGGGTGAATTACGATTTTAGAGATTGTGGCTACTTGAAGACCATCTGAAAAATCCGTCCTGCTGGTCGTACCTATAAGAAATATATAAAGAAACATATAATTTTAATTAACAGATTATGTCGATGATACTAATATTTGGTCAAAAAGTACATGGCCCTTTAAAATTTTTCGGAAAGAAACTTCTATTTAAATACTATTAAGAAAAACGTAAAACAATTAGAAAAATTTACGATTTCTCCAAACGTTTTGTATCAAAACATGTCAAGTATTAATAACAAATAATCAGATTTAAATTTATTTTTAAATACCTACGATAAAGAAGTTTATCAATTAGCTATAACCGGGTTTTAGATTAATAAAATCTTGCCTCACATAAAATTAGAAAATTTCAGGCAGCTCGTTCTGGCTGAGAACTGTCGGAGGGCATAAGAATTCTTATATTTTTCTAACATATTTTATATAACTAAATATGGTTGGTAGCGTAACTGGATAAAATTCTACCAATTTGAAATCAGGAGCATGTTTCTTGAAAATATTAGCAGCTATTCCCAAGGAGTGTTACCCTTTCAGAAAAATGGTAAATTACCATGAGCATGCGGTTTCTGGAAAAGGAGTCGCTGCGGACCCGCAAAAGTAAGAATTATGGTAAGATGACCTATACCCAAAGACAAACATAAGCTAAGAGGCTAAGGTATTTTGATAAGTGCGAGGGTCAAATAGCTAGATGGATTGATAGGACAGGAGCATGACTTCGACATCGAACATAGAGCAGGTCTCAAACAATCGAAATGCAGATGCTCAATCCTGAAGGCCTTGTCCAGCAGACTATCGACATTGCAACCGAAAACAACGCTCTTCGAACTACTGCGGTGGATAAGCAAGAAGCTAATCAAGAAGCCGATCCTGATCTTGCAGTCTTAAGGGCTTGGAGGAGAAATGGGTAAAGACCAACCTGGCAAGAATCGCTCCTCGTTCGCGAGAGTTGAAGTCATACTGGACACAATAGGATTCCTTGATCATAGAAAACGATCTCCTGAGACGGGAAGTAGAAAATCATGATAAAAGCGAGAGGAAAATGCAAGGGGTGGTCCAAAGGGAAAGTATTGCGAGAACTCCACAATTGTGCTTCTAGGGGACATTTTGGCGTTCACAAAGCACTGGAGAAAGTGTGCCAGAGATTTTATTGGGTAAATTGTTTACGATATGTGAAAGAGTTATTCCGAAAATGTGCTAACTTCGTCCGAAGTAATAGACTCAGAGACGTCGTCGTGCACCTATGGGCCAATGCAATGTGGGAAGCTCATTCGAAATAATTGCCATAGATGCCGCCGACCCTTTCTAAAAAAGCGACAAAGGAAATAAATCATAGCGGTCATTGACTATTTTACCAAATGGGTTGAAGCTTATGCTCTGTCTAATCAAGAAGCTGGAACCGTGGTGGATGTGATAGTAAAAGAGTTCTTCAGTCGTTTTGGTGTACTCTTGGAACTTCTTTCAGACCAAAGGGCGAAATTTCGAGTCCAGTCTCTTCTAAAAGGTGTGTGGGACGAGAACCACTCTCTTACACCCACAATCAGATGGAATGGTAAAGTGGATGAACAAGGCTATGTCCAGGCACTTATCTAAAGTGGTTTCCGAACATCAGAGAGATTGGGACGAGCATTTACTATTGTTCTTAATTGCGTAACGGGCATCTGTTCAAGAAACAACTGGGGAATTACCAGCAAATGTGTTATTTGAAGCTTGGAATAAGTTGTGGAGAAGATCTCTTCGCCGAAGACTGGACAATATCAATGACCAAGTAAGAAATAATATGTGGGATGCTAGTGATAGAACGAAGGAAAGGAAAAAATGACCTGGTTTGGCTATATAATCCATAACGTCGACGGAGCCTATCTCCAAAACTCCAGAAGAATTGGGAGGGGCCATACGAGGTGTTAAAGCGGATTAACGTTATAATTTTCCACACTAGGTGGACACCTCATAGTAAACCAAGAGTCGTACATTTTAATCGATTAGCCCCATACTCCGGAGACAAGAATGCTGACATCGCTGACTTGTACAAAATGGACAGCTATTACAACATTTGAAGACTTCATGGAGGAGCACTCTGGTTCAAGAAAGGCTCGATTTGTGCTAACCATCAAGAAGCAGCAAGATTTGTTTACTGTGCTATCAGACTACGCACTCGTTCATTGCGTAGCCCAAGATTTGCAAATGTCATAATGAATTGCCAAAGAATTTGAAATAAAATTTGGCAGAATCGGATAATTAAGGCAACAGGGACCGGCAAATGGGTAGAATCTTCAAATAATAAATAATGAACAATCCAGCACTGTCAAGCTTGGAGCCAACCTATCATGCCTTGTCGGAGCCTCTGGTTTATTTAGGTAAACAAATGTTACAAGACATTTTGAAATTAGCAGTACCAAAATTGGGTTGTAGTTTGGACAGTTTGGATTGGAGAATTGTAAGACATATGTTAGAGGAATTATTCCAACATACAGGTATAAAAATTCTAGTCTGATGATACCGGCCTGAGTGTATCCTTCCGCTCAGACAAGGTAACATGTGGAATGCTACTTCCGTATAGCGTCGCAATGCAATCAAGGCCCTACATGTAGACTACGACATGGCTTGATGGAAGCAAAGGATAGTTTGCTTCGGGACGAAACAATTTTTTTAATGAGGGGGCAATGAAATGTGAGTCATAGGCTGACCGAGCGATGAAGTCACTCGCCTGTGCACATCAGCACGTCACAATAGACTTTTTTCGAAACTGTACTATCCGAGAAAATCTTGATTGACTATATATAGCGCTCGACAGGATGGAAGGGATTATTCAACCAGCAATCAACCGTCGTGTTAAGATCGTAATTATAAATGTGAATAAATATACAGTGTAAGACGTGAATTATTTAGTGTATTCTTTTATTAATATAGTGTGTTTTTAATTATCGTTAGTTTTTATAAACGAACCCAAGAGGGGTGTTGTCACACTATTTATATAAGAAAACTTTTGTTTGCACGTATCACCCTATAGCTCTCTGTAAATAACTCATTTGAAGAAACGAAGCCATGTTTCGCTAATAAATATAAAATCATAGAAAAAATCAGAAATATTATTATAAAAATCATATGTTTTATAATTTAACCATCATGCGTTCTGCTAAAGGATGTTGACCGATTCAGAACACCTGTTAGAGGATATCAGTTTTCCGATTTGATTATTTTAGAAACTTCGTTCCGATATTTAATTTTGGGATGCGATTCACCCCTATCACGCCTTTAGCTCAGATTTTATAAATTTTTAATAAGCAATTTGCTTAGGCTTTTCATCCAGGGAAATAGATACATCCACCTGAAAATTTGTTAGTATTTTATATATTGGTGAATTTACGTACAGCTGTAGAAACAATATCAGATGAAGAAATAGTGGGACGAGATACACTTGCTTTGTGGAATCAAACCTTCCTTGTCGACTAGGCTTAACGTTTTCTTAAGGCAGGTACAAATCGGAGAAAATACTTTTAACTAACTCCAGTGTATCATGTTCCATACGTTCAGACTTTATGGAGATATTTCCACAGAAACAAAATTCACAATATTACAAGAGCGTTCCTTTTTCTCAACAACCTCGCAGAAAATCTCTCTCTAGGTAGAACACTATGTCATCGACCTGGATGCTGAGACATTAGAATATTAAGAGAAACGTGACATGCAATAAAACAACCAAGGAGGGTTTAAAAGGAAACTTCGTAGGTCTAGAAACCATATGTATGATTACTAGAGATTTCAACGCACTGTGACTGGAAAGGGAACAAGCAAGAGCACGGAAGTCGAATACATTTAGTCAAGGATTTATTTCAGTCTACGAGATTATTTAATTTTCTCTGAACAGACTAGTGACATTTTTGAGGATGTTGAACTGATTGAAAGAACTTGCGGGATCAAGGATGAAGGACAGAAAGGGTATATGAACACGGTCTAGTTAGCTCGAATGATTTTAAGCGATGGTGGGAAGGAGCAAACTTTTTACCATGTATGATGTTTAACTGCCATTTGCCATTACAGGACTTGATTTTGCCGAAATGTGAGAGAAAAAGTCGGCAATTATTAAATTGAATAAATTGAAAAATAAGCGAAATATAAATGTTTAGTTCCCATACTTGTATTAGTCATGTTACGAGGGTCACCTTTGATATTTTTACAAAATCTGGGAACAAAACAAAATTTTTGGGAACAAACTATTTTACTGTTTTTCAAAATATTCGCCTTTATGGTATATACACTTTTGCATGCGCACGAACCAGTTTTCAAAACATTTTTTCCACTCTAAAGGTCGTATCTTAGAAACATGGTTTTCAAAGGCTTCGACTGTTTCTTGAGGTGTTGAAAATCGCTGTCCACGCATTTTTTGTTTCAAAGTTGGGAACAAAAAGAAATCATTCGGCGCAAGTCAGGTGAATATGGACAATAAGACCTTTAAATAGTCAACTGTTAGACGTGCTGTATGGGAACTCGCATTGTCGTGATGAAGAGTAATGCGACACTTTCGGTGGTTCTTCCTGATTTCGTCTATAACTTTTGGCAAACAAATTACTGTATACCATTCACAGTTTTTCGATCCTATAAGGGAATTGTTGCGATGTGTCCTGTACAGCCGAAGAAACAAGTGATCATTTTCTTGGAAGTACTCACTGCACGAACAACTGTTGTGGGGTTCGCTTCGTCTTGAAACACCCATACAGTAGATTGTTGCTTAGTTTCCGGCTCATACGCATATATCCATGTTTCGTCACCTGTGACGATGTTATATACGGATTTTGCGGTTCCTACATCGAATTTTTTGCGCATCTCTTTACACCAATTGATACGAGCCGCTTTCTGTGCTTCGGTCAAGATATGTGGAATACATCTGGAACATATTTTCTTTACGATTAAATGTTCATGTAAAATCGAATGAATTGCAGTCTGCGATATGTCAAGAGATGCCTCTATCTTACTGTAAGTCACATGTCGACCGTATTCTATCATTTTCCGTACAGCATCGATGCTTTTCGAAATCACAACAGTTTTTGGTCGACCTTTACGTGATTCATCGCTCACTGAGGCACGACCATGACGAAATTCTGCAAACCAATTGTAAATTATCTTCCCTGATGGTGCTTTATTACCAAAAGTTGATCGAAGCGATATAATGCATTCTTGTTGAGTTAGACCTTTTTTTATAAACTTAAAAAATCATCGAACGAAAACCTTCACGCGTAATCTTCATTATTTTACAAACTCACTGTCTTAAAACTGTCACTGTCAAACTTTAAGAATATAGTGATTACATATTGTAGAGATTTTTTCCCCGAAGATAATTTTTAAAATTTAACAATTTAGTTATGTACATTTATAACCATGACTGTATATTTTGTATGTGTATTTTTGATTAGGGCGTTCCCGGATGTCTATGAGCCTGGATCGTATTTTGATGTATAATGATATTTTTTATGTTGATCGTGCGCTATGCATATTTCCGCAGAGATATTTTTGTGCTCGAGTGGGTCGGTTCAGTCTGAAGATAAAAACTTTTTTTATCTTTGATATTTTTGTAATTTTGGGTTTCTTTTCTTTTATTGTGCTTTGCGGTTTAAAGTAGTGCTGTTGATATCCGATAAAATTAAGATCCGGATATCCGGATCTAAAACTATCCGGATATCCGGATCCTAGGATCCGGATCCACTATCCGGATATCCGGATCTATTATCCGGATATCCGGATCTATTATCCGGATTCATTATCCGGATCCATTATCCGATATGAATCGCAACAGGATGAAGTTCGTAAAATTATATCGACAGAACTAGCAAATCTCCAACCTGGAACAGATATAAATCCACCAACCTCGTCGAATAGCGAGGTCTTTAATTATCTATTTCCAGATGAATCCCTGTTATCGGAAGAAACATCGGAAATAGATAAATATATGCGAGAGGACCCAATTGCAAAAAGCGCATCCGTATTTGAATGGTGGAAGAAAAATAAGAATAAATATCCAGTACTAAATCAATTAGCTCGAAAGTATTTGACGATTCCTGCTACATCAGTACCTTCGGAAAGGATATTTTCGTCAGCTGATGATTTGATTAGAGCAAAGAGAAGTTGTCTTTCTTCAAAGAATATAAATATGTTGGTGTTTATATATAATAATTTAAAAAGTAATATTGTTTAAATTGGGAGTACCTATTTGTTGTTTAGTTTTCCTTTTCATAAAATGTTATTTTATTTTCAATTATTTAATTAAATAATTTTGAAACCACTTATTGTAGTGTATTTTTGCAGATGTGAATATTTAAGAAATATATCACATCACAAACAAATATACAGAATATTGAATAGATTTGGCAGATACATGGTGAAACTCCATATTTATATAAATAAAACAAAGAACTAAAACGTTTCACTAAATTTATAGTAAACTCCTACAATTGTTTCACCACACAGTGGCTACTTCAGGTAGAAAATATACACAAGTTACATGTCAAAATAAACGTCAACAATAAGACAACGATGTTGTCTTATTATTTGTTATTGTTGTATGTCTGTATTAAATATACAGATATATGCATATACATATTGTATACATTTCTGGCAATTTCAGGGATTTTAACTGTACACTGATGTAAGCAAGTTTTTTTAAAGTTTGTCATATAGGTAGTTTAGCAAATTCTTATTATTTTTTAAACAAATTGATATAATGACATGAATGTGGGATTCATAAAGTGGTACGGCGAAGTTATTCTATGTTTTATTTTTCATTCATTGTGCAATACCACAAGGTAACAGTAAGAAGTGCTAATTATTTATATACCTAATATTAATACAGAAAAGATTTTTTTCTATACTTGAAGTAGTTATATTAAAGATAGGTAACCCAGAAAAAAATTATAAGCGAGGGCAAAAAAAATAGAAAGGTGAATGCATGAGCTGACTTCATTCAAACAAAATGGTTGTGAAAAATTCGCAATTCTTCTACGAACATGCAAAGGAAGTCTTAGTAAATCGTAAACGTTTGAGATAAATACAATAAGCGAAAATGTTAACTCAAACTGCCAGGCAGTTACCTCTTTAAAATAGAACTATAATTTACTACTATAATTTATTAAATATCATTTGGATAACGCTTGCCGTATACACTTATCTACAATATCTACACACTAATTATTGCGAATAAATCTTGATAATCATTATTAATAATAAAGATACGGAATATTTTATTCTCAACAGAACGTTATTAAATTTATATTACATTCATTAAAACATACACAGCAGTGTAAACTAGATTTATAAATTTGAATACATATACATCCATATCGTTGTCTCTAAGATTATATAGCAAGACCTACTTCAAAATAGCACATACGGAACCGAACTATAGGATAGTAAATCTAGAAGTGAAGCGTTTGACAACGAATTCCCATCCAGAGAATTGGATAACTCACTTGGATCTGAAAACCAGATATTGAATCCGATATCTGAATAGGGAATCCGGATAGTATATCCGAATAGTGGATCCGGAATCCTAGGATTCGGATAGTGGATCCGGTTCTCAGGATCGGGATAGTGGATCCGGATAGTGGATCCGGATAACACCAAGATCCGGATATCCGGATAGTAAATTATCCGGATCTAAAATTATCCGGATCCGGATAACAGCACTAGTTTAAAGTCATTATCGATTTAATTACGAGTGTTTGTATCTCGTATTTTGTTTAATAAATTAATACACTCGATATCTCTCTATTTTTGTGTGTGAAAAATTTTACGCTAGCGTAAGTAATTTTTACTATTTTATTTTACTGCTTTTCATTGTAATTTAATTGAAATTTTGATGATTTAGATTTATGAATTTATATCTATTTTAGTTTAATAGATAGATGGTGAAGAAAACTATAATTTTTTATAAAAGGGTTTTTTATTGTTACGTTGTTCTAGAACATTTTGAATTTAAGGTTGGTGGGAGTTTTATGCTCGTGAGATTGCGCACGATTGAATGTTATTTTCGCGTTTGACAGTTTTGATCTGCCTATGTTTTATATTGGGGTTAAAGTAATTAATGAAATTGAAAGTTTTCTAATCAATCTATTAGGATTAATTTCGCTCGCGTTCCATTATAGGTTTTCATTGTATGCGTGTTAATTATCATACAATCTTTTTCCTCTGTGCTTCTGTATAAATGATGCATTAGCTGTCTTTACATTTGGTAAAGATTTTTTTAAAATTTTTTTTTAATAAAAGAATACGTGAAATTGTTTGTATTATTATTAATTTGTATTTATTTCCACGTTCCTTTACGGGAAACCCTGGATGAAGAGGAGTCTCATTTAAAAAGAAAAGCTGGCTGAGTTCTAGATCGGACATATTGTGGTGAATAGGGGACTATCTTTCTAATTAAACCCACTATACACAGCAATATGTTAAAAGCACCATCTAGTGGTCGATTGTAAAAATATAAAAGGTGTCGCTCATGTACTATTATATTTAAACTTGCCTAGGTACGCCAAAATCTTGTTTGGAGTATAAGTATCTCCAGTTATTTCAACTACAACACAAAATGCAGTCGTTAATATAAAGCTGTCCGATATTAGCGAACCGCCGCATTTGTAATTTAAATTTCCACGAATGTTCGTGTAAATTACTACGATCCAGGGCCATTTTCCTGAAATAGACAAGTTAGTAAGTGTCAAGATTTGAAATAATAAAGTTGCACAGTCTAATCATAAATACTGTCAATTCTACATAATTACATTAATCTGTGAGTCGGAGAATTTCATAACAGCATAAACATACATCGGGGATGTATAATATATCAGTACTTGTTTGGTAGCTGCTTAATGAACACCATTTATACTATGGAGTGTTCCGAATATCACGATCGCCTAGTTGTATATAAAGGGAAAGAATAGCGATACATTTTGTCCCTTTTTTTGCTTCTTACTATAAAAATACGTTCTGAATGTCGCTTGTTTTCAAGATAATGGTCGAAATCAAATGAAAGAATAGCGATACATTTTGTCCCTTATTTTGCTTCTTACTATAAAAATACGATTTGTATGTCGCTTGTTTTCAAGATAATGGTCGAAATCAAATGCGGTGGGTAATAAATGTCGGTCCGTGAAATGAATATCACATCGAGAATAACCTCTCGCATCATTGGGGAAAATTCACTCATAAAGAATTATAGAAAGAGTTAACTACTACGTATAAACGTAGTGCCAACTAACTAAAACAAAACTGGTTCTTAAATTTTACCGAACCCTCTCGTGCTCCTGAGACTTACTTTTGACGAGCGAAATGTGGCAGACATATACAAAACCAACGAGCCAGACCTTGCTAGTCAGTGAAGACGGTCGTGCAATTCCTTTCGAAACGTTGTCGAAAATTAAGTCGGCGCTGGAATGAGAATAAGGGCACTACCGTGTATTTTTTTCCTTGGGTGGTTCGTACGGAAATATCTACGCTGTGCGCAGATTGCACAGGATATTTAAAATTCACCAGGTGATAACAAATGAAAGTTTATGCGAGAAGGAAGCTACCAAATTTATTTATGTTGTTTACATTAACAAAAGAACAGGGAAAACAAATAATTAATTATACTGTAACAATTAAAGAATCAAGTCGCAATTGATCTTTATAAAACAAAGTTGAGTTAGCGTAAATAAAAAAAAAGAAAAGTAGAAATCTATCACAGCAACTACAGAAAAAAATTAACTGCAGAAGTCTCCTTTATTTTCCCAATTACATTTAGATTTAACAATAATTATAGAAGCGGTCTGTATATTTTTGCTTGAACGCGATCACTAATCTAACATACCTCCCAGTATAATAGAATTTAATTAATTTGAACCAACTAAACTAACATCCGGTATAGCTAAATTTAAGGATCACGAGCCAGCGAAATTATTACATAGTAAAACAATGGCCGGGCAAGATATTCAAACAAGTGTTTAATATGCAGTTCTTATTTAATCTACCAACATTGGTGTAGCTTTTCAGTAGGAATGTTTCTGATATCCAATCGAAAATTTTGAGTTCTATATACAAGCGCCGTGAAGTGGTCAACGAGTAACCAACTAAAGTCGACATTTTAATTAGATCATCAGTACAAAGTCGCATCTACCACCAGGGGTGCTTAATTCTAATTAATAAACGGCAAACGAAACAACCAAATCCACAATTAAAACACTCATCTAATCGACACACGTGCAATCTGTTAAAGATGTATATCAAAATTGCCACTCATGCTCAATCATTACTTCACTTTTCTGGAAACTCTAATACGCTACAACGCCGTCAACGATGAAATATGGCACTATATAGAGCACACTCATGTATACGGCTGTATACAGGGATTGATAAATTAAATATTGTAACAATATAATTTTCGAACAACAACATTGATGGAAACAAGAACTGAAAGAGCGAAGAAGTTCGTAAGTCGTTATAGTAAAAGAAGGTATCGCAAAGTTCTATTTTCGGACGAGAAATCTCTTCAGCCTCAGTATAGTATGGCTTCCATGGCTATTGGTTATTACAAAAATGTCGTAGAGAGTGTACCAAGAAACTGTGTTGGAAACTGTAGTGAAGCCTTTGATGGACCTTCTTTAGGAGCCAGAAATGGATGTTTCAACTGGCATTGGCACGCAAAGCTTAAACGCCCAAAAATGGCTAGAAAACGACTTTATTTAACCTAATCTACTGAATCTATCTATTGAATGTCCTCGAAAGTATAGCTTGTAAGAAAGAAAATCCAAGTTTCCGGTTTGCGGAACGGAGTTTTTTTAAAGCTGCATAAAAAGTCGCTAGAATCAGTATAAATCGATTGACGCAGAAGGCAAGCAATTTGGAGATTATACATTTATACATACTATTATACATCGTATGCAAAATTATTTTCTGTACTTTTTGGATATATTTATCTTAGTTTTGTAGGTTGAGTTATAACTTTTGTATATTTCATTAAAATATAAACTGTATTTATGTCTAGAGTTTTTACATACATCGTATAACGCATTTTCTGTAAATTATTTACTTACCATCACTATTCGTTTCAAGTATCAATGATTCCGGTTTCGTTAGAGATGGTCGCCCGCAACTATCATTTGTACTTGGGAATGTTCCTTGTGATGCACTGGATAAAGAAATTTGTATAAAAATAAATAATGATAAAAGAAAAACTGCCTTGTTCCCCAGCAAAGTATTCGTTAATAAGCTGTTTATTTCATTAGTCAATTACTACTACCCGAAAGAATGATATATTTTCAGACCACATAGAAAAACTACACCACAACCTTTGCTCTGCCTTTATTGCGAATAGTTTGTACAAAATAATTTGGATTTGGAAACACATAAATTGTATGCACTTCGAACTCAAAACTGCTATCAGAATATTCGAACACATTCGACCTCATACGAGAAACAATGAGCAAATTCTAATAATTCGGTGGGTCTAATTTGCAGTGAGACCAGACATTTGAATAATTAATTTTCTCTTCGATTCTTCCCAATACGTGCTTATTATATGTGTATATTATCATTTTCATTTTCCGAACTAGTGTTATCTGTTAATTTAATTAAATTTAGTGTAGACTATTAACGGAGTGACGCTTATTTTTCTTTTACATTGCTAGCAGTTGCTAGTGGTCGGTTTTAACTGTGCTCTCTCCCTCTGCAATGGTGCCTGGCTGTGGCACAGAATATACGAGTTGGAAATAAAACACAGTTATTTAATGACCTCTCTCTTTGGAGACTGTGGTTAAGTAAAAACTTAAAAAAGGTATAAATCCCCTAACCACAATTAATAATCGTATCCTAAATATGTATTTCGACATCTAAGTTGTCGTCGTCAGTAGGTAAAACCACTACTCAAAGTGTCGCACATGGGACACAGTAAAGCTAATATTATGCTATGAGATATTCTGATATAATATGAACTTAAGTGCATAACACACATAGGAATGTTTTTATATTGAATCCAAGGAAAAGTAGAGCAAACGTCTGTGTAAGTTAATGACAGAGCGCTACAGTAGAAGTATGCCCTTTAATCCCAAAAAATATGAGGACTATATTTTTGTGTGAGGTTTCTTCTCGAACAATCTTCCTAGCATTATCCGCAAGCTTTATCACCTGTATTGATGTCATATTAGGTGAGACGCCTCATTGGCTATCTAATATGGGCCTGCAATATCTCATACGGCCTCCTTTTTGAACTGAAGACAGATTGTGGAAAATCCAACCGGAGCGAAAATGATGTCAATTGCTTTTGTTTTTAGTGTTACTGGTCTTCGTCGATCGTGTTCCCCGTAATACCAATATTTTTATGAGTAACAGGCTTTTTTGACTTAATATCTTAAATCTTATCATTTAAGGAATGTCGACCGCGTTTAAATTCATTGTACCATCTTTTTGCAGTAACTAAGGGACATAACTTGTCACCAAATACGAGATTTATTTCCCCAGAACATTCCATGCGGGTTAAGCCATATATGAAATTGTCAAAATCATGTCTCATTAATACTCTTTACTCAATTTCATGGTGTCTGGTGCAAATGATTACTTTAAACTTTTGTAGTTTAAAAATACTCAAATATGCTTTTCAACTGTAACTGTTATCATGCTACTTGCAAGCATTGGGTTAATGTGCCAAATGAACTTTCTAATTAAATGTCATGCCGTGCTTGAAATAGGCAAAAAAAAGAGATGAGTTGTAAGTGCTATAATCAATATACACTTACGACAACTCTTCTCTTTTTTTTTGCCTATTTCAAGCACGGCATGACATACAGTAATGTGTGTGATGTAAACAATCATACAATAAATATTAAAAGTATTATTTTAACTCAACCTTAGACACATAGGTAAAGAAAAATGTTTGTTTCGGGTTTGGCGAAACAAATTTAGGAAGAAAGGTATTAAAGCAGGACGCAGAGTCACATTTATGAAAGGATTTTAATATATTAAGCGAAGAAAATATGTTATTCTAATAAATTTACCTGTCAGATTCTAGAGGACACACTTTTGATACTGTGGTCGTTTTATTCCTCGCTGTATTAGCAGTAGGATCAGAACGGTTTTCTAGTTTTTCGGCAGAGCATATCGTTTCGGCATTCAGCCTAATTCCAATTAGTAAGGGTACAGGCTTGCTGGGATTATATTGGACATAAAATCTCAACATTAATGGAGTATTTGCTTTTAGTTCATAGTCTACGTTTTTGAGAATATAGTTCACACTGTCAAAGGTATTTATTTCGCCAAATTGATTCTGAAACTAAGATATCAAACTTAAGCACTGCTACGTAGAATTGGAATTAGATATTTGCAATATATTATGATTGGATAAGTCAACAATAAAATATTGTACAAAAATGTGAATCCCCAGTTTATAAATAATGTCTTTTGTTCTATTATTACAAATTATGACAATACTAACATCACCCAAGGAGTATAAATATTTTATGTCTTGCCTTTGGTTTGCATAAAATGTTTAATATAGTCTAATACAATGTTTGATGCCATAAAGAAAACTAAATTTGTCCCATGGGGCTATCTTCCGCAATACTAAAAGTTACATGTAATTGTGGACATAGACTGGAGGAACATGGCCGATATCCACCAGTAATCTCGGGACCTGTCAATTTCCACACCCATAAGTTGTAATCAACTCAAACGAAGAGTTTGTTAAAGTAAATGTAAATCGAATCAATTTAGATAGATCCCACAATAAATTTCGAAAAGTTAGAAACGATGTAAATTAGTTTTGGACAGAAGTTCCTTGAATGAGTCCATTCTGTTCCAATATGTGACCCAAATTCAGTCAGCAAGTCTAGTACTTTATCCATAATGGGCGACACCTTAATGGAACGACAGTTACAAATTTCTTCTCATTTATATAAAGTAACAAAAAAACAATATTCAATTGAGAAGTATAGCGAGGTTCAAACTCGATTAAGCAATGTTTTTTGTCGGTAAATAAAAAAATACGGAATACATTTAAGTATGGTCGGTTTTATTATAAAGTTGGGCTCAATACAATTTGTTTACATCATCAGTGGAATATGATATCGCGCAAATATTTGCCTTTTTCTTTGATGCAAAGTTGGGCTCGTTTTTTGGAATTTTCCATGACTTTTTTCAATGTTTCGGTCAATATGGCAGCGATTTCTCGTCGAATATTACGTTTGAGCGCTTCAAGAGTCTTTGGCTGGTCAGCATACACCTTTCCCTTGAAATATCCCCACAAAAAAAAGTCCAGTGGCGTCAGGTCAGGTGAACGCGGCGGCCAGAAGAAATCACCATTTTTTGACACTGAACGGCCTGGGAACATTTCGTTCAACAATTCGATGGTTAGACGAGATGTGTGAGCCGTAGCACCATCCTGCTGGAACCAGTGGTCTTCCAGGCCGTTGTTCTCGATCTCTGGATGCAACAAATCGTTCACCATATCCCGATAACGGGCACCATTCACCGAAATAGCTTCGCCATCGTCATCTTCGAAAAAGAACGGCCCAATGATGCGATCCGAGCAGATTCCGCACCAAACTGTCACTCGTTTGTCATGGAGAGGCTGCTCACGATATTGTTCTGGATTTGTGTCGCCCCAAATACGACAATTCTGTTTGTTTACGTTGCCATTCAAGTCAAAATGTGCTTCGTCGCTCATGATGATTTTGTTCCAAAATTATCTTCACTTCTCTCCAAATTTCTCATCGTTTTAGCGTATTCCAATCGTCTGGGGTAGTCTCCCGGCTTCAGTTCGTGCACCATTTGTATTTTGTACGGGAACAACTTTAAATCATACCGTAAGATGTGTCGCATTGACGATGCTCAGCTAAAAGATCCTGTGCGATGGCGATGTTTGTGTTCGACCGTGCTCTGCGCTGTATAGTGCCACGCAACACATTACTTAGCACACCACTGGACTTGAATTTTGAATATAATGCTCGAATTGTATTCGGATTAGGTGCTTTTTTTCCAAGAAATTTTACACGAAATTTACGTTGAGTCAAAATAATTGACTTCTGATTTTCAACGTATAATTCTACGATATCAGAACGCTCGGTTAGTGTGTACTGAGACATGGTGAAAATTCTACTGAAGTCTAGTTTCTAAAATGCCATACATTTCGGTGATGTCACTAAACCTGTCAAAATTAAGACCGGTTCATATAGCTTAATCGAGTTTGAACCTCACTGTATAAGCGCATAAAAAGAAAATATGTTATTTGACTGTCTACTGTTCAAGCTTAAAGTCAGATAGTGAAGATTTAAGGGTCTAGATTCGATGTGAAAAATCTCCAGCTGTAATAGTACCTATATATTATGCATCCATTGTTGTTCAAATAATTAGGTTTGGTAATTACTTTTATAGAGGTGTTGTTTCTGTTGGTATTCCAATCTGTCAGCAAGTACTTCACAAGAACTTCTTAAAACGTTTACAAATGTTTTTCCTTTTTCTGTTATAGCACAGCTACCATTTATTCATAGGTGTGGGTAAGCTTTGATATGTACCAAAGGTATCTTGACTGCCCTGCATTACTTAGAATAAAATGTTGGATCTCGTCCTCTCCTTTGCCTTCAGAGTCTGAGAGATTTAATTTTTCAACAAGAAAAGGCCCGTGCTTACGTGGACGATTTACTTCATATTTATTTGAAGATGCTTGCATCGATCTTTTGCCATGCACTTAATTCTTTAAAATTTTTGTCATTTGTTACTTACCAATATACGTGATCTGTTTGGGGCGCTAGGATTATGACTTTTTCTGCGCTGGTGCGTTAGTAAATACCTAATTAAATGTAAAAATATTTTCTGTTCTTTCCCTTGTTTCGAGATATGACACTGGCGCTTCAAATTTGCATAATTTATTATTTCACCAACAGCGCCGGCTTTTTCTTTTTGGTTGTGCGACACCCGGGCAGAAAAATTTATACGGTCAAGAGTAAACAGCAACTTTGGAATTTCCAAACCTTTGTCTAAATAATGTACGAATTCCCAGTTCGTATAGATTATGAATAGTAGGAATTCCCGGTTTTATTTTTAATAGCGGTCAAGTGCACGCGTAAGCCTTAAGGATTACCTTAAATTGAAAAGGACAATAGCCACTTTGTGTTTACCCCGACCGTTAAAAGCGATAGTGCGCCATTGTACGTGTTAAAGCTGTTGATTTAAGATATTATTCAAGTGCAGTTATTGTATGAAATTTTAGTAAATTGAGCGTCACACTGGCTAATTTAAAATTTCCGAGGTTTTACAAAGAATCTCTTATCTCAAAGGTGGCAGTTCAGCAAAAACATTTCATAAAAGATGCAGTTTAAGTTTAAGGTTGTAGTATAATTTAAAAAAGTTAGTCAGTGCCTTCAAACAAGGAGTCACCCAAACAATTGTAAATACGAGTGTACAGTGAAAACGTTTGTTTAATCATGCCGAAAAGATAGTAGTGGTATATTAGCTTGGATAAAATTTCACCCTGAACTTCGTGTGGATAACGAAAAGTGTTTTATAAAGTGTATTGCAAAATTGTAAGTACTTAGTTTATTGTAATTGTAATGACTCATCCGATGACGCGAGGTGCGTCATCCCTCTGGATGTTTTCGCGAGGCCTACGTGAAGGCTCTAGAAAAGTATTCACCGATATAAAAGCCGCGTCGAAGAAGGGATGGACATTCATTGAATCCTACAGTCTCGCGAAGTAAACATAAATATAGTTACATAAATATAGAATACATAAATGTACTTATTGTTGTTAATAGTTAGTTTTATATTGTTATACGTTTTAATATTAATATAGTGTGTGTGTCTAAAGTTATTGTTAGTTTTATTTAGGAACCCGAAAAGACAAACATTACATAATGTAATGTAAATTTAAAAAAGTACAAATATTTCGTGACTTGTAGGTAACGGTTAATAATAAAAATTTATTGACAGCAATTCCAAGATTAGTGCTGAAATTTTATATTATTCTCTTCAGATCTCCTGTGAAAAAAAAATTCAAGTAGACCAAGATATCAAAGCGTCTTCACATACTGCTAAACTGAAAAATTGTAAAGTAAAGAATCAGACAATTTTACAAAGTATTGAATTTGGAACAAAGAAAACCGACCAGAAACTATTTAATCAAGTGTTATATCGCGTTTTAGTTGGTGCTGATACCCCCCTTAATAAGACAATAATTTTTGTATAGTAGTCGATGAGACAAAGGATAATGCTGGGCGTTACATAGCTCACCTTCTGATTGGAATCTTGAAGCAAAATATATCTATTTGATCATATTTAATTTCTTCAAAGCAGCTTGAAAGGACAAACAATGCAACAATTTCAAGATTTATTCGAGAAGGATTAAGCAATTTTTTTGCCTGAAGCAGTTCTTTTGGAGAAAGAATTACTTTTAGTGTCAGATGCGGCACCATATACGGTTCGAACTGCGTACAATTTGAAGGTGTTCTATCCTAACATACTTCATGTCACATGCCTTGCTCATGGTTTCAACTACTTAAAAAGTGTTGCTGAAGAAATATGGAACCAATTTCCTATGGTCGATGAATTAATTAGTAATGTGAAGAAAGTGTTTTTAAAAGTTCCGCTATGTATTCAGAAGTACAAGGATCCACTGCCTGATAAACTACTTTCTCCTCAACTTGTAACTACAAGATGGGCGACATGGTTGAATGCTGTCATATTTTATGCTGATCATTTTGTAGTAATAAGAAACGTCCTGTCGGAGATTACGGAGTGTTACGGAATCGCATAGTTTGTCCAACAAAAGACGACTGCCCCCGCTACATTCATTAAATGTAACCATAGTTTTATTCCAGCAACTATTTTAGCATTGGAGAACACAACTTTGAGTTTAACATAATCTATTGAATATGTGGTCGGATTTTAATAATCATGTGCTAAAATGCAGGATAAAATCGGACTTATTATAAATAAAAAATGTGAAAATGTGATTTCACAAAATACGGGAACGTATGTTAAAAGAAGTTGCTAACATATTAAAAGGTGATTTTAACGAAACATGCAGCTTAGCCGCAGAAACAATATGTAGATTAAAAATGCACCAATAATTTCAGTAGATGTCGAAAGGACATTTTCAGTGTACAAACATATGTTCTCAGATAAACCGCATATTTTTTAGTAGAAAATTTTGAGAAATATTTGGTAATAAAGTGCTTTTATAATAATAAAAATTAATAATAAATTAATCATGTTTGTTAATATTTAGATGTATTTTAAGATCTTTTTAGACTTTAGTGCAATTCTAAATGTGTTAGTTTGACCTGATTTACGTTTTTATTTGGACTTTTCAGTTGCACATTTGTTTGCTTTTTGCACATTTTGACGAAAAAATGTGGCATATACAGACTGTCCCGTAAAAAACGCCAACATTCATAATTCCGTTATTTATTGTCCGGTTTTATTTAAACAAAAAGTAAATTTAATAGCATCAAAAACACTATAAGATAGCAGTGTTTTATTTGTTTTCAATTGTTTTCATTAATGTCACAAGTTTTTTATTTTAAATGGCAACATATATATTTTTGGCTATATTCGGATTGTATTTTTTTTTTCTGAATTCAACGATGTATAACATGTTTATTTTTGATAAACGTTTATTGCAAAAAGAAAACTTTATAAATTTCATCTTTGTCTTCCATTATTTATATATATTCGAATGTGTCATGAAACATTGGGAATGTAAGTACATATTATAAATATTATTATGAGAAACAAAACACTTTACAATAAATGTTGAAATTGCCCGCCACCTTGTTCAACACATATCACACATCTCCTAATTACTCCAAAGGTCGCATTTAAAAGACAAGCGGCAGGTACTTCTTGACAAGTGTTAATAATTCTTTGTCTTAAAAATGTCAATATTTTCTGGAGTTATTAAATAAACTCGATCTTGTAGATAAGCCCACAACCAAAAATCGAGGGGCGTAAGATCCGGTGAACGCGCAGGCCACTCGATAGGACCGGATGTTCCTATCCACCTATTTCCAAATTGGGTGTTCAACAAATCAGTATTTACTCTGGCGTTGTGCGCGGGAGCCCCATCTTGTTGAAAAAATATTCTATTTAAATTTGCCAAAGGTAATTCATCTAAAAAGTTTTGGAGATTTTCGTGTAATAAAGTGTAGTGTTTTTCTTGATTTAAGCAACCATCTATGAAAAATGGCCCAATTAATTGATCACCTAAAATGCCACACCAAACATTTACGTTGAAACGTCTTTGGAAATTATTTTCAATTACAAATCTCGGATTGTCTGCACTCCACTGTCGATGTATGTTTCTATTAAAAATACCGTTGTTGCTAAAAGTGCATTCATCAGACCAAATTATCCTTCTGTAAAAATTCGGGTCTTGTTCTAATGCATTTAAATAAAAACGACAAAACTGGATTCTTCGGCCAGGATCATTTTGTTCTAATGCATGAACTTTTCGAGCTATATACGGTTTAAGTTTGTGTTTTCTTAAAATACCATGAAATGTAGTTTTTGATACCCCAATATTATGTGCAATTTCGCGAATCGAAGTTCGTGAATTTTGCTGTACTGCAAGAAGAACATCTAATTCCTTATCTTCGGAGAATTTCCGTTTTTGTGTTTTTAGTTTGGTAAATGATCCATAATTTCTTAAATTCTTTTCAATTCTCTGAAATATTTTCGAACCTGGAACTTCTCTGTCCGGAAAACGAGCACTGTACCGACGAACTGCTTGAAGGCGATTTTTATTACATTCAAAGAACACTTGTAACATGTCCGTTAATTCATTGTTATTCATTTTTAACGAAAATACGCTTTTTGTTGCGGCAAAACGTTCAAACAGGATAATACAGAAAACTTAATAAAGTCAAACTGACACTTAAGGCACATTGACATAATGCTAGTGGACTGGGCCAAGTCTACTATAATGAAAGATGAAATTTATAGTTTTTTTTTTATTTTTTATTATTAGGAGATGTGCGATATGTGTTAAACAAGGTGGCGGGCAATTTCAACATTTATTGTAAAGTGTTTTGTTTCTTATAATAATATTTATAATACTTACATTTCAAATGTTTCATGACACATTCGAATATTTATAAATAATGGAAGACAAAGATGAAATTTATAAAGTTTTTTTTTTGCAATAAACGTTTATCAAAAATAAACATGTTATACATCGTTGAATTCAGAAAAAAAAATACAATCCGAATATAGCCAAAAATATATATGTTGCCATTTAAAATAAAAAACTTGACTGTCGTTTGACATTAATGAAAACAATTGAAAACAAATAAAACACTGCTATCTTATAGTGTTTTTGATGCTATTAAATTTACTTTTTGTTTAAATAAAACCGGACTATAAATAACGGAATTATGATTGTTGGCGTTTTTACGGGACAGTCTGTATATGCGTATATTTATAATTTTTTTTTGTGCCTATAATTCGATCTTTAATCATTATATATTTTTAATCGTATTTCAATGTTTGCTGTTAATAAAATGTGTTTTTTAAGAGGTGTAGGCTTATAAATTGAAATAAAAAACGCAAGTGTTAGGGAAATGAGATTTTTTTTCTAATCGGTAAGATAGATAAAATATTCTGCAGACGTCAAATCGCATGATCTTGAAGACCAATGTGCAGGTCCATTTCTGGAGATAATCTTATCGCCGAACACTTCCTTCAATAAATCGATGGTTTCGCCATGTGGCACCGTCTTGCTGAAACCAAGGGTCTTCCAGACTATGTTCATGCAATTCTGGTAATAAAAGATCGTTGGACATGCCTCTATACCGACCGGCATTGACGGTGACAGCTCGATTATCTTCGTTTTAGAAGAAGCATAGCCTGATTATGCCATTGGGCCACAAACTGCATCAAACAGTACATTTTTCGGGGTAAATCGGTAGTTGATGAGTTACCTGTGGAATAGTATTCACAAAGCCACTGAGCCAAAAGTGAGCCTAATTACTGAACTCAAATTTGACCATGAAACAACTGTTCAAGTACCCTATTACTGCACTGACGTTGAAAACGATGGTCGGTTGGCTTCAATTCTTGCACCAATTTAATCTTGTAGGCACATAAGCCAATATCCTTGTGTAAAATCTTCCACAAAGGTGATAGGCACAGACCAAGTTCATGTACACGATTAAGAATCGATGAATTTGGATCATCCTCGACACTGGCCTAAACGCGACGATATTTTCTTCAGTGTGCACTCTACGCAATCTAGTTGGCGGATGAGAGTCCAAAAGAGTAAATTGAGTGCAAAATTTTTCAATTCTGTTGCGAATAGTCGTCTCAGCTGGCCGATGATGTGTGCCGTAAATTGGGCGAAGCATTTGTAACTAACACTGATCTTAGATATAAATTTACTCAAGTTGTAGACGCTGCTCGGCTGCAAGTTTTTGCATTATGAAATGTCAAACAATACTGAATAAAAAGGCGGTATGACATGTCAAATTAACTGTTATAATGTCAGAGTTTCTCTCTATTGAAAAAGAAGCGAAATCGACATGTTGGTTGCCTCGATATCTTCCCCACACAATCTGTAAATAACTAATAGCATGATAATTTATGTCCATTTTAAAATAAAATATTGAGGAGTTAATTGATAAAATACGTAAGTTACAATCACATATCTGAACTAAAATATTTTACTTAGAAGTTCTTTAGGCTTTGAATATTTGTCCTTATAAGTTGTATGTTTTTTGAATGAAATCCTTTAGGATTTATGTAAATATGTTCCTCGACTGCTGGTGCTAATATTTGAATATGAGTGCTGTTTATCGCGCCTAATACTCCAGGAAATCCCGTTACATTCCAAAATAATTTCTTCAGTGTGTGTTTTTCTTTCGTCATCTGTGGAAATTTATCCCATTCATTTGCTAAATTATCCACAATTAAATTAGTAACTGTATTTATATAATGGGAAACGGTATGCTGGCTGATATAAATATTGTAACTTCGACCAATTAATTTTTGATAGCTGCCGGCTTAACTCGACCGACAAAGAATTGGGATGATTGTTTGTATTCATTAACAGCACCAAAAGATGCATTAAATTTGTTGCTAATTGATGTGAGACCCAAAAACTATATTTTAAATTCGTACTCGCTAAGTGCGCAAACATCCGCTACATTTCTCATACTTCTTCTTTCGATTTTGAAATTCCGAAAAAATCAAAATAATTCAAAAACGGTTGTTTTTTTACAAAAAGCTTAATACATATAGCGTCATAGCACTTTACAAGGAATCTAATGAAGCAACAAAAAAACATTCCATTTAAAATATTAAAGTTGCGTATGACTTCCGGTATAACCGAAAGTGATTCATGAATGCAAATATTTTATTTTAACACACCAAGTATCAAGATTACGTGCCACAAATTTTCAAAAGTGTCCTAAGGCGTTAAGATAGAAAACGTGTAACGAAACTCTGTATACACCTATTTCCGTCAAACTTTTTTAAATTTTAGTGTGACCAGTGTAATTAAATTTATATTTACAATCAATTATGTCGTAATGCGCACCATAATTACCATAAAATTGCAAATTGGGAATAATATCGTCGGCAAAATTAAGGCAACAGACTGCAAGGTTTTATTTATTAATATGCCAAGCGTTCCTCCATCTCTCCGCTCATCAAAATACCACCAGCGTCTGATACGTACCGCGTTAATTAAATATTTACCAAAAATCTGGTGTGAAGAACACAAATGCAGGTTCACTATTAATATTTTCTGTGAACGTGTCCGAATATATCCTATCTATCTCCAGCAGGGGCGTACCGATGAGCTTGTAGAAAAGCGAAATACGTATCTACGTCTCTGGGGATAGGATATATTCGGACACGTTCACAGAAAATATTAATAGTGAACCTGCATTTGTGTTCTTCACACCATATTTTTAGTAATGTTTTATATTATTAAAAATACCTTTGTATTATACAAAACTGGTGGGGTTTACCTACTCATGTATGTTTCAATTATTCTGATAAATATTTACCCGCAACGTTGCCACGTATCCGGATTTACTACTATTAATTCGCTTAAGTAAATGTATGCATGTACTACCTATGCAGTCTGGTTTACAGTTTTTTACATAATTAAGGAGCACACGAGGTGAACGCTTTGGCTGTACGTGACCCTTGCAGACATGTCTGTCACGGAAAGGAATCAACTGCACTACTGTTTAATACTAACAAGTCGGCTTTTTGTTTCTGGATCAACTGTTTGACCATAAAAGCAGCAAAAATTGCTAAAGGACTTATCTTTTATATATAATATGTTACAGAATAACTATTCCTAATTTTCAGAAATTATAGAGGGTTAGAAACATTTTTTATTAATTTTTAAACTAGTGTCTGAAAATTTTTCAGTATCTAACAGGAAAAATCCAAATGCTAGTGCAAAAAAGATGCATTTTTAAGGACAATATTGCATTCATAATTTAGAATATTATGCCTAAACAGATGATACAATTTACGTGTCTTAATTTAAGCATCAGGACGTCTACTTTTCCGAACTTTTGGAAACTAAGTCGTATTATACGAATTTATAAACATGGGTATAAGGGCCTTTTAAACAATTATAGACGCATAGATATTTTATCTACCTGCTCCAAAGCTTTTGAAGAACTTCTATACCTGAAAATATATGCTTGTGTATCAACTTATAATTCCCCGTACCAGCATGGCTTTAAATTGGGAAGATCAACAGTAACAAATTTGTTTAAAATTACGCAGTATATTAGTCAATGCTTGGATAAAAGACAGCAGGTGGATGTGATATATACGATTTCGCTAAAGCGTTCGATACGATTGACCACTAAATACTCATCACTAAAATGTCCTGTTTCGGCTTTTCATCTGATACTATAAAGTTAATTAATTCCTATTTGGACAATAAATCGGCCTATATTTATTACAATAGATATAATTCCAACATATTCCATACGTTTTGTTGTGTACCGCAGGGGTCCAATCTAGGACCTGTATTATTTATGTCTATAAATTTTTTTTTAACCTCAATTTGACTGCCGAGTTTTTTTTTCAGAAATCATCTTCGACTGTGAAATATCGCAAAGAAACATCAATATCATTACCGCCTGGTGCCATGCAAACAAATTTAAATTAAATATTAGTAGGTGTAACTTATTCCAAGAGCGAGGAAATTAATTGTTACAATTTTGTTTGCAAACGCAGCTATTCCAAGGAAGCTAATAGTTAAAGATCTAGATCTTTTATTTGATACTGTTATGCTTTAAAAATGATCCTTATACTGTTTGGGCATTTTTAATAAACGTTCCCTTCTTTCTCTTTCTTCTTCTGTCATGTATAATGCCATATTTACTGGCAACATAATGACATTTATGTGTACGTAATTTAAAATAACAATACTAATAAAACGCAATTTAAAATAATAATACGAAATTTAAATGAGCATGTAAACCACAAAATAAATAAATAAAATAACAATACTAAAAAAACATAATTTTAAATAATAAAACGAAATTTAAATGTTCATGTAAGCCACGTGAATGCCACGATAAGCATAACACGAGAACGAAAACTCCAACATTTTTAGGACGATCAGTCATAGGTTGTCGAGTTTCCGATCTTAAACGACCTGATTGTCGATACTGCCAAAGCGTTTTGGCATAGTAGCAAATATTGTTCGACTCGACAAATGTTCTCTCGATATCACTGTCGAGGCGATTGCACTGTCGATACGGCGCGGTTCTACCCCTGGTCTATTTGCCTAAATATGTATTGTGCTGTTTGAATGCAGTTTGTATCTTTCGTTTTGTAGGCGTATATTTATTAGGCGTGACTATGTATCAATAATGAGTAGAGCTGAGGATGTTTGCGGTACGGCAGGACCGTATGTAGTGCATCCCCACATTTATCTATTTATCTAAATATTCTCTGAAATGATTTGCCGGATCTCATAAATTAATAGAGTGATATTTTAGTATGCACTGGATATTGTTATTATACAAAATCATAATAGCCATTTGTATTTATGGATCATAAATAATAATACGCATGTATTTGTATTTGGTTGTGAATTCAATTTAAACTTAAAGCGAATCGTAATATTTTAACGACAAGCCGTCCTTACAATACATGCATTCGAGACAAAGTGTGCAACTCTACGAATAACTTCCATAATTGATCGAAAATGGACATTTTGGAGCTGAAGTAAAGCCCCTATTCTTAGAAAATTTTATTACTGTCGTTAAGAACTATTATTATAAATAAAGACGGCAGACTATGTGCCCGAACACTAAGTAAACTAACTGCCTCGGTATATGTATTTATATGATCGTCTCTTTGTTCTTTTCTGCGTTTTTTTTTTATATTTAACAATCAATAAAAACATCCATACATATATGTGTTTATTTAGGTTGTCTAACGTAAACGAATTTCAAACGCATGATGTTATTGTTATATATATGTATGCATTAATAAATGCTTTATATTTTCAAAATATTGTATTTATTAAAATGTTTTGAATTTTTTATTGGCGTTGGCAAAATAAAAAAAACGCAGAAAAGAACAAAAAGACGATCATATAAATACGTATACCGAGGCAGTTAGTTTACTTAGTGTTCGGGCACATAGTCTGCCATCTTTAATTATAAACAACAAAGGCCTTTTATTAGTGTTGAAGTTTTAGTTTCATTGAATTTCCATGTTGTAAGTAGCCAATTGTAAAGTGTTCATTCACAATATTCTAAAACAAGGTGTAAATTTAACTAAAATCCAGAAAAACACATTCTGATAATATATTACTAGATTAGAAGCTGTGTTTATTACTATTTATTATATTATTTTTATAACCAAATGCAATAAAAGCTACGAAAACAAAAGAAACCTCGATTTATTAAAATCTTGTCACACAGCCTTTCAAAGCCTGGCAGCACATATTTTGCATATATTTTATATATACTACCTACTTGAACTAGGTGAATGAAGTTAGATGTTATAACTTATAACTTCTAACTTCATTCACAAAATTCAAAAATTCATTAAATACAAATGGCTATTATGATTTTGTATAATAACAATATCCAGTGCATACTAAAATATCACTCTATTAATTTATGAGATCCGGCAAATCATTTCAGAGAATATTTAGATAAATAGTTAAATGTGGGGATGCACTACATACGGTCCTGCCGTACCGCAAAGATCCTCAGCTCTAATAATGAGGTTGAATTTTTGTTCTGTTGCTTAGTGTGCTATTATTATTATTATCTTTTAAAAGACAATACCTATGTTAAGCAGATCCTGGACAAATTAAGAACTAAAAATAATTCATAGTAATTATAAATTATGAACCATCATTAATAAAATTAGATTTGAGAATGTATTCAAGGAAACGCAATTGAAAGTTTTCATGTAGTATTAAATTCGTAGATTTTAATTGACACAGTATACAGTATTTAATATTCTAACTTACCTCTACATGTAAAGGTGCGCTACTAAATAAAAATCTTAGCCAGACACCATCCAAAGTTTTATTTGAAAGTAAGGTAATATTGCCATACCATCTGTCTTGTTCATTTTCATTATTCGTATCGTATTTGAACAATTTAGGGCATGGCGATTCTAAATCTTCACTACTTGCTAGAACTATAGCAAGATAAACAAATATTAGGACGATGAGTCTTCCAGCCATTGATCCAGTAAGCAAAGCGATATCGAAATTTATTATTTTTCAGCTACTAGCTAGAGCTCTACCTATAATTTTAAATGCAATTATACACATAAACGAATATCAGCATAGCATGTAACAAAAGATCAAAGTTGTATAAGCAACCTTTGTACGAAACACGAAGCCAGGGACAACTACAATAAATACCATTGTGTTAAAATTGTTATGAGGCACCTACGTCATATATTTTATACATAGCTTTGGCATTTTATGCTAGAAATCGAAAGTCATTCTAAGTTTTCGCCCTTTTAAAACGTCTTTCGGAACGAAAATAAAATAGTTTTGAACACGTGCGTGGATTATAGACCCACAAAGTTAATATATTCGGGTGAGGAGTCGTTCCTAGATAATTGATTCTAGTAATATAGCAAGTGCCCAAGATATCTGAATGGCTTTTTAATATCTAAATAATGTTTGTGTTTTTTGTTAAAGAAATTTTGTTCATTAAAGTATTATTCTTTATATTAAATTACTTTTATCAAGAAAAGGTAATGTAGCAACACAATTTTTGTAGAAAAATATTACCTTAATTTTTACAACCACATTATTTAGAAATTGTTTTCCTCGCATACGAGGGCTGTAAATTAATGGAACAAGAATTTGAAAGAAATAAAACATGATCAACTAAAAACTCACGTTTTAGTTGCCTAACTTTCTTGTATATATTAAAAAAAAAGCAAAATGCATCGATAATTCGCTGAAAATGACTCGCTTTTTTATATAAAGAAACAATATTTTTAAGAATTCACATATTACTATTCACATGATAATGGATTTAGACTGCAACAGAATAAATACGTTTTAAATTGTAAAATAAATCCTTTCGTCTATCTTTTAACGGGTTTTAATATTATTGCATGTTACGTGAATAGTTTGGAAGGCCATAGTCTTAAGATATTAATATTAGTTAATTTCGTAAATTAGGGAAATACGCCTAGATAACGCTAAACTTTTCTATCGCCTGATATTTATTTGTATTTTTATGATTTGCAGTTTTCTAAAGAAATCTTAAACATTTACCTGTATATCAGATACATACACTAACACTGGGGTAAAATTCAATATTGTTAACTTTTTAGAACTTCTATAAATATGTATGTATCAACACAACACTGTTACATAAATACTTTGTTTCTAGGTTCTCACATTGACGCTAAATTAAACAGGTAATCTCAGAAACCGGATTGTGAATATTTGCATTTGGAGTTACTTAGGGAGAGGATATCAAGGTTACAAAATATCTAGAGATGTGTACGTAGATTTGTTTATAGAAATATTTAACATTATAGTAATTTATTAATTATTAATCAACACAGCATCTTCCAAAGATAATTTGATTAAGTACGTATATTACATTGAATTGTATCAATTTTTGCTAATTTCTGTCCTTTGTTTAAATTTATTTATTCTCCATTGCACTTTTGGGTATTCTCTATTGCGCGACTTTATGTTTACAACTAATGTTCCAAAATGCCTGCACATATACACTACCTCTAGTAGAGTTCTCATGCTTGTTTAATGATGCCATTAAACAAGCATATTATTATATTGTACCATGTTTAGGATATATATTCTGTCATTACTAAAGTTCGGATTTTTATGCACAAGAAATGCTTTAAATAGGGGCATAAATATGTCACATTCTTCCCAAATATATGTCAAATATATGCTTCATTTTTATCATTTATGCATTTTTATGCACTTTATTTTTTATGAATTTCGGTGCCAATAAGCGAAATATTTCAGGAAAGAGTAGTAAAACAACAAAAAGTTCTCTAAATTACATTTATACATAAAAAATAGTTATTATTATATAATATAGGATAAGAACTTTGCATAATAATATGGTAAAAGATTACAATTAATAGTTATATACATATAATTCTATAGATCTTACTTAATAACATAATAAGTTATTATGCTATTAAGAATCTCATATGTATGATATATATATATATATATATATATATATATATATATATAGTAAACCTAATCAGTAGGCGATGAAAGGTCTGTATATTACTTCAAAATATATGTATTTAAAAAAACTCTACATGTTTCGGCTGTGTACGCCTTTATCAAGAGAATACAAAATATGAATGACAGGATATAAATGTCAAGTAATTAAGTTGCTATGGTTTAAATTATTCAAAGATACATTCTAGTAATAATAATAAATCATGCCTTAGTATTCCAAAAAATAGATAACAAGGTGTGAAAATATGTGTTGTTCGCTGCTAGCAATTTGTGTCTCCTTCTGGGTATAAACTTGTGTGTTGGTTGCTGCTGGCAGCTTGCGTCTCTCTATGGGTGTGTGGTTTTGTGTGAGAGCGTAAGTGTAGGGTTTTGTATGTCGGTGCGTTCGTGCGTGTGTTTAGTGATCGGTCGCATGAATTTAGAGAGGTCGGATAACCAGCCGTTGCGTAGGGCCGCCAACCCTTTCCCGACAACTTCTTTACAATTCCGTGCAGTACTTCGACGGTCTGACCCCCGCCCCAACGAGGCAAGGCGCAGACAGGCGAAGCGCACCCTGTACGGGGTTGCTCATCGCAACTAAGGTAACACTCTTAGTGGCTACCTCGGTCGACGATGGTCACACTTGTGCCATCTTAACGTTTTCCGCCGAAGCGGGGGCATAGTACACACGTCGAACGTGTGTGTGCTGTTAACGGCAGCCTAGCCAGGTTGTCGCCCAGGACCGGTCCTAGTGGTGTGTGCATTGCGCGGCGACGAGATAGCGCCGCGTAGCATGGTTCCTCACTCTTGCTGGAAAGGCGGAATGGCACCTGACTGCCCAACGGGCAGACCCCCCTAGAGTTTTGTAGCGCATATGTTAGGCTACAACCCAGTAGAGGACCACATCAGCAAATAACAGAAAACAGGGATAGGCAGGTCACGAAGTTATTATATATATATATATATATATATATATATATATATATATATATATATATATATACCATGCTATTATTTTACTATGCAACATATCCATATGTTGCATTTTAAAATAATCGAGTCAAAGCATTATACGATAGGCAACCCATTATGCATACTACCCTAGCGTCAAGAATAACTATTGTTTAGTGTCAATTGAAATACGTCAAATATTATTATTATTATTTTCCATATTGTGCCATTATCTAAGTTACAACACTTTCACAAATGTATTCCAAGGAGGAAAAAATTCAAATGTGCTTATGGTATCAAAACCATCAAAGTCTACAAATGGTGAGCGACTTATTTTCTGTAGAATTTCCCCATAGACCGATACCTACACGTTCGACAATTTTAAGAGTGTATAATAGATTTAAAACAGAAGGATGTGTCGCTGACCATAAAAAAAAGAATAGAACGAAAACAGTGTTAACGGAAGAAATGAAATTAAACATTTTGTTTTTCGTAGAAGAGAATCCTTTAAAATCGTTGAATTTTATCGCGTCAGAGATTAATATATCACCCTCAAGTGTGCGCAATGTACTAAAAATTGAAAAAATTTCGGAGTTACAAATTGCAAAACCATCAACAGCTATTTGGAATTGACAAAATCTCTCGAACTGAGTTTTGCGAAGTAATGTTTGATTTACTAAACCAAAATGAAGATTTGTTACACAAAATTTGTTTTACCAATGAAGCTAGCTTTTATTTAAACGGGAAAGTTAATTCTCAAAATTATAGGTATGATGGCTGATTTTATGTTTTTACAAAGTATATACGCATATACCAATATTAACAACACAGGAATTGAAAACCAGGATTACAGAAGAATGCAATAATCTCAGAGCATCACCAAATAAAATAACCTATTCTATACGAAATTTTTATTATCGTTTAGGTTATTGTTTAGAACAAGAAGGCGGTCATTTTGAAAAATACTTATAATAAAAATATTTAAACATTTAATTCCTTATGTATATCAATAAATGACCTACTCTTTGTCTGTTTTTAGAGTTTAAACACATTTGAATTTTTTCCCTTGGAACACAACACCGAAGAGTATTCAAAAAGTACTGCATATTAGTTTGAAACGCGAAAGAATATTTGACGTAATGGGTTGCCTATCGTATAATGCTTTGACTCGATTATTTTAAAATGGTACGTATATGTTGCATAGTAAAATAATAGCACGGTATATATATATATATATGTATATATAATGTAAACGAAATTATCGACCGTAATATATTGATAAAATAAATTAAAATCGGGTAAGCGGTCTGTCAATTAAAAAATTCCTTTATTAAATAACCCTATATTTCGCAACAAATTTGTTACTTCTTCGGGGGATACTTATTAATCTTGTAGTATCCCCAGAAGAAGAAACAAATTTGTTGCGAAATATAGGGTTATTTAATAAAGGAGTTTTTTAATTGACAGACCGCTTACCCGATTTTAATTTACTTTATCTATGTATATATATATATATATATATATATATATATATATATATATATGTATTATATATATTCATAAAAGGTTGATTTTTCTTGGAATTCGGCTTTTGACAAATTATTCTTTAAATAAAAAACTTATTTAACGTTTAAATAAAAAGTCTTTCTTTGGAGACTGTTGTTAAATAAAAACTCAAAAAAGGTATATAACCCCTAACCACAATTACTAATCGTATCCTAAATATGGCTTTCGACAACTAAGTTGTCAACATCAGTAGGTAAAACCACTAATCAAAGTGTCGCACATGGGGCACAGCAAAACTAAACACATATGAAAACGCACCGACTTTACACGGCGTCCACGTATACACAGTGTATTCATGTATACGTTTACAGACGTCCACGTATACACAGTGTATCTTGTATACGTATACACAGTGTGTATACGCGTAACTGCTTACGCTTGGTAAAGATATGTATCTGCTATGTAAGATGCCTATCGAGGTACATTCCTAGGTATTTTGTGGTATCAGCTTGTGGGAGTTCACAACCGTTAATTCTGAAGGGTGGACAGGTTTCACGTCGCAATGTAAAAGTAACATGTGTAGATTTGAATTTGTTGGTCCTCATAGGCCATTTCGTAATCCAGTTTTGGATTTCATCTAAGTTTTCCTAAAGATTTCTTGAAGCCATAACAGGATCAACATGAGATGTAAGAATTGCTGTATCGTCAGCATATGTTGCTGCGGTTGCCAGCTTAGTAGTTGGTATGTCAGCCGTTTATAGTAAAAATAAGATTGGGCCTAACACGCTTCCCTGTGGGACACCAGATAAAATAGGATATATCCAGATTGAAAAGATTTCTTTTTACAGAAAGAAAGATAAATACCTACGTAAAACACACAGTTAAATAAATATTCAAGGAAAAATCAAAGCGTTAAGTACCTCAAGTATAGGAAAACAGTATACCATACGGAAATTCTATCTATATATCGAGTAGTTCAAAACTAAGTGACCAAAATGACTAAAAATGCAGGTAGGCAAAAAACAAACCGTTACAATATAAATACTATTATTATTGTTATAAGCTATTAAGTGTTGTTAGTATACTTTTATTATTGATTTAGTGTTTTTACTTACCGTTAGTATTATTGAAAAGAACCCGAAAGACAAGTTTATCAGAATATGTATCCGGTATCCGAAAAATACAAATAAAAAAAAATAAATACACATTTGTATCTAAATAGTTAATTGACGAAGGAGATACTTGTTGAAACTTCATTATAACGCTAAGAAATAAGTAATTAAACTTCTAGTTTCAAAAATTCTTTTTTATTTATATCTATTTTTCTACGAAATAACATTTATTTTCAAACGCTTGGTCCGTTTTTTCATCTTCGGGTTACATTTCATCCTTTTTTGGAAAATAATCGCAAAATTGTTTATTAATATAGCTCCTCATTTCAATTTTATTTCCTTTTAGATATGAAAAGTCATTATTCACTTCATAAGACATGCGCATACGAAGGTATATGTCACTATACAGGCATATAATAAGAAATAAAAAACATATCACTACGTCGTATTCTTTTCAACAACAAATCTATTGCTAAATCCATTCAATTAGTATAAAATACTTATGATTAATAATTAAAAGGTGTTGCGGTTGTCCGCCAAGGAAGAAATTTGGATTGGTAAAAGTATAAAATTACTTGAAAAGAATATGTCAGTGGAAACCAAAGTAGTTAAAAGCGAAATTTCATAATAATAATAATAATAATGATTTATTTTGCCCAAAAGATTAATCCAAAATAGAACAACAAAACTTTGACTATGTGGCAATACAACAATACATAAATAAGTTAATTAATTAATACCATAAGAACCTAAAAACATCGTTAAATAAATTATTCGCGTTTCTCGACGAATGCACGAATGGAGCCCTGCAAAATATATTAGTCCTTGGTGTTGAAGACACAAAAGATGGGAAGTGTCTGGCAGCAATGTGTGCTACCAGTATATTCACTCGAGCTAACAGCGATGCTGGGTCGATCCGATTATTCAAGAGATTCGTCACCAGTAACGTGCTCTTTCTTTGTCTTCGCACCATTAGCAGTTCCAATCCATGCCTCACTAGCAAATCCTCGTAGTTTATATTGCGTCCTGGATAGACCCCATCCAGCCTGTAACTCAAGTACTTTAAAAATTTACGCTGAACACGTTCAATGATTAGGATTATGATGTAATGTCTGATCAACTAAATAAAGGTAGGATTGCCATGTAATATCAAACGTGGGCAGGATCGCCATGTAATGTCACCTGGTCCCGGAGGTAACTTTGTTGCCGAGGCAGTTCCATTTATGCGGCAGGTTTATCGGTGTGATAAATAATATGCAGGACAACGATTGAATAATAACGTATAATTCAATAACGATAACAACAACGATAACAAAAGTAAATACTACATTATAAATATGAGGCACTAGACTTGTACCAACTCTAGCTTTGCAGTGACTCTGCCTGTGGCTCTCTGACTCTGGCTTCTGCCTGTCGAGACCTCTCAGTGTGTCGTTATATATTAGAGTGTGTCGTGTCTCCTTAGCCTAGTGACCTGGTTAAAAGATAAAAACAATGTGGTGTAAGATCATAACTCAACGATGTCGTGTTGGATATTTTGAATACATGACCTGGTTTAGTTATCACATAGGTCCTAGATTGTAGATGCATATTCCAACTTACTGACGACATATGCGAAATATAGAGATTTAATGGTACCAACATTAGTGAAATTTCGGGACTTTCTGATAATAAAACCTAGAGACTTAACAGCAGATCTAGACATGTTTGAGAGATGATCGTTGAAAGTCAAATTACTGTCGAATGTAACACCAAGATCCCTTGTAGAGTTTCGTTTCTCTATAACAGTATTATCAACGCAATAAAAAAAGTTTGTGTAATTTATTTTCCTTGTGAAAGTTACAACACAACATTTTGAAATTTTTAAATGAAATTTATTCATGTGACACAACCTGTGGACAGTAGCCAAGTTCTTTTGCAAAAAATCCACATCAGTTATGTTTGTAATGGTGTGATATATTTTAATGTTATCTGTATAAGCCAATACATTGCAGTCAAGTGATACTATTCAGTCATTAATAAATATATTAAACATAAGCGAGCTTAAGTTGGAACATTGAGGAACTCCAGAAGTCGGGTAGAAAAATCTTGATTTATAGCCGTTGTAAGTAACATAGTTTGCTCTATCCATCATTATCGTTGAATGACAAGAGTATTCAATTAATATCGAATTATATTCACAAATGAAATGCGTACGCGTACAATACATTGACACTGTTACCCTTCGTGTATATAAGAATGCTTTAATTTAATTTTAAATTATATTTCTACATATATTTTGAATTTTAAAATATTAATTCAACTTAAACATTTTCTGTATACATTCGTTGGCAAGAGAAAGCCTTTCTTTTGTTATAATTCTGATCGTTCGACTTAAGTATCTAACGTTTGGTTACAATTCTCACAAATACGTTTAATTTTAAAACTAAGTTATTTACTCAATTACGTACTCTTCTTTATAATTACGTCATGTCGCATATCATTTTAAACTTCTGTCACAAGGAATATTTCAATGATATGTGTGTCATCGATATCGAAACTCTTAGCTCGCGCTTTTAATTAGTTCGATCACACTCCGCTCTAGGCTATAAAACAAATGTGCCCGTTTCCAAACCAGTGTTCTCTTCTATATAAATTCCTTTCCTCTGCTCCAAACCTTCGTAAGAAAAAGATCTAACTCCACGTGCCATTCAAGCATACAACCGGCGTTTCTTGTTTCCATGACATGTCCGACCGCGACATGTTTTCAAGGTAACTCTGTACTGTTCTGTAGAGATAATTTTATTTACTCTAGTTCACATTAATTTAATTAATTTACTTTCTTTTCAGCACGTAATTTTTAATTACTTGGTCAACGTTCCTTGTATATATTACTTTTATTTAATTATTTTAAAATAAGTAAACGCACAATTTCTTTCTTGTAGATATTAAATAAAAACTTTAAGGGCAAGATTGTCGTGTTTATTGAGTTAATAAGTTGTAATATAGTTATTTCAGCATTATTATACACGTCCTGGACATTTGATACGTCACCAATATCACCATTTATTATTTAAACATTTACAGCATTGTTAGAGCGCTCCAGCTAGCTCGGAAAGAGTCAACGCGAGCCATAAGCGTCTTGTATTAACTCGGTGCTCCAACCTGCTCAAATACAATACACCTTAACTCCATTTAGCGATCTTTTAACAACACATGAGAAGCAAAATTATTTATTCGCTCCAAGAATTAGACAACGAAAAAAATAAAACTACAATTTTATATTTTATCAGTATTTTTTATTAGATATTATTCGCTTAAAACATATTTACATTTACTAAATATTCTTTACTTTCTCTTTAATCCACGGAACATATTTGGCAACATCCAAAAAGAAAGAGTAATAATTTGGATGACATCTATTTTTAGTATTTTGTGGACAAGCCGAAGACAGTCCTCTCAGATACCAAAGCTTTTCCCCATTAACATTACTTTCTTTTATTACTAACCCACTCCCTATATCACCATCAAATGCTCTGGAACCTGTATTATATGTGTGATAAGATTATTTAAGATATTTAATGTCTAATTACCATTTTCTGCACCAGCGCAAAAGCCCCTCGGGTGAATGTAGTTTTTGAAATCTTCGGGAATAACGTCACTACATCTTGTATTATTAATTATTACTAATTCGTATTGTTCTAGGGTTTCTGATAATTTACCATATTCAGTAGATGCCCAAGATATTGACTTACCTGCATATCATTAAAAGGATCCTTTATTATAAATAAGAAAATTTTAAAACAATCGAAAAGTTATAATCGATTTTCATTATGTCATGTGACTATAATTCAGTTCAAATTATAACTCCGTAAATGTAGGATGTAAATGTAAATGTACTTATAGACATATACAAGGACTATCCTCCTTCACTCTTTTTACCAGACAATGATATTTTGCTACAAATATTGATTAACATTTAAGTCCAATTAGTTACAAGCATAATAGTAAATATTTGAATAATAATTGAATTGATTCGGTTTTTACTTGATGAAGATGCATAATTTAAAATAGAAATAAAATTAATGGTTAAAATCTTCGCTTTTTTAATACTTAATCCTAACACGACAATTGTTTCGCCAGCACAGTGGCTTGATCAGGTACTTACAGTCAAGGAGCACGTTGAAAACTAAATTAAAAATATAAAATGAACAAGGTTAGTATTATTTTAAGTAAAAAATAATCAAAGGCCCGGTTTATTCACCTTCCTGTAAAGTACCTCTTAGTTACTTGGCAATTAAATTTACTTGGCATATTTACTATTTTTGTGTTTATTCACAAAATTTTATAGGTCTGTTAGTTACTGGAACGAACTAATGTTTTTACTACAGTAGTATGTTTAGGGGAAAATAGAGAAATATGTAACATACTACGAACATATGGGATAGAAAAGGATGTATAGCTTCCCGTAATCTGTAATACTAGTTGCCGATATGACAAATGTGTCCGTGCATTCATAACCTTAAATCTTAAATCATTCTTAAACTTTGTTACGTTTTATCACGTGTTGGTCGTATTGACATAAAGTGTATCAATTAGTATAGAAAAGAAATCTTATATTATTACTTAAATTATGATCTAATCGGCTTTCGTTTGCATTTTATCGTCAAAGCTAGTTTAATTTGAAAAAAAATGGAAAGTAAGAAACGTGATATATCAGCATATTTCTCTAACGAGGAATAAGGAATTTTGGTTGATCTGATTTTGAAGTACGTATAAGGAATTGGTCAATACAAATATATTTCATCAAATACCTATTTGAGTCTTAAATAAGTTGATTTTCAATATATTCTAAAATATTTTTAACAGATTGTATTGAAATTATATACCTACCTATCGAGAAAGATATTCATCATCAAATTTATTAAAATTATCTTCTGTTCGATATCGATTACGTGTTTGAGAAGGTGTTCTCTCTCTATTAACTTAACTAAATTAATAATATTGACAAATTCATTTTCTAAAATATCGTCAATGTCTTTAAATAAATACATTTACTTGTCAATAACTGCATTTTCTATTACATGATAGTTCACAAACAACACGATTTTAGGCTTACTTGATACTTTATAGGGTACATGAGCAGCAAGTAAATTTTCTGACAAGTAATTTTACTGGGCGGTTAAATTTTACTTGACGGCGAATAAACATTTAATCTGTCAAGTAAGGTTTTATCTTACAAGTAGCGTTACTCGATACTTTACTGGAAGGTGAATAAACCGGCCCTAAGAATTTATACAAATATTGTAGGTAGTGAGAAAATGTGGGTCATCTGGTAGGACCTAACTGTTATACTTATAGGGTACTAAATATGTTTATGCATAAAAAATACTGGCGATATACCAAAATCGACTACTACAATTACCGCGACATATGCTAATGATATAGCATTATTAGCGACAAATAGTTATCCTATAGTGGCATCGCATTATCTCCAAACATCACTAAATAACCTCCAGGAGTGGCAAAGAAAGTGGAAAGCAAAAACCAATGAACTAAAATCAATGCATGTAACATATACGTTACGTTGAGATATTTGTCCTCCTGTTTCATTAAACAGTGTTCAGACGCCCCAGAGTGAAAGCGCCAAATATTCTCGAAGAGAAGTTAGGGCTCTAAATTCTCCAAATTACAGTGGCTCATTGGACAGCGATCTTCACTGTCTCTGGAAAACAAACTTATTGTGTACAAGGTGATTTTGAAGCCAGTGTGGACATATGGCGTTCAACTGTGAGGAACCGCAAGCGGCTCTAATCTGGAAATTCTTCAACGGTTTCAATCCAAAGTACTGAGAACAATTACAAATGCACCCTGGTTTGTATCAAATGACACGCTACATCATGAACTCCACATGCGGACAGTGCGCGAGGAAGCAAAACACACAAGTATTAAGTATCTCACACGCCTTGAAGCACATCCAAATCCTTTGGCATTGAACCTTTTGGATAATAGTGCACAAACATACCGTCTAAAACGTGTAACGCCTTTAAATGTAGTTAACACACACAGCTAATTGACTTATATTTATAGTAGCGAATTGTTATCGCTTATTTTTATTCGTTAGTACCTTACTGCAGGTTTCTAACTCATGTCCTTTTGTATATAATTACAACTTTCATTTAATACCAACCTTGGGTAGATCATGATCCAGATTTCTTATTTTGATCTGTTTTATCCTTATTGTTTTTAATATATTTGATAAATTATTAGTTTTGAAAACTATGTTTATATTAAGTTTTTTTAAATATGTTTTGATAGGTTTATTAGGTTTCCCAGTGTACGTTTGTAATCTAAATTTTGAATTTTTCTTATCCTTTATTACAGGATATACCACAGAGATAGCTTTTTTGAAAAGTTCTTTTGTCAGCATATTTTCAATTAAAGTATCTGTGTAGCCATTATTGATAGTTACTTGTTAGACTATATTTAGTCTTTTTCATAATTTTCTTTGAATAGAGGATAATTAATTGTAATAATTGTAATAATTAATCTATGTATAAAACTATGGAAACTAACTAATTTGTGTTCTATGGAATGTGTTGACGAATTATGTACAGTTATGTTGATTTTTTTAATAGTTAGTTCCAAAAAATTAATGCTATTATTTACTTCTTGTTCCATGGTAAATTCAATATTTTGATTAATAGAATTGACGAATTCATGTAGCAATTCTAATTGTCTTTGTGTTCCTGTGAAACAAAGTACAATATCGTCTACATATCTATGCCAAAAGAAGATATGCTGTCTTAGAGGATTATTAAAAATGATGGATTCTAAAGCTCGATTCACACTGTGATGGTGTTCACGGTTCAATGTCGCTCCGATCTCGGTTCGATCAAATCTACACTACTAGTCTCACAATCAGTTTGTCTTGATCCATGGCCGACATAGGACATTTTTTAAAGTAATCAGATAAATTTGACTCGCCAAAAAATGGTATTTAATTTTTCAGTTGAAGAATTAGCAATAATAGCTATTATTTTGGATTAACAGGATACAAATAAAAAAAAATTGCAACGTAAAATGAAAAGGAAAAGTATGTGGATACATCCCAGTTTATTAACAAGAAAAGAAGAAGGCGAATATCACATTATATCGTCATTTGATAGACGACGAAGAAAAACTTTTACAATATTTTCGAATGGACTCGAATGGATTTTGAAAAAAAAATGTGCAAAATTTAAAAAACAAACATCTCTTTTCATGAGGCGATTTCTCCACGAGAAAAATGGATGGTTTGCTTAAGGTAAGTAGTAATACTGTTACATGAAAGTAAACCCTATTCTATTAAACCCTATTCTAAATGAATTGTTTTCTACAAAATTCGTATGTAAAGATTATTAGCATCATATAGCATGCGTGTAGCATAAAAATAGCGTAGCTAAATAGTAGCTTAATCATCATTATACAGACTGTGAGTAATAATCTGTATCGCGCTATTATCTGCCTGCATTTTAATGTGAGGTTTTTGGATAATTGCTAATTGCGATTGCTTACTGGACTCATTTTATATAGAGTCGTTTGATACTGCTCTCCAGTATTAATTGCGTAATGCGTTGACAACGGAGATGAAAAAGGAGGTAGGGTATATTATGTTTGAGAGCGCACAGATTTTGAAGAAGTTGATGCTTTTGAAGCAGAAATAATCTTTGATGTAGTTCCATCGCTTACGTGAGCATGTGATGTTCAAGGTCGCAGGTTTTTGTCATAACATGCATGTTGCGATAATGGTGTTGGGCAATCAGGCGACGAATCTTGCGAGTGAGGTTGATTAACTTCTGAGAAATTAAATGATGATGATGATGACGATGTTGAATATGTAGATGGAGCAGGTGACACTTGATATTGATGAACAGTGATATATTTTTCTTCAATTTCACTTACATTGAACATTGGACGGCATCACAGTGTGAATCGAGCCTAAGTGGTGCATGAAAATTCCTGATAGTAGTGGTCTTAAGGGGTTACCCATTATTAGTCCTTCACTACAAGTGTATATTAGATTATTAAACTGGAAGTAATTTTGTTTCAGAATTATATTTCACAAATATAAGATTTCAGCTTTAATTACCGGGTTAGTGTTCTTAGGTATAAGTAAATTTGCAGTCTGTAATTAACTTATAGACTCGAAATGTGGATGCGGGTGGTCAAACAGGAAGAACGTTTGAAAACGCATTGCATTTATTTCGCGCAGTAAAAATATTGAAATGGTCTTTGTTAAGCGCGAGAACAATAATTTTCATAACTTGTGTTTATTTTCGTTTCTTTTTCTTAAATATAGGTATAATTTAGTTATATAAATAATGTTCACTCCAAATTGACACCTGCATCCCGAAATTTTAATTATCATTTTTAAATTGTAAAACTTTTTCTCTATTCTAAGAAGCCACATCCTTTATATTTGCAAATTCATTTCCTTTTTTTAATAGACTATTTCTATCTTGCCTTATTATTTAATTATGGAACGAATTCAATACCCAGTTTCTCTAGCTAGTTCTCCCTAGCTATTTATAATTTCACATTTCTTAAATGTGCAACAATAAATTCCAATAAGAAGCATAGAATTTAATTTTGTACCTAGGTTTAAGGTTAGGGTACTTAATTAGAGTAGTTTCAAAATATATATTGCAGGGGATCACTAATAGCAGGTACCATCTACTAAGACCCTCAAAATTCCCACGAATTATATAGTCATCTGGCCGTACTATCGATACGGTTTGCATTACTAGTTATGTAATAGTTGTGAGGGCAATGCCAAATTTTGCCTGATTGTAGAATTTTTAAAGAACAGTAAGGACCAGGGTCTCTTCCTAACAACAAGTAAGAAACACTCACTCTTTCAAACCACAACACATCAGTAATAAGCAAGAATTCAAAGATTAATACAAAATAAAAATTAAGTATACCAAACGTTGGATTCAATGAAGAATTATTATAGTTAAAAGTGCATTTTTTATCCAATACAAAAGAAGAGCGAAAAACATGTAATTCTAAAATAGTTGATCTTCTAAAACAAAAGTTGAAACTATGAAACACATCAAAATTTTTAAATTGCCTTTATCGGAAAATAAATTGATGCGGTTATCTTAAGACCTGCCATTTCCTGTAATTCTTTTTGAGAGGTTAGTGTATATTATACGCCACATATAATTTTTTTGAAAATCCGATGTTTGTTATTTTGGCTTTTAGTTTATTCTTTTGATTCTTTATCGACAAAGGACTTCCTCCTGGACTACTTAAAAACAATATGATATTTATTCTAGTCTTAATAAACTATAATACAAACAAAGAAACAGCATGTGTACGCTTAGCAAAATATATGTCAACAATAATACATTTTATAGGTACAGAAAACGAAAATTAAAACTTAAAATATACTTCAATATTTCCTAGACATAATTACTGCTTGCAAATGGCGTGTCGTACCACTAATAAGCTCACGAATTGAAGTATGCAGAATATTCTCCAATTCTTCTTGCAGAGCTACATGAAGCTCGTTTATTGTGGTTGGTGCTTTTGCGTGAGATGTAACACGTTTGCCTAACACGTTCCAAACATGTTCTATAGGATTTGCATCCGGAGAACATTCTGGCCAGTTGATTTTTTGAATGCCAACTTCTGCCAAGTATTCATTGACACATCTCGCTGAATGTGTTCTCGCGTTATCTTGCATCCGGACAAAGTCATCACCAATAAATGGAGCGAATAGAACCACGTGATATGCCAAAATTTCCTCAATATACCGTTGTGCCATCAGTGAACCCCTATCGATTAACACTAATTCTGTAGTAGCCTCCATTGATATGTCTGCCTAGACTATTACGGAACCTCCGCTATGACTAATCCTAGGGCTGAAAACACACTTTGCGAATTGTTCCCCTGTTCGTCTCCATACTCGTTTCCATCCGTCGCGTGAATGGAGAGAGAACTTAGAGTTATCGGTAAACAGTAAATTACTACATTGCTCGAGATTCCAGTTGATATGTTCACGAGCCAATTGTAATCTCACTACCCGGTGACGTAGGAGTAACTTCGGCCGAGTTGCTTGTCTGACAGCTTTCAATCCAACTTCATGGAATCTTTGGCGAACTGATCACTTACATTTTAACCACGAACCACCAGAAGTCGATTTTTTTACCTGTACTGTGGTCTTCTTCTCCTTTTCTGTTTTGGGTTGGACGCCACCACGTCCAGGCACTTGAGCACACTGCTCTTTGTACTATCCCCAATAGATCTCTCAATTCCACTCTGTTAGTCTTGTGTCCTCGATAAAAGCCACTATCCTCCTCAGGGGAAGTTTGAGTACACTCGATAGATCTAATAGATCTCTCCCGAAATATTTCTGTCTGAGTTCCTTCAGTTCCTCACACGTGCATATTACATGAGAGCTAGTCTCCTCCTGTTTTTCACATCTCCTACACCAGGGCTCGCTAACCAAGCCCATGCTGTACAAATGCTTCCTTAAAGGACAATGTCCGGTTATTGACCCGGTAATTATTTTAATTTATTTTTTGCTACTACTAATCAAGTTGGCTGAAAACTTTCCGTCCAGCTCCCTTAGTAGTGTATTGGTATGGAGTTGCCCTTCCGTTAACCTCCATTTATTTTTATGTTCTTTTTCTAGCCATAACCAGATCTCCCTTTTAGCGGAATCCTTAATGATTCCACATACAGGTTCTGGTCCTATGAAGTTACTATTAGTACCTTCTTTGGCCAGTTTGCCGGCTCATTGCCTTTAATTCTCTCATGTCCTGGCACCCCTATCAGCGACATTGTATTGTTTTGTGCCAGGTTATTGAGGACCTGTTTACAATATTTCACCAGCTTAGACCTGGTAGATGGGTTTATAATGGCTTTAATAGCCGCCTGACTATCAGTCATTATGTTATATTTTTTGCTTGCGTAGCCGGCTTCCCGAATTTCATCGGCGCAGGCTGCGACTGCTAACAATTCGGCCTGGGAAACCGTAGTGTGTTTTCCCAGACATATCGATATCTTCCTTTTAGGGCACATTCCGCATATGCCTGCACCTGTGCCCTGACTAGATTGTGATCCATCAGTGTACCAGGTGCCGGCACCACAATCGATCGAGCGACTTTTTGCCTGTTCCCTGGTCGACATAAGTATGTTCAGCTTAGCTGAAAACATAATTTCAGGTGCCATACTGTCCACCGGCATTTGAAATATCGGCTCTTCCAGTATAGTTCCTGTGATATCTGTATGGCTCCATACAACCTTATTAGGACACTATACGTCATTGGCCTTCAGCCTCAGTATCGCAGCCATTGCCTCCGCCCTTATAAATAGTTCCAGAGGAGGGAGACCCACGATGGCCTCCATGGAAGCGGTTCCCGTGCTGTTCATTGCTCCCGTGATTCCCAACAGGGCCTGTCGCTGGAGGGTCGTGAGGAGCCCCACCGACGATGTCCGCTCCGTCCTCCTCCACCAGACAACTGCTCCATATGTAATCGTTGCTCTTATAACTGCTGTGTACAACCAGTGTACCACATTTGGTTTTAGTCCCCAGGTCTTGCCAACAGCTCTTCTGCATCTCTAGAAGAGCTGCGCCACTCTGTCTGCCACCTTGGCTAGGTGTCTGCTCCAATTCAGTTTCGCATCAAGTGTTATGCCTAGATACTTCACTTCATTGTTTAGTTCTAACTCTTGTCCAATCAGCCTTACGCTGCCCAGATCATTTAGTTTTCTCATGTTGGTAAAGGCTACCAACTTGGTTTTTTGAGGATTGACAGTTAATCCCTCCTCAAGACACCATCTTCCTACAATTAGCAGAGCATTTTGCATGATGCTCGCCACTGTCCCCGGGAATTTCCCCTGAGACACTATGACAATGTCATCGGCGAACCCATGCATCTATATTCCCTGGTCATTTAATGTCCTGAGGAGATTATCCACAAGTAGACTCCATAGTAGCGGTGACAATACGCCTCCTTGAGGACACCCTTTTGTTGTCCTCATGGAGATCGTTTTGTTTTGCATTTGGGCATGAACTACTCTGCTACGCAGCATGTCATGAACTCAGTTGCATGTGGTGCTTTTTATTTTTCGATCTCTTAAAGATCGAATAATAGAAGACATCGAGGTGTTATCGAAAGCTCCCTCTATGTCTAAGAAGACTGCAAGTGCAATTTTCTTGTAGTGTAGGCTCCTTTCGAACCCTCTCGCCAGGCTATGCAGGGTACCCTCACCTGATTTTCCCATCTGGTATGCCCATTGCAGTGGGTGTAGAGGAGATCTATCCAGAGCCCCATTTTAATATTTAAATATATCATTTTTTCCATAGTCTTCAACATAAAAGAGGTAAGACTAATTGGTCTAAATGATTTAGGGTGGGTATATGTTACTTTTCCGGGCTTTGGAATTAACACTACCCTAGTTTCTCTCCATGCGCTAGGGATATAACCCATAGGATGGCTAGACCTGAATATATCCAATGGAGGACCCATCATTTCACCAATTCCCTCTTGAAGGGGCTTGGGAACACTCTGGTCTGGTCCTGTGGATTTATATGGTTCAAACTATCCTATCGCCCATCTAATTAAATGGGGCTTGAAGATCTCGTTTGATATCTCCCAATCATTCCTAGTCGCCCTCCAAGAGGTGACAACTTGATTGGTATCACAATCATCCATACGCTTCGAACCTGGAAAGTGTAACCCCAGAAGATACTCTAAAGTCTCTTCCACGGTAATGGTACACCTCCCGTCCGATTTACTGAGGTCAAATAACGATCTCGTAGAGAATTCAGAAAAGGGAATCTGTCATCTTGAGCGGTTTTTACCACTACCTCACATTCGTGTGTTTGCACGGGTCTTCCCAAAATGTTGTAGCGCTCTTTGAATAGTAGAACGATAAACGTTGAGTAACCTAGACACATACCGTTGGCTGCGACTATCTTCCACGAGAGCTTCTGTTTCAACACAATCTTCAGAACTTAGAACCATAGTTAACAAAAATCTTCAGCACTTAGAACCACAATTAACAATTAACTAGTCTGTCACATTGACAAATTGCCTGGCAACCGAAAAATCCGTAAACAATTGTACAATATACGCACTTGAATTAAATGAATGGAACGTGGAACGGTTGAATCTGAATTTTCTAAGATGCTTATTGTTCATTTAGAACGAGAATGAGTACCTATCATATTCTTCTGTCTGTCTTGTCTGGAAGTCCTTTGTCGATAAAAAATCAAAAGTGTAAACTAAGAGCCAAAATAATAAACAATTTTCCAAAAAAAATATATACGTGGCCCGTTTTTTTTGACCTAATTTTAATTACATGGTACAGTTTAATTAATAATATAGATATCCGTAGATGCTGTGTCAAATTTGGGGAAAATAGTGAATAAAAAATAAAATACCTTTTTTTTCATAGAGCCTACTAATGTTGTCATCTCCATCCCATAAACAAACGGGTTTCACGAAAAAGGTATACTCTACTGGCTTCCTAGTTTTTAATATGGCAATGTTATTATCATAATTTACTTCTGCGTATTCTGGGTGAATTATAATTTGAGAAATTGTGGCCACCTGAAGATCATCTGAAAAATCTTTCAAGCTGGCCGTACCTATAAGATATACATAAATATACTAATATTTGCACAGAAAAGCCAATAATTACGTCCTTCACAAAACTTCAATTTCAATAATCTTAACAAAAATTTAAAGTTAAATTTAAAATTTCTCTAAA